>AP028162.1:34382848-34982848 GCA_014132275.2 Samia ricini
TGGCATAAAAAGTTTCACACAGTATTTTTATGGAAGGCTACAGGACTGCGCGCGGGCTAGAACCCTCTTCTCCGCTTTCCGCATCTTGTCCAGGACGTCCTGCATCTCTGGCCAGGGTTCGTAGCGCTGGTTTATGATTATCAGTTTGTGCACGGATGGGTTTCTTAGATCCATTGTGCGCGATATATTGTCGCGATTGTGTGTTGTAAACACTACATCCACCTAAAATTTTACGATATTCAACAGTTGCAATCCAAAAATGTTTCTAGTGATATTGTTCTTGAATCCAATCCAAAACAGAAGGTTTTCTCAGAGACTACACGATCGGTTTTTTTTAGTGCAATATTCTACATGCTTACCGTCATGCACATCGTAATTATTTTGCTTTGCACATGGTAACACATTCTAAAATCGTGCCTATCGATATATCGAACCTATAGTTCAAAAATTATATTCAATATGTTTTGAGCTTTCTTTTGGTAAAATGAAACCGTATGTGGATGAGTACGGTTATATGATCATTCCTACCATTTGAGCAGAGCCTCATATAAACTGGCAAAGGCCGTCTGGTAGAATGCGTCTCTAGAGCATCACGGTAAATGTTTGCAATGTCAAACCAGGGAGACTTAGCCAGTAAATCGAACCTAATTCCGTTCGTTCACCCCAAAATGAGAGTTTGTCAGTTTTAAGGTTCCCTCGGGTTAACAAAACAAAGTTAAGACTAACTCCCTTTACTTGAAAAACTATCGGAGATCAATAACGCATCAAAATGTGCTTTGAGGTCAACTGCCTCTTGAAATTAAATTCGTCGCCTAATATTAGAGGAGATTTTAGTAAAATAAACACTTGCCTTATTCTTACACGCCCAGACAATAGCGGAAAATAATAAGCTGATACTAATCGCTGTTGTAATAAACAGCGGTATGGTCTCCCAATAGACTTTCATGACGTAGCCTAATCGAAGTTTTTTCGATAGAGGAATGTCGTACTGGCTCGGGGGGATCAGATCCGTGCGACGTGGGTTAATAGTATTCGGTAATATTTTCCGTGTCACTAAAACAGAAGACGCAATACGACCCGATGGTCTTATTAGCTTCGAAAGCATTTCCTATTATTGCAAAAGTATACGTGTAAATTATTACTATTCAATTAAAATTTTATCATAATTATAAATGACATTTGTAGACCATAGATACACATTTACGCGTACCATCGATTCCTCTTATCGATTAATTTTATTTTATTAACCTAGGTACATATTCATAATACATAAAAGCATTCTCTACTCTCTTTAGTTTTTCAAGGGGAGACGACAGAGACGTTTCATTCGTTCAACCATAATACGTCCACTTATGGTCATAGGTCTTCCCCAATAAAGAGGGGATTGCCAACATCGCCACACTTAGCAGGCTGATTGGCGATTACAGTCAGGTCTTTGTGATATTCAGAGAATGCTGCTGCCCATCTCTGGTATATATCCCTTTAATCGCCGACACCACACGGCACACAAAGATCTATGTCAGACCAATATTTAACCCCTCAAATTCCTTATTTTGGGTTACATTATATGTTGTATTAAAATTAAGAGATCTATATTATAAGGAAATGTAAGGATTTAATGAAGTATAGCAAACATTTAATTAATTTTACTTTCTGGAAGGTACGTTTTGAAGTGCTTTCTCATTTTTCGTGTCTACTCAAATCGTTACAACGCGTGTTAATTACACAATCTTAAACTTGACAAGTTGTTGCCAAATTGCTTATAGTGTTGGTTCTACGCTAAACGTATTTCTATGTTAGACTTTATTATATTCTAACATGCGTCATGATTCGTGAGTTAAATACATATCGAAATAAACTATTACAAACTTTATTATCGATATGATTTCAATTAAGTACGTCACTAAAACGAATGTCAAATAGTTGTATATAGTATGTCAATATGTCGTGTTTATGAAACCGAGCGACGAGATTGTCATTTTAATTTTTGAAAATATTTATGAAAAGTTTAGATACTTATACAAAAACAAAACGATAAATAAAGTTTTTTTTGGTGCTACCTTTGTTGTTAACCTGATGATCCTTTACAGCTTCACTGGATTATATTGCGGCCGCTCAGGCCGGCTGAGTGACCATATAGCTTACAATCGTCTAATTTACAGAGTGATATCAAGGTGTAATGTTAGTATGTAGATTGTTACTGTATCGTTCAAGTGGTGGTTGCAAGAACTTTCCTAGCTGGATATCGGAGCACGTCTCGGGTCGCTTTTGGAGGAAGAATAGAAGTGTACTGTTATATGGGACTCTGTGATTAGGTTTTAAAAAAAAAATAGTTTCACACACTGGAATGTTATTTTATTTTAATTAGATGCGGTTAATTATAAATTAAGTATGATTATAATTATGCGGAGGATTACAAGAGAACCGCAGTGGAATGAGTATGGACGAGGACTGCCTGACTCTCCGGATTCAACGGAGAGAGCCTAATGGACAATAATGCTGACGGAACTAGGATTAGGGCGGCGTAGGCATTACGCCTTGCACTTCAGGGGTATAACAGTACGCAAGGCCAAAGTTAAACGTCCGTCCCCGGCAACGGAAAGCGATACTTATAATGAAACAGCTAGAATGTGTAAATCAATTTTAAAATTAACAATAGGGATGTCCTTACTTGGTTTAGTGCAACCAATAAAGAACCCGTTGCACAGAGGTTTACCTAATGTGAATATTTTCTAGACTACCAGAGAACACGGATTTATTAGCAACGTGTCCTACTATTATACGTTAGTATTACCATAGAATTCGGAAATATCTGATAAGACACATCCGAATAAAGAGCATTAAAAACTTCAATATCAATTTATACAATATTCAATTAACGTAACATTATTTTGTAAGTTGCAACTAAAACTACAAAAGTATTTTCAAGACTATCATTCTCAAATTAGCTTTAGCTTTCTTCTATGCTTTCATACATCATGTCACATTTTCAATTTTGGGTGATCATTACTTGACTTTCTTATTCTATACACAATATACCTATATGCAAGTATTTTCTAACGTGTGGTGCCAACTTAAGAATAGTACCACCATATTTACCCGCGGGTGTCGTAAAAGGCGACTAAGGGATACACCAGAAGATGAGCGGCAGCACCCTCTGAGGACTACAAACACCTACTGCTATCGACAACCCGCCAGCTAAGCGTGGCGATTATGGCCATTCCCCCTTATCTTTGGAGGAAACCTATGTTCAGCAGTGGACGCCTTTACGGTTGGATGGAAGTATCTTCAAGTGTTGGCAATATAAAAAATTTGCGCGTATCTCAATAATACTGGCATAAATATAAAATAGATGAAACGTAGGTATATATAAAAACATAACAAAAGTCAAATAAAATTAAAAAGTCAAAGATTTATTTATCTATTTTTACAATAAAATTTAATTTAACATTAAGCGTAAATTATAACAAATTTAGCCGAATATGACCGTGGAATTAATACAGCATGAAGTACAGTTTCTCCTTTATTAGATTTTTGTATAAGAAAAGGTAGGAACACTTTCTATCCTCACGACACATCCAACACCTGGGCTTTGCAGTTTTTGTCCATTACATCTATTAGATTTACAATTAACAAAATGTATCATCCTTCGATATCTTCTCTTTTTATTAAGATTATTTCGATCAAATCGAGCGTCTATCTTTAAGGACTCTCATTGTATCAAGATCATATAAATGCAAAACTGGTGTATTCTCAAAAGTTACTATAAGGAGTTTCAGCTAAATTTTGTATTAAACCCCTAAATTATTAAATACCTTTTTACTTTGATACAATATTTAAATACAACCCGTGATGTTACTATAAACTACGTTAATACTCTGATAGAATAAACTAGATCATAAGTGTTTGTTATCTTCAAAGGCAGCGAGGTGATAAATGCCGGTGATGACCCTACGGACGCCACGTCGTCGCATATCGCCTCGTACCAAATATAGGTACAGAGTCATACGAAATTTTTTTCGGAAAGCATTAGGCAAGTATACGTCCTTGTAAAATTTCAAACAAAGTCATTTCTATTATAATATACAAGTAAAAAAAACTTACAGGTACCACATCACAAACTGATGTCAAAATTGATTCAAGTACTGCAATAAACGTAACAGATCTGAAACACAAAATTATAGGTCTTGAACATCAGCTAAGTGAAGTAAGCAAACACTGTCAAGAACTGTCAAGTTTAGAAAACACATCTTATAGAACTATTCCGTTGGAACATGAAATAGACTTGGAATCAGTAAATTCACATACCGGACGATCTTCACAAAATAAATTGGATGAAAATGAAACAACAGTTTTGTACAAGCAACCAGAAGTTAATTTAAAAAAATCTGCTGACAATGTAGTATAGCAAAAACTAATAACATCTATAGATATCAAACAATAACAAGGAACTCTGAAGACGCCAATATCTATAACACCAAAATTAAGAATAAAAAGAGTAAATTAACCAACTGCAATCAAAACTTACATAAACGTAAAACTGTTTCGGCCTGCGAAAACTTGGCTTCTGCTTATTCCACCAGTAGTTTTCATACTGTGGTTGATTCAAGAATGGCTCATCGTGTTAATGGTAATGGCGGATGGCTTAATCGTCCTTACACTAGGTCGTTTACAGACCAAATAATTGATGAAGCAGCCATTAAGAAGAATAAAATTGCTAGAGACAAAACAAAAACCGTTCCTAATAATACTAAAAGTAAAAAAACCAAGAATAATTTTAATCAGTTGGATCAAGATTTCATAGCAGATATAATTAGAAGACAATATAAACCTATCAAAATGTTCGGTAGAAGGAGTTCTGATATCAGTCAGTTTTCTGCGCCGGTATGTCGAGATCAAGAATATTCAGTGCGAGAAGAAATTCAAGAGGACCCCGACTTATGTTCATGTTGTCATGAAGAACAGCCCAATAATTACAAAACACGTTATGACTTAAACAAGATGAGAAGCGTCTGTGATGCTCGCCTATATAACACGAGAAAACAGTCACTTCCAAAGCACCGTAGGAACCACTTAGACCCATACAACGATTCTCAATTCTACGATCTTATACCAGTAAAAGAGAAAACTAGCCCAAAATCTCAGAGGAAATTTGTTGAAGATACAATGATGACCTACAACTATTATAAAGAGGTTCCGCCATCGCCCAGAACACTTAGACCTCGATTAAACCTTGAAGCGCAGTATTACACAGAATTCGAAGACTTTATGGCCCGCAAACATCTTAATAAAAAATGTTCAGCTCACAATTTAAGAAAAATGCAAGATTGCGGAGAATACTTCAAAAGAGACGGATCTTTTGAAGAATATGAGGGCGGTAATGAAGTAAAAAGAAAAAGAATCCACCTAAATAAAATACCAGTTCAAAAACTGGAACAGCCGCAACAAAACAATAGCACTATGAGTAGTTTACAAGAAGCAAATTTAGTCAACATCCAAAACGTCACTGTGGATACACCACTCAATAAAACACAAGAAAACTAATTTATCTACAGATAAAACTGACAAAGCTTTATGTGAGATAAAAGACATTCTGCAAAACTTCCTGCGAGAAATAAAGAAAGAAGGTAATACATCACAGTGTGAGAAATCTGACGTCACCAGCAAGATTGCAGAAACTAGCACCATTAACCATCAACAGAATGTAACTGCTAGCATAATACCTAATAGTGGTCAAAACTTTAACAACTACAGCATAGCTCATTGTGGTATGACGTCATTTATGCCGAACCTCACAAATCCGTGTTGCTATCCAATATTACCTGTATGCCCAATGAATTGTATGCAAAGTGGATACATAGCACCTAATTCAAGCGTAACTTGCGCAAAATGTGCAAGTAGTAAAGATAATAATAATAAAGAGAAAAATAATATGCTGGAAATATGTACTCCTGAAACTGAAGAGCTAATCAAAAAGATTTACAAGTGTGTTACACAAAGTCCAAGAGATAAAAAAGAAGAATTCAACCATGCTTATAAGAGGAAAGAAGCGAAGCTGACATCGAGAAGCGTTGGGGGTAGTAACAAAGTTTTCAAACACGACGCTAAGGTTGGAACAACTGCCATGAAATGCTACTCAAAAAGTTGTGAAGCTATCGGCTCGAGAATGATTTCCGATTCTTATTATAGTACAACAAATCCTACTTACTCTGACACTGTTCTTGAAAAACTTAGTTTAGAAGTTACTCCAACGGATTCCAATTCAGAAACTGACGTTACTGCTGGTTCAATGTCCGGGAAAAAGGTAAAGTTAACATGACCCGTGGCTCCACTCACATCTTTTAAATCATCAATAATTTAAATGTTTACCAGTATGCTCATATCTTATTTAATTGAAATCAGAAGTCATACATGTTTTGTTTTCAAATATCATCAATGTAAAGATTTCGTCCCGTTAGTCTTGTATTAAAAGTATATATTATCTGTGTCCGTGTAATGTTTTAGAATAGTCCAAGCCATAAAAAATAAATATAGCGCCATCTATGAATCATCGCCAGAAATACATATATAATTTGCTTACGTAATCACATTCATAATACTTCGTCTTCCATGTCATCAAAAATTAACAAATCATGAACTGTTCAATTAATTTGAATGAAATAATATTATGTTTCGCGCCATATTTATATACAGCAAGAGCCCAGGACAGTCAGACCTTCGTTTTTTTCTATAAAGGTTGAAAGTTTCTCTAAGTACGTCTCCAACACAAGTAAGAACGATCCCAGATTATGAAACTTGAATAGTGGTGACTTTGGCAGATAACAAGTACTAAAGGTTTAAAAAAATTCACCTTAAATTCGTTATAGTATAGGGTCAGATTCTAAATGTTTTATTTGGAATAATACTAGAAATCACGTGGTTCATTACCAGACACTTAGCATGGTTCCTTCCCCCTGCCAGACACCCTTAAACTATAGTAAATTGTAACTATACTTTCGTTATAGGACAAAAGCTGATCTTTATGTACGTTATTTAGGGAACTATAAATAGATGTTTTCTCAGTTGCCAAACACTTTCGACGGTTCCTTCATCTTGCCAGACATATTAAAAAACTGCCGTAGGTGCGAGCGCAAACTATATATGTATGTATATACAAGCGGGTGCGAATAAAATTGTACGTTCGGTGAAGCGATGATGACGCCGTTGGTAGTGCGACTGGATTCCGCGTCAATAGACACGGGTTCGAGCTGACCTATCCAACTCTAAAATTAGCCTGAGCTTTCGGTGAAGGAAAACCATAGAATGGTGGTAGGGCATTTTACTTATAATGCTTACCACCCTCAAGGTTAAAAACATCATCATCACTTAGAAGCATCACTTGAAAATCAGTACCTCTAAGCTTAATGTGTTCATCATACTGCTGGACCACGTCGTCCCTTATCATCAGGCGAAAATTTGGACTAAGCACTAATCCAAATATAAAAAAAACGAAGTAAGGTTGAGAAATATTTTTTTTCATGTCCTGGGAATGCTTTATAACATTTCCGGTGATAACCATTGTCTGTATCTTCATCAGGCAAAATAACATCTTTATATTTAAGGTTATGTTTTTTTCGGACTCTCTAAACCATTTGACATTTCTTTAATGTCTCCTCAGTAAACAATATTATTTCACTATCAAACAATAACACAAACAAACAACACAAATTAAAAAGTCTTCCATAATAACACTTTATGATAACTGGATCACATTTATTTCATAAACTGCACAAATAAATAGTAAAACGTATGAAGTACTTATAATAATTTCAGTACACAATATAACATCTGTTGCTAGTTTCCTAAATAACGTACATAAAAATCAGTTTTTGTACTAAACCGAAAGTATACTTGCAATTTTCTATAGTTTAAAGGTGGCAGGGGGAAAGAATCATGCTAAGAGTCTAGTAATGAACCACGTGATTTTATAATATTATTCCGAATAAAATATATAAAAACTAGCCTTTATACTATAACGAATTTGAAGTGAATTTTTTACATGTTTACTTGTTATGTACTGCCAAAGTTAGTATTTATTTATTTATTTATTTCTAGGAAACCCAACAGCATACGTAACTATATAGAATAACACACATTGTTCAGTAATTAAAGCCAAGACAGGGTTCCACAATTGATTCATAGTGGTATATAATTATAATATTAATACGAGTTAAAGAAAAAAGGCACTATTGTCTGACGCCGACGCTGTGACGCTTGTATGTGTTGTGTGTGTGAGTGTCGTGTGTTTGAATGTGATTGAAGCGAGTAATTGAGTGTGAAGACTTGTCTTATGGTATATGACATATGTTAACAATTAATTTATATATTTCCGCGATTTAATTTTATTATTTCGTTTTTAAATGACTGTTTTGTGTTTCGAAATATGTCTATCGAATCGTATTGTTTATTATGTGAGCGAGTAATACGACATAGAACCGAATTCTGAGCATAGTTAGTTTTAGCGTATGGGACGACTAGCAAAGGTGTCTTGCGTGTACAATATGTTGGTACTCGCAGTGAAATTGAACTTAGAAGGTCGGCACAGTCCACGTAACCTGATAATATAGTATGCAAAAACATCATATTATGTTGACGTCGCCGAATTTCTAAAGAATCTAGTTTGAAGTAGCTGCATAAATCGCTGTAGTTTGTGAATTCTTTGAAATCTTTATAGCATAAGAATTTAAGAAATTTTTTTTCAATAGCTTCTATTTTATCAATATACACATTATACTGTGGCGACCATACAACCGACGAATATTCTAAAATACTTCTTACATATGCGTAGTATAACATTTTTTAATACACTCTATGCTTTGGAATGGCTCACATATACGTTTTAAAAAGCCCAATTGTTTGTATGCCTTGCTGACTATTGTATCAGCTAAAACTGAGTAATCAAACTGAGTAATCTACTCAAGTTTCATAATCTGAGATCGTTCTTTCCTGTGTTGGAGACGTACATAGAGAACTTTCAGCCTTAATAAAATAACGAAGGTCTGGGTTTCGTGAGCTCTTAGGCTAATACCTATTGATATTATAATTGAAATTCAGTTCACTACTTCAAAAAATTGACTCCTTAATACAACCCCTAAAATGCCTAGATACTTGTGTGAAAATTGAATATCAAAATATTGTTTTCTTATTTCCTAAGTCTTATTTTTTTTTTATTTACTATACATCTATTTTATATTATGTCAGTTGTTCAATTTAAATTAATCCATATTGATGAAACAATTGTGTTTGTTCTTGATAACACTAAAACGCATTTACTTAGAAACTCTTCTTTCACACTAAAGCCACCGTGTGTCATTCAAATTACTATAACTTACGATTGAGTCGGCCGATTTTAATAAAATCAAATTTTAATGTTATTCCGAATTATGCTTTATAATTACGTTTTTGAATTATTAAAATATACTAAGCATTTTCTAATTTATAACTGCACAAACAAACACACAGACAGACATTTCTAAAAATGATAAAAATATGTTTATTACCTATTTTTAGTCCCTTGCAATAATTCTTTTCACAAAAATCGAAAATATACAGAAACGTGAAATTTACAATTTATTATTATTTTTAGTATAGATATATAACAACAAACAACATTGCCAAACATTTTGATACATTATTCACGAATAAAAAGGATGAAAAAATGTGTCAAAATAAGGGGCAGTTTGTCCATTGAAATCATTTCCTCATATTCTATTTTATTAAAACAATATAAATTCCCAATTTTGATATATTTTGTGTTTTTTAGAACCGGAGCACTACACTGAAAGTCGTTAGCTCTAAAGTTCTAAAACTATTTCCTCATTTAAAACTATCAAAGACCTTCAGCTAACAATATGTTGCCATAAATTCATTTCCAAATTAGGTAGTTTTTATTTTAATATCATATTTTTATTACGAATGAATAGATTTACAGTAACAAATGGATATCATATTGCAGAGTGAGAAAAATCGATTTATTAAAGTATTACGGTCATTTGGTATCAAGAATAAGAAGAAAGACGTAATAGAAGAAATGAGCGAAAGCGAGAGCACTCTTGAGGTGAACGTAAAGACTAAACCACCGCCTTTCAGACAGGAACTAAAAAACTATATGATGCATGACTCAGAGTACTATCACCCGCCTCCTGTACCTCACAATCACACTTGTCAGGATCACCCGAATGAATATCAAGAATACCGGGCGCCTCACTACCACGGTGCTTATCATCCCCCAGTTCAAGAAATGTATAACCCTCATTTAGTACATCAACAAACTACCCACGAGCACAAAGTTCCCCACTACCATCCAATGCCCATTCCGACAGCTCCACCTTATTCACAGTCATTCGATAGATACTCACCCCAGCCTCAGAACGTACCGTTGTGTCTAAAAGAAATAGAAGTAAAGAGCATAGGAACCCAAAGTGAGAGGAAGATGTCATTCTTTAATAAAATGAAAACTAAAATACAAGTGCCCATACAATCAGCTCGAAGTGAGGAGTACCCGCAAAAGAACTGCTCGACGCAAACATCCCAAAATAAACCAGGATTGTTTAACTGGAGGAATTTGGAAAATAAACCAAACAAAAATACTAATCCCATAGCCTTTTCCTATTTAAAACAGAAGCAACTGGCAGAGGGTGATATAACAATGAGAAATGCAATGCTAAAGAAGCTATTTTATAAGAAAAATCCATTTTCGCCAAGGAACCTTCTCGTAAGAACACTAATGGGAAAGGACAAATCTAGCTTCGGGGAGCCCCCGATGATGTACAGACCGAAAATGTTCTTGTAACATATTTAAAGTTTTATTATGATGTGAATGAAAGAAATTGTGATAAATTGTTTTGTGTTGTAATAACGTTTTAAGAATGTATTATATCTAATTATTTTTTGTTTGATTTCATAAATCTAATTACGTAATTAAAGTGTGTAATCTAAGTTTCTTAAGTGAAATATCTAAGAGGGTAATGATATCATTTGAATACATTTGTTACGTTTGCACTATTATGATAAATATTTACTATCTCTTGTACTTAGGGGATCCTTGTACTTAGGGGATCCTTGTACTTAGGGGATCAGCATTCCACGGCCTTCTCTGAACCCAAATTGGAGAAAAGTACCAACCTATAACATTCAGTAGTTTGTTTTATTTGGTATAAAACTATTTAATTTTATTCGTTAACATTTTGAAACGATTTACTTGGGTCTTATTATAGAATAATTTAATCAATACATTTTTTTCCTAATAAAAATTTTATATTTTGATTATACAAGTATACTTTTGAGAAGGTAATAAAGATAAACGTTCTATAAACTCAAAATCTATTTTTTTGTTATTCAATTTGGGCTCTAAAAAGACGCTTATGAACGTCAAAACACTTAACCACTATACCAGCGGTTCGGAAAACAACCCAGTCGAGAAGAACCGGCAAGAAACTTGATCTGGTTCCTTTTTTATAAATTCAAATATAATATACTCGTACATATTTATTGTTTCTCAGTTGCATGCGTTAACAATTAGTTATAAAAAAATTATATATTTATAGTAGGTATATTGATAAAGAATATTAATTTGTTATGAATATGTTTATGTTTATTAGCATTTAATTTTTTTTTTAATTCAATATATTTATTAATTATATTTTATAATTTAATGGTTGTAATTATACATTTGTAACATAAAATAAAATTGAAGTCATTATTTAAAGGAGAACCTGTTTGTAGGGTAAAGGCCTCTTCCATTTGTATCCAATATTTTCTGCCTTTCGCTTTTGTTAGCCATTTCTCTAAAGCAGCTCTTCCTCTTTTTCTTCTTCCTACTGGTCTTTTCCATTCTACGGCACAACTTATCCACCGGGCATCTTCAACTCTTGCTAGATGTCCTGCCCATTTCCACTTTAATTTCATAGAGTGGACTAAAAAATCAATTTGTTTTGTCTTCTCTCTTATCTAGATGTGGCGTACTTTATTTTTCGTTTTCCGAGGATCGATCTTTCCATAGCTGCTTGACAGATTGTAATTTTTTCTTTTATGCTTTGTGCATTTTTAAATTAAACTATACAAATCATAGTTACAACCATTGTCAGCGGAAACACAGAGAGGGGTCTAAATTCTACTTCATCACTATCGTTCACGTAATAACCTTTTGAAATTAAGATTTGCTTGACATATTGCTTGAAGTTATTGTCAGGTAAATCGTTAATGTTCTTTGGGATCTTATTATCAAACCGAATACTATTACCCATAAAACTTTTATTAGACTTACTGGCCACATATTTCTACTAACCTGGTAACATTCTATTTTTTATTTATTTTAATCTGAAGGAAAATGACACATGAGAAAACATCAAACAAAAACGTAGGCATGTTTGAAATTGTACACACGTTTTAATTTTTTTTTAATGAACCGATTTAATATTTGGCTAATGTAAAATGAAATCAATCAGTCGTTTTTTTAATACTTTAAATACTTTTAACTTTATGTACTAATTATAACAGTCCCTAGAAATAAACCAGGTAAGATTGATATCTACCAAAAACTTTTATAATATTTTATTGATCCAGAACGTTATGAGAACGTGTGATATCATCAACATCGTTAATAAAATCAATTAATTTATAGTAAATCAAACAAATTATCCATTAATTAAACACCATGACAAAAGAAGATGAGACACTTAAATGCAAGTTTCGATTCAAAGGAATTGAAAACTTTCTACGAAGAATCGCCTTCAATTTAGGTAAGTTGCAAAATTTAAAAGAAAAGTCCTATTCGTCTCAAATACTACACATATGGTCAGTAATCAACTAGAAGGAAATAAGAACCTTGGCAACATTATACTCGTATATCCTTATAGCATCCATAAAATACAAGCCTTTATTTAACTCAGGTAATACTCCGTCGCAGACAGAAGTCAAGATAATATCGTGCATACCGATCGACGTAACTGACTTACAACAAAAGATTATTCAATTAGAAAAACAACTGGAAGATTCACGGAACGTGAAAGAAGGACCAAAAGGTGAACTAAAAAAGAACGGTAAAGAAACAACTATGGATAATACACAAAATATTGACAACGAAAAACAGAAGCCTACAAACGGATTTTCAAAACAAATATCCACTGTCCATAACGCAGAATATTCTCGCGCGTTTCCTAGGCTTTCGAAACCAATAACAAAGACTGAAAAATTTGACTACTCGGCATCTCATAATACTGTATTCGACGATATGTCATCCAAACAGCGAAAATCAACTGTGTCATTAACATTTTCTCCTACACCTTCCATGAAGGCAATATTTTCGCCATCAAGATCCAAACAATCGATCTTAATAAATAGTAGCAATTGTTCTTCTGTTAATAAAGAAATCCGACCAAAGCTCTTCACTAAGAATAAGAAGAACTTTCCAAAAAAGAAAATCAACTCCCAACTGGTCTATTACACTGAGACTGATGGTAGACTTTTACGCAATCATGGTATAACAAATACTACCGACAATATATATGATGAAAATGATTTTATAACTAGATCCTATTTATCCAATATGATACGAAAACAGTACGAGTCAATGCAAGTTCGGAATGAATTGTCAAATACGAGTTATTTTACCTCACCAATTTGTAAAGACGTAGATCCAAAATCCCAGCGATTTCACGAAACAGATATATGTTCCTGTTGCCATGGCACTTTTCATAATTTAGATGATTATTTCTCAAAAAGCAGTTTTGATACGTATTCCGCATTAGCTTTAAATGAAATTCACGATCGTAATAAATACTACGATGCTAGTCTCTACGACCTTATTCCTGTAAAAGAGACGCCCGTTAAAAATAGAAAACAGTTTGATATTCCCAAACGAAAAGAACCTAAAATTGATATGAAATGTAGCCCTGAGGATGTACGTCTGAAAGCTAAAAAACCACTACTTATCGCATCTCATAGTACAACAATACCTCATAGAAAAGTTCTCACAAGAAAATTAAACACGAAAATTAATAGTAAAAAAGATACTGTAGTTTCTATAAATCCGCCTAACTACTCAAATAAGTTCGACCAACAGACAGAAATGGAGTCTTCCACAAGTTACCTTGTTGATATTGGAGACTTCAATACTAAGCCTTCACCAAAACAAAAAACCATAAAATTATCAGAAAAACCGTTGGTTAAAAATGCTGAATGTTTGACGTCTACTCTAAATCATTCAGAATGTCAAACTTTAACAGTAAACTCAACCACTAATGCTTCTGAATATAAAACTGATGATACCTTAAACCAAATCAAATGCATTCTTCAGTCAGTATTGACTCAGGTCAAAACTAATAGTCAGGTAAAAAGCAAAGACGGAGAAACAAAGAAAGATGCTGTTGTCCAAAATGGATTATCTCAAAATAACATGCAAGATAGATCGAGCCTATTAGATAGTTTCACGTATAGCCCTTACAACATCAACTCATACGGACCATCGCGTTCTAAACAAATGCCGTCTAATTACTTGTGTTATCCAAGCTTACCGCACCCTGTCAACTGTTTGCAAAACTATCCACTGATTATCCAAGGAACCGGGCGCCATTTATGCACAGACTGTTTTCAAAGTTCACACATTAAAACACGTAAAAACACCGGTATAACTACATCGACTAATACCGACCAATGTAGAGAAAATCGCAGTAAAGAAACGGAAAAATTAATTAAGGAAATTTATAAATCTGTAGCACTTGGTATGCCTACAAAAGATGCATTCCAAAGCGAATACGATGATGAAAAATCTGCCAAAGAAATAATATGTTCGAATAAACCTACAAAACAGAAAGGGCCAGTTAGAGTTGTTATTTCTGAATTATTTACGAACAGAAACGTTCAAATGGATACATCTATGACGGATGAAACGAATACAACAATCTATAGTAAGACGCTTAAAACAGATAACACACAATCTCACCTAACAAGTACGAACACTGATATTAGTAATCACATCATAAATAAGAACGCTTTCTTTAGTGATAAAACTATTCAACAAACAGAAACTGAAACAGAAGGAGAAGCGAAACTTCATTCTGTGGAAACAAAACGAAAAATCCCAAGTACGGTTTCTGAAAATAGTGAAAGCGAAGATAGTGACACGGAATGCGTTGACTCTGTTTCTTCTGTAACAGAAACACAGGTAAATCTATCTTATAAAATTGATTAGCTGTTAATTTGTGCCTATTAACTGACCTAATTCCGATTAATAAAATCTGAATCATTATTATTCATAATGTATGTTGAAAATAATTCATAAGTCTGTTAAGAACCCAAAACAATAAGTACTGAGGCAGGTAGTTAATAAAAAATAGGCAAATATAACGCTAGGTCTGTGTGAAGTATTGTACTGTTATTTTATAAATCTTCTCTGTGAGTCATTTTCAACATGTTATTTTTTTAAGTTAGCTCTTATAAGCAGTGTTAATTTTATTTAGTAACTCTATACAGAAGAGGGTCTACAAACTTGATAGAGACGCCTCTCCCTCCAGCGCTTGAGATAAATTATAATAGTTTCAAAAAAACTCACAAATATATAAAGGTTGGCATAATAATGGTCCATGTACATGTCTATTTTTTCAACCAGTCTTCCGTATTTATTTATTTATTGGACTCATAACAATTTTACAAAAAAACAGAAGTACACGATCTTGGCTGCATTAGTAATTGTAACTGTGTCGCAGCCAATAGCACCCACCACCACATTATTAACAAAAAGGTCTGCGTTCTACAAAATTAAAAATATTTAAACAAAATTGTAAAATAGCTGTTTCTTTTAAGTATTGCTAAGAACGTATGTATGTGTAGTTTTTGTGTCTGTTGTCTGTGTGAGTTTTTGAGTATGTGTGTGTGCTAAAAATAAATTAAAGTTGTACTTGGAAAAGGAGTCCTTACTAATTTTTACATTTTAATAATTCCTTCTGTTTCTTCATAACTAAGAGCTGGAAGCCATTTTCGCACGTTTTTTACGTAGACGAAACGTGAGGGGGGAAATGTTTAGTTTCACATTTGATCTATTATAAATAATTGGACTTAGATAATTAAACTGTCTTCTAGCTACAGTTAGATTGGTAAACACTTGTTTACAAACACTGTTTTACGTAACAGTGTGTATTTTATTGGATCAAATGTTAAAGAAGAATGTTGTTGGTGCAGAAAAGCATTTAAAAGGTATGACTGCTTAACTGTAGGAATTTGCCAAAAAGAGTGGATATCAGTTGCATGGAAGCATACTGGCCTGTGAGTCATAATACAGCCGTCTGGGCTCTTTCAAGTCGCTAGCAAGTTTATTTTTAATACTATATTATATTATGATTTTGGTCACTCCTGAAACTATCGCCCGGGATGAGTGCCCCGGTTTGCCCCCATCTATATATCCGGGCCTGACTGCATTATATATTTTAACAGGTAAAGAAAAAAAGCTGGCCTATTCTGCAGAATGCGCCAGATTTTCAATAAATCCAAAAAGATGAGTAATATAAAAAAGGAAACTGAAGCTGAAGTACCAGATACGAGCGACAGCGATGACTATCAAACGATTTACAGCCATAAAAGTGAAATTCCGAAACCTGTTAAAAATTTAAACAGGAAAAGTAGCCCCCACTCGAAAGTTTTCCACTCGAGACGCGTGCATAACCGTCGATGTAGTCCGGAGAAACAGAGACGAACCCCGTATATGGAACAAGAGTACAGGAGGTTATGGAACGAAAAACTGATGTTTCATAATCAAAAACATAAGTTTTCTTCCGAAAAACCATTACCGAAGACAACCGGTCCAAGATTAAGGCACCAGCATCCGTATTACCAGAATTACGAAGCTAGAAGCGTCCTAGTAGACTCCGGTATATTGTATCGTCCTCAATTTAATCAACAGAACAGAAACTCTTTGTACACAAATACTCTAGGCGAGGTAGTTCATAGAACTAAATTTGGGCAACAATCAAATCCTGTGCCGAATAGCAGTAATAATGGCAAATACGTGATACGAGAGAATAGACAACCTGGTGTTCCTTTGAATGCTTTTTATAAAAGAAATAATCAGAATAACTCTCAGTCTTTTGTTAACAATCGACAGGAGCAAATCCATTACCCAGAAACATCGAGAGATAAAAACCAAGCCAAGGGCCTACCATGGTTTACAAAACATAAAATGGGTCTACGCTGCGGAAAACAATGGAAGCAACTCTTACTTGAATCATAAACTAGTAAATTTTATTTTAAATTGTGTAGAATTAATCGATAAAGTGCCGTGATGTGATTTGTTTGTGAAATTGAAAGCGTTTTAAACTGTCTTATAAAAGTTATATTGTTGCTGTCACGACTGGTCTTTTAATTATTATTTGGGTGTATTGTAATTATTTCCATGTAACATTAGACAATATCTACGTATTGTATCGTAGACGAGACGAACTAATGCAGACTTGCAGTCTTTATCAAGTGTTATTAGCGTCTCCTAGATTTGGTATGCCAAAATGAAACAGAACTTCTACAATACCAGAATAATTTTTTTGATACAGTAAAAGATGGCCTGGTAAATTATTTTATATTTCTGCTTTAAGTGCGGAGCTAGCTTAAAGCTAGCTAGCTTTAATCTAGCTAAGTTTCATATTAACAAATGAATATAAAGTAACAAAATTATACAATCCAAATACTTATTCACACGTAAATGAGAACAAACATTCTCTTTAATACAACACCGATGAAATTTTTTTAATACATTTCTTAAACTTTGCTTATAAGTTTTAAATAAGTAATATTCGGATGAATAACATATGGAATCGGATTTTGTTTAAAATTTAATTATTTTTTATGTGCGAAACCCTAATGATTTTCCAAAACAAAAGTAGTCTAAGCTACGCCCCTTAACTTCAACTATCTGCCAGAAAAAGAGTCGTTAAAATGGCTCCAGCCGTTGTGGATATTAGGGAAACAGACAGATAAAAAGTGTGTTTTTGTTATAGGTAGGTATCGTAAATACATTCATATGTATTTAGTAAAACGCTGTTATTTTGACATAACAACAAACACATTTGCTTAGATTATACTTTGCTTTTATATTAATTTAATATTGTATTGATAGTTCTTGGAAACAAAAAAGTAGCGTAAATTACAAAGTTACGCGTTCAGTTACGAAGTGTCGAGAACGCATTCTATTTACGGTCTTTGGATGTTACTCTTTATTTTTTGCATAATTTGCTCACGAACAGGAAATGTTTATGGGGATTTCACCAGCCAGCAACAACAAAAAAAAAAACAATTTTCAATTGAAAATTTTTATTCAGATTAGATTTATTTTTATAAATTGTTACGGCCCTGAATACAAGTTTTTACGCCCAACTTCGTATTATTTACTAATCTTCAGTGCAAAGGGGGCGGCCATTTGTTAAAGTATTAAGGGAGTTGTTTTGAGATCTCAGAAACCACACTTCACTTATAACCATACTATATCACGCAGAGCTATGGAAGATAATGAAACATTTTCTTTTATAACCATTTTACATTTTAAGGTTTCATTTATATTTCTTAATAATATAAAATGTTAACAGGACTATATTATTTTCATTACATTTCTTGTTCATACTTTTGTTTACAATTATTTCAAATCTGGAAACGCTAAATCCTGAACATAATTTGATAATGTGACATTATGAAGACTTCACCGTGTATTCATCGTATCGTTTCGTTTCCATTGCTCTGAGGTCGTCGATAATATACCTGAAATGATTACACTTATCATAGAATAGATATATATTTATAAATACGTTAAATCATATGTATAAGTATTGAAAAAGTAATCAGAAAAAATTAACTTCACAAGAATGATCATTATAGTTTTTTGTTACATCTTTATATTATACAAAAGTCAACAAGCCGCGAACACAGAGCTAGTTTTATAAATATATGTTACCGGTAGAATAATAGCGGTAAGGGCGCAGTAGTGAGATGCCAGAGAGCGTGCGCGTCCCACGCGTCATACTTCGGCGGGAAGTCGAGCAGTTCCAGCGCGAGCGCCGCCCCAGATAACAGTGTGAATGCAATCATACGCCAAGCGAACCTTATACCCGCCAAGTACTGGTATACGGCCCATAACAACCATATCAATGAACCCGCCACTCCTAAAAATTCAACTAAATCAAGCATATGCTTTCATTCTATTTATATTGTTAAAGTTTTTCACATATTAAGTAAAACGCGGCTAACTGAAGAATAGGCATTTCACCAGTTTATTGCTATCGCCTCCAGTGAAATAACTTGTAACGCCCTAAGACAACTGCAGTTCGGGCTGATTATACCTGAGTAATGAATGTCACAAGGTACATTTGTTCACCCTTATTTATGATTTTCAGTCCACAATACTTGATTAATACATTTTTAAATAAAATTGACAAATTTTGATGATAGATGAATGCTCTGATGTTCTTTTGAGGAACATCAGAGAAAACAACCAAAAAAATATCCTTCATATAAATAAAGAAAACGGAAGAATGTTATATGACATACCGAATATAACATTGACCACCATATTATAGTCATAATCAATTTTCCCAGAGTATAAATATTTCACATGAGCCCCATAGTACAACACTGGTACAAACAATATCATTGTTGTCACTTTTCTCTTCTTATGGAATACTCTGAAAAATAATTATAGCCTTTTTATAAGGTTGGGTCAATTCCAATCTCAAAAATTACTATGTAAATTCCACAAAAGTCAAGTTTTTTTTTTAAAATATCCATCTATTGAATGAATAAAAAGTTTAATAATGCAAAAAAATTTGATTTTTTGTTTTATGTCATACAAATGTTTGGGCATAAGTTCAAATATTAAGTTTAATTATTGACACTTAATCATGTTTTACTAAAACAAATATATGGTGTGTTTTTACATTTAAAAAAACTCACCTAACAATAGCTGCTACAAACAAGCCCATAACCATAGATAAAGCACATGCATAATCCATAAACTCTGTGAACAAAGTGTCCCGGGTGTGGAATATTGTTGACCAAACCCATGCATTCATACAAATCTGTAAAAATTCAAGGAAAATCCAACAATATACTATATGGAAAATACCTTCAACTATTGCTATATAAAAGGTGTTAAATTAACAACACTAGATTTGAAGCAACCTGCTACTTTAATCATAGTGCGGGAAGGGAGGATTCTTGGCCAGCAAAGGAGCTCGTCTCATATACTTTTTACCGGAAAATGCTATACAGTACGATGTACTATATCGATCTACAGTACTATATCGATCATAGTAATTTTTCGATCATCTATGATCTTTACTTGCCTCAGCCAAAAGTCTAAACGGTATAATATTATAGTGTTGCCGGATATTTTATTGTCCATCAATTGTACTATATTCAATAAATTGCCCGTCGATTGTCACTTGTCTTCATTACCCATAGTATCTCTGATTACATTACTCTATATAATCATGTAAAATTAGTTGAAAGATCGTGTTGTTATAATTCAATGTAAATAAATTATAAATTACAAAACACTTAATAATTTCACCACTAAATCAAATAGTGACATCCCCTTTTCTTTATATTACGTCCTTCTCACTGTAGACCTTTTTTCTTAATAACATCCAAATTCTATACCTTCTAATATGAACATTGGTTCGTAATTTCAAATTTTAAATGTTCCTTCTTAAACATCCTCCTCAATTAATCAAATAAAAAATGTTACATTAGCAAAGCACATGCATATCATATAATATAAAATTGACAGTTGACATAAATAGAAACTACTAGGAAACCTTGGAGTTTTCTTAAGGACTTTAATAAATAAATATAATGATGATAGATAAATAATAATAATATAGTAAATATTACGAAAACTAATTATATTAAAACCAATCATTACAGTCATCACTGTTACGCTGGCAGACTAAGCAGAATTTTCTCGGCTGTCAACAGCAGTATATCCCTAGAGATTGTAGTATAATATAACATATTTGTAATATTAGATTTAACCTTATTTGTTTAATAGTCAATAACAGAATATTGTTTTATTTTGACATGTACATACTTCTATCTTTTAACTTGTCGATAATTTATCTTAAAAATATAAACTATGTTTGGATATTAAGATTTTATTTACAACAGAGATGAAGTCAATCAATGTTTTACAGTAACTATTGAATCATATACTTTTTCTTCTTCTGTCCCTGATCCTGTTATCTGTGCCAAGCTAATCTTACTTAGGTTGTCAGTTCAGGCAATTGGGCTTTCTTGCTCTTTTTTTTACCATATACATGAATAATAAAATCATCACTGTGGATACTACCAATATGCCACTAGGTACTTAAATTTGGGGCCATTGCACTGACGGGCCTGGTGGGTTTGCCGCAGGGGGCGACATGCCTTTGCAACCCCGTATCGCCCCTACTTCAAATGCGGCGGACGGCCCCGGGGGGTTTTAGTGGGTATTCCCGGGCGCTTCTCGCCCGGGTTTGAGTCCCACACTGGCACGGAGCTCGTCACTCCGTGCCCCCCTACCTATTGTATTGGAGGGGCACTAGGTCCCACTAATACAATAGGTAGGGTGAGTGCGTAAATGCATTTCCCCCCGTCAAAAAAAAAAAAAAAAAAAAAGGTACTTAAATTTGCCACACACACATTTGTCAATTTCGAAACAAATTACAAGCAAAACAAGTCATTAGAACTGGTTTTTAGCATGTGTTTAGTACATCTAATTACTTAATTACTTGTTTATCATGCAGCACTGTTTACATGAAGCTAGTTAAGTATATTAATATTTAATTTATGCAATTTTAACACTTATCAACCAAATCATAATATGATTTACTCACAACAGCAAATGCATGCCAGAAGAGGACAAGAGGTGTTGTTCTCACTGGAAAATTCCTTTTAATCTCTATATGCATAAAAATATTAGCTGCTAAGTTAAGCATGGAGGAGAAAGCCGATGCTGGTTCTTGCACACCCAAGATCCTTTTGAAAGGCCACTGCATAACAAATAATTATTGATTTAATCGATTGATAAATTAAAGAATTATTGATTAATTTTGAAGTGATGACGGCGCCTTGGGTAGTGAGACCGAATTCCGTGTCAATCGACGTGTGTTCGATCCCTACCTATCCGACTCTTGAATAGGCCTGAGCTTTCGGTGAAGGAAAACATCATGAGGAAACCATGCATTGTGGTAAGGCATTTTCTAATGATGCTTACCTGGGTAGCTACCACCCTCAAGTTTGAAAACCTGTCACCATATACCAATAGGTGTGTTCTGGCAGCATCACTTGAGAACCGGTACCTCTAGGCTTAGTGTGTTTACTATCCTGGATCACATCGTCACTTAACATCAGATGAGATTATGGTCAAAGAACTGAGTCTATTCAGTGTAATAAAAAAAAAAGAATATGATTTAATTTATTTTAACTCATTACTAAAATTTTATTATTATTAATATTTATGTTTAAGGTAAATTGATTTTAGTACAAGATATGATTTGGTAGCAATTTTAGAAATGTGTTTTTTTTAAGTTGTATATAACCATTATTAAAATTTTTAGAAGATAAATTGTTTTAAAAGCAATACAGCTTGTCAATACCTACAAAAGGAAGTTGATTGCTAAATATAGGAGTAAAATGTCCTGTTGATCTTTACTTATTTATAATTATATAGAGAATAATTGTAATACTTTATATGTTTTGGAAACCAACTGGCAAATATAAAATAAAAATAACTAAGTAAATGTGGGAGATTAAACAAACTTCCATTGTGTTTTAAAATACTCTAATAAATGATAATTGAATTAAAAGATAAATCAAACAGGTGATAATAAACTTAAAGGAACAATATGTAGTTATTACAACTGAAATATTGGTATATAACAATGCAAAATGATTAATTTGTGATATCAATTTTATAGTTTACCACTGGCATACCCAGAGTCTATGCTCCTAATCACGAAATCCATTATATTACATGTAGATTCTGTTAATCAGTGTCCTATTAAATATATTTTGTCAATTAATTCACCTTCCCATGGAATTTAGGCACTGTGACTCCGGCATTCTGGAACTGTTTCACAGTAGACCACATGCATAAATATTTACATTCATCTGTACACTGCCATCTCAATACCTTACACCAAATGTCCTGCTGTATTGTAGCTCTTTTATTAAATGTGAATCCATCTAGACACAAAATAATATTTTTAGTAGGTAGTCTAATTATTTGTTTATGCAGCTAACCAACTAATAGAAAAATTATTTCAAAGTTATAGGTCAAAAACATAATCATTAAAAATTAAATTCGCTTTGTAAAAAATAGTTAAAAGCATTCTAAATAATTACATCTTGGATACGTTAAGATACCATAAGTACAAACCGCTTGTACAATTGCCATTAACACAATTTCTCAGACAATTCTGATACATATACGAACGATCCCCATCGCTTGAATCAACTGAGGATAATTCATAACATAACACAAATAAAATTATAGCAAACGAATGCATATTTCTTTATTGTCTTCATGAAGTCACATAATATAACAAACATAACATTTAGAAATCGAATTATAATTTATAAAAAATAACTTTTCGATATATTTTTGTGTTTATATCTTTTTCCTCTTTTTCTTAAGGAAAAGGCAAAGGTACTAGACGTCCATTCAGCCTAGTTTGATGTACAGATTCTTTCAGATGTACAGATGTAGTTTGATGTACAGATTCAGACAAAAGAGTCGTATATAAATTTAAGAATCTACGCTGTTTAATACACTTCACTTGTGCACTATAACAAATTACAAAACTATGTTTTGTAATAAAATGTCACGAAAATTATATAATACAAATACTGGAAGTTAGTGAATTAAAAATAAGGATTACTACATGATAAAATGAAGTCTGCATCACAGATCTATTTTATTAGCAGCTACTTCTAGCCACTTTTGCTGAATTTCACAAAGGCTAGAATTCATCTTTTCTAATACATGTTAGCCTTTTTTACAATCGTGTAGTGACAATGTTGCAGAATACGTGATCAGCTATTAGGCGCAATGGACTTTTAGCTAGTACTAATACTAGTGGTAAAAATAAAAAAGAACAGTATCAGGTGTAACCAGAGATAAATAATAAAACTGACTGTAACTGTGGCCGTAACCAAAGACTAATATAATAGGAGTATTATTGTTCTGTGAATATAATACTGGAAACCGTAACCAAATAATGAATAACAATAATTTATAATACCAATAAAATAGGTAACTACTTTTCTAGCACATTGTAAAAGTGTATAACACGGATCTTTGTTTCATGTAGTAATTTTAAAAATTATCATAATAATTCAATTTTAACGCATTTAATCATCCAAACAATATTTTAGAAAACTAGATAACAATGTTTATATAATTTGGAGAGAAAGAGAAAGAAGATAACCTTTTAAATTTAAAATGTTTCGGTGCAGGTAATTTATAATAAACAAACTGTTAATAGATTTAAAATGGTGTTCATACTAAGAACTCTTTTCGAAAAAGAATTGAAAAGACCGCGAAACTACCTTCGCAGTAAATTTATTGATTCTATCAGACTTCATGTGAAAGGTGGTACTGGAGGTACCGGTCTGCCTAAGTTTGGTGGTCTTGGAGGCCAAGGAGGATGCGTTTATTGCAGTGGCAAAGAAGACGCAAATCTAAAATCTATTATGGGAAAGTTTCGAGGAAAGACAATAAGCGCTGGTCACGGTGAGGACAGTCGGAAGACCAAGATAGTCGGTAACCCAGGAGCAGACGTAAAACTCGAAGTTCCTCTAGGGGTTACGATTTACAACGAAGACGGCAAAGTCTTGGGTTCAATCAACAAAGAAGAAGACACTGTAATATCGCTAGAGGTGGTCCAGGTGGGACTCCACAAAATAGTTTCCTGGGCCACTTTGGCCAAGTTCATCATGTGCGTTTAGACTTGAAATTAATAGCCGATATTGGTTTAGTAGGCTTTCCTAATGCAGGCAAAAGTTCTTTACTTAAAGCCATTTCAAGAGCTAAGCCTCGGATAGCAAACTATCCATTCACCACAATTAAACCTAACAAAGGTGTAATCATGTATCCTGATAAAAGACAAATCTCAATAGCTGACCTCCCAGGTCTTATTGAAGGTGCTCATATTAATATTGGCCTGGGACATATGTTTTTAAAACATGTAGAAAGAACAAAATTATTATTATTTGTAGCGGATGTTAAAGGATTTCAACTAAATCCAAAGTTTCCGAAAAGATCATGCTTAGAAACAATAATTCTACTGAATAAGGAACTTGAACTTTACAATCCTGAGTTATTAGAAAAGCCTGCCATTTTAGTGATTA
This sequence comes from Samia ricini, assembly GCA_014132275.2. Lineage (NCBI taxonomy): Eukaryota > Metazoa > Arthropoda > Insecta > Lepidoptera > Saturniidae > Samia > Samia ricini. The sequence continues at coordinate 34,408,250 of AP028162.1, forward strand.
ATAAAATGGATTTAGAAGGAGCAGAGGATATATTTAATGAAATTAAAGATTCATACAAACATTTTGAGAAAGTAATGAATACAATTCCAGAAGAAATTAAGCCAGATAAGGTGATGTCATTCCATGATGTCATTGGTATCTCTGCTTTAAACAGTGGAGAGAGCATAGACAAGTTAAAAGATTTGGTAAGAAAAAGGCTTGATGACTTTGCTGATGAGAATAATCCTGATTATATAGAGCCAAGTCAAGTGTTTAGAAGACATAAAGCTATGGTCAGAGAAAGAGGACCTCAAGTTACTTAAATCAAATAAAAATACATAACAAGTTATTTTTTATTTACCAATTTTCCAATAATATTATTGACTAGAATAACCGTGGCCACGGATGCACCCGCATTTCATATATTCTTTACTGCATTTTAATTTTTTTATATGGAACCTTAATTATTTCTATAATTTTTTTTGTATTAAAATAAAATTATCATAAATTCATGCACTTACCTGTTAAACGGACGGTTGAATCTGATTTCATTCAAAATTTTATGAGATTTTTTAATGGGGAACTCTAATTATTTTCGAAAAACAAAAGTACCCTAACTTATGCGGAGTAACTTAAGCTATCTCCTACAAGAAACCGTCACGCCGTTGCAGAGATTAGCCGGAACAAACAAATAGAAAAATTTTAAAAATAGTATTTTTGGTATAGGCATCATATATACATTCATACTAATTTAACATTACAAACATTATTACACTTCAATGATATTTATTAGTATAGATTCCTATTTTTACTCACTTCATTATTTCTTTTAAATATTAGATTTAAGCATTTGATGTGTGGTGCCCGCTCAGAATAGTACCACCCCATATCTTCCCACGGGTGTCGTAAAAGGCGACTGAGAAAACCAGGGGATGGGCAGCAACATTGTCTGAGCACACAAATATCTACTGCGATCACCAACCCGCCTGCCAAGCGTGGTAATTATGGCAATCCCCCCCCCCTTTTGGGGGAGACCTATGTCCAGCAGTGGACACCGTGGACACCATTTATAACTTAAGGGCTGGACCGTTTTATATGGTCTTTGATTTGTTAGCTTTGTCTCCACCTGGTATATCAAAATAAATGTTAAAATTAATTTAAAAAAATTATGAATGAGTTAAGAACAATTACTATACACGTAACTCGACTTTTCAGGACCAAGCATGAAAAAATATTTTTATTTTGTTTAAGCATCTGATTATATTCATAACTTCATTATGTATGTGTGATTCTATAGAAGAACACGTATATCCAAAAATCGGATCTGGATCAAAGATTTCCTGAGTGAGCGGGTCATACGAGTAGTTGTTGGTGGCTGCTTGTCTGATGCCAAGGTTTGATGCTTCCTCAGGGATCTGTACTCACAGCGACACTATACTTGCTGCATATCAACGATCTTGCTTACGCAGATGACAGCACTGTTTCTGAACGATACTTACCTAGTCCACACGCTTGCTTCCAAGAGATCCGATGTGAGAAAGACGCCATGGTCAAGCGTCTGGACTCGAAATTGAGATCTGTACGAGACGGATAGAACCTGGTGTTCAATGCCGAAAAACGGAGGTCTCTTCTCCGCGAAACGGAGTCCGTTCAACAAGACTCCTATTTTCCAAGTTGCTTCCCGTCCGATCACTGATAGCCTTGGGCCATTGCACGAACGAGGCCCGGTGGGGGCGACGCGGTGACTGCGAAAGCCACCCCGTGTCGCCCCCATCCCAAATGCGGTGGACGGCCCCGGGGGGTTTTAGTGGGTATTTCCGGGCGCTTCACGCCCGGGCGAGTCCCACACTGGCACGGAGTTCGTCCCTCCGTGCCCCCTTACCTATTGTATTGGGGGACTTCGGTCTCACTAATACAATAGGTAAGGGTAGTGCGTAAATGCATTTCCCCCCGTCAAAAAAAAAAAAGGTCACTGATAGCCTTGGGCTGTTCGGAATGCAACTATCCCCAAATCTCAACTTCGGGAGTTCGATTGAGACCAAAGCAAAAACTGCGGCTAAAAAACTGGGGATCCTTTTTAAGGACAGGCGGCATTTCACACATGATCAGGTTGAGCTTCATTTTAGCCTATTCCGGGCCCAAGTTCGATCATGTGTGGAATACTGTAGTCACCTCTGGGTTGGATCAGCTAAATGCCAACTGGTTGCCTTGGATTCTATCAAACGTCGCGGCCATGGGCTAATTGGCGAACTAGCACTGAAGAAGACCAATATGCTCACTCTTGAGTATCGCCGTAAAGTGGCTTGCGTCTCAGTGTGTTACAGAATACACTTTGGAGTGCCCAGGAACTGCACGATATGATTCTATCTCAGGACGACCAGAAGCCGCGAGGGTTTTCACCCGTACTTAGTTGATATTCCCTCGATACGCACGAAGCGTTTTGCTGCTTCTTTCATAATGCGTACTCCAAGGGAGTGGAATTCACTACCGGCGACTTTCTACAATCTGGGAATCTTCAAACAGAGAGTAAGCGCGTTCCATCATAGACCACATCGTCACTTACCATCAGGTGAGATTGTGGTCAAGCGCTTACCTGTTCGATATTAAAATATATATATATATATATATTTGTATTAATAGAAATAAAACTACAATTGTTACTTCTACATTTATTGAAACAGAATATTTTAAAGTTTATAAATTCACTTATCACCTTACGAATCTAAAATAGAAATATAACAAATTATATCGAAATTCAACATTTATTTATCACAGTACTCTCAACAACATTTTTATAAGGGCAGCGAGCATGAAACTAGCTAGTCTTAGATCCTAACAGTGTCCTGGAGCCATTGACACCGGACATGAATTACTTATCATACCAGAAGACTTCACCAACGCCATAACTGCTGTACGAGAAGATTCTTACCCAGCATTACTTGGAACTATATCCCGTAAACGAGTCGGTGACTTCGGAGCCAGCTCCACGACCCCAATGGAGCGAGAAATACGATTCACTTCACAATAGTAAAGAATATCACCATAGTGATTCGACGATTAAAGTTAAACCCGAGATCTGGTGAATATAATGCCTTGAAAGAACTAGTATTCGAAAACTTCCAAGAACTCTCTAATTTCAACTGCAAACAATCAGAATCTTGTTTGCAGGCTGTTTTTTTCTACTCATATACTGCACTATACAAAGATATGTTACACTGCTAAACACTTAAGTATGGGGGCGTCCATTAAATTACGTGAGGTGTTTAAGGGGGGGGGGGGTCGAGTCAATTGTATTGGGGGACTTTTGTATTGGGGACTTTGGTTGTGTTGGGGGACTTCGGTTGTATTGGGGGATTTCGGTTGTATTGGGGGACTTCGGTCTCACTAATACAATAGGTAAGGGTAGTGCGTAAATGCATTTCCTCCCGTCCAAAAAAAAAAAAGGGGGTCGAGTCAAATCTCATCTAATCTTACGTTGGAGAGAGGGGGGGTCTCGGCAAATATCACGCAATTTTTTTTCTGATTGAAACAAAAACAAAAATTATACTATTTTGGTCCATTTAATCCAGACGCTTAAAATTTAATCTCTCGGACCCTCACGGATTGTCACAAGACGAGCTAATGAGTTACTTTGTGCAAGTGCCAATGGCTTAGAGTGGCCAGATCAGAACGAAGTTGAAGGAGCAGATGATTTTACTGAAAATCATATGGACATGTTGGCTCCAATAGTCTCTCTTGAGACCGCGCATGATTCTCCATGGACTGAATTAGAGTAGGTATTCTTTTTTTAATCACACTAGTTACGATTTAAGTATTCTATTGTTAAATTTTTATTACACTTATAATTAAACTCTCAGCAATATTGATTACTAGCCTTAACTAGTCGTAAATAAAAGCACGAAGCAAATTTGTTTTTTTTTTTCTTTTTACAATAACAATCCAACGCGTTTAGAAACTCACATTTAAAAAAATCTCACGTGAGATTGGGGTTTGGGGGAGGGGGTTGAATAAAATCTCACGACATCTCACCGGGGGGGGGGGGGGGTCAGAAAATTAAAAAAAACACCTCACGTAATTTATGGACGCCTCCTATAAGTAAAACTGTTGGGTTGGCCTTTTTTGTTTAGTTCTAAGTTCTGGGCGGCTGTTTCTTCCTGTTACGCGAGTCCGTCATGCTCGCAAAGGAGGAGGGAGAGAGGGAGCGGGCAGCGCACCCGGACCGTGTTGGACGCCGTAGCGCCGCTCACACGTGCATGTGCCTCCAGAAGCCCTGGCGTCATTACGCCGGTTAGGGACGCGAAGCGCTCAGTCACTCGGTGGAAGCTGAAGGCGCGATATATAGCTCAGTCTGGCGCGCGGGGGAACGTAGGCATTCACCGAGGTTTTTACATAAGTTCAAGGAGCGGATATCAACCACGTAAAAAAGACCTCTTTTTATTTGATGTTACATTATACTAAAACAGATTCAGAGCCGGCTTTACCTATATAGTGCAGGAGAATGGAGTTTTTTTTTTTTTTTTTTTCAAATTAACCGAAGTCCTCTGACATTATCAGAGATGATGATGCTACTTTTAATTTGTTATTTATATTTATTTCGTTTGATTACTTTGTTTGCTAATTTTGTTGCAAATTTTATAAATTGGTCTTTCGTTTCTTTATTATATTTATCATATCTTTTATGTTATCTTTGGTTAGGGAAATGGGGTTGTAAAGAGCCCGAGCGCTACGATATTAGCAGCACACGGGAACTACAATCTCTAGACCCGCTACTGCCTAGATTTTAGAGAAACTAACTCGTATTAGAGTTAAATCGACTAAAAGAATTATTAATTTCTTAAAAACATAACATACAATATCCAACAGAAACCATTATTCATCCAGAAACAAGAGGCAAAAGAACAAGTCCAACGAAAGAAAATAAAGGGGAGAATGGGGGAAAGACTTTATTTATTTATTACCGAGCTGTTACCAAAGTCCCTGATTATGTCAGGGGGAATTAATAAAAAAAAACATACAATATCCACATAGAAAAACAAAATAGAATATCGTAGAGCAGAGGTCCATGCCCCCCCCCCCCACTCATGCCGCGCTCAGATATCAACTTATTCGAAATAAATCAGCATTGAAACCATATGATAATAATATTAAAACATAATATAACATAAGCTCACGCCTTTTATCCCCGAAGGGTTAGGCAGAGGTGGTGTAGCGAACTACACCACTCACATTCCGCCGAGCTTAGTTCCGTCCCGGATGCGACAGGGGGCGAGCCTGGCGCCATGTCGGGCACAAATTCCAAACTCCGGGATGATACTGATCAGAAAAACCACCAATACCACTTGACCCGACCCGGGGATCGAACCCGAGACCTCAGAACGGCAGTCGCACCGTAATACAACTGCGCCAATATTAATTAATAAATAATACAACATTAACGCAATAAGTTATCCATATTTAATGTCACATTGTTTTGCTGACCCTCACTTTCTCATATTCCACACTCTTGCAATATCAATAGCTAACATATTAAATTTCGTTGTATTATGAACTAACCGTAGCTTAATATATATAAGTCAACGAGATTGAAGGAAACTAAGAAACATACAACTGTCTCACTCTCACACACCCCTTACCGATCAATTAAAGAGAGATACACACATATCTATGGACAAATTATTCAATTAATTTTATATAAACACCCCGACAGAGGATAGACTAGAAAATACAAGCTTATAGACTAAACAAGTGATTAGATGTTTCGTTATATAATTGAAGAAGTTATGCGTTTTCACATCGACAGTAATTCAGTACTGAAGTTAGCACACTATTGATGTGTTCGGTGTGAATGCGCATTATTCGATACATTACTCTGCGTTCTCTGTTATAGAGTTATGCGATTTTGAAAAAGTCCATCTCTATAGAATCTTTTTTGTTTCTTTTTTTTTTTTTTTTGATGGTACTCACACATTTTTTTTTTTTTTTTTTTTTTTTAATTAGACAATGAACGTAGTGCCTATTATAAGCGTTAATTCCGTTGTAATCATTGTTGTAGTGGGTGCGATGCGGTTATTGGTCGTAACGTTCCTCGGCCTCGGTCGCGGTCTCGGCGGGCGGGAGCGGGGGCAGGGCGCGCGGCGCGGCGGGCTCGGGGGCCGCCTCCGCGCCCGCCGGGGAACACGACCGCGGCGGTTCCGGGTTCGCGCCCGCTGCTAACAATACGCAAATTCATAACCAAATTAGACAAATATAATAGAACAATAAATATACGATACTTTCGACGATAATCATCTTTTTTTCTTTATTTTTTTTACATAGAATAGGCTCAGTGCTTCGACCACAATCTCACCTGATGTTAAGTTACGATCTGGTCCAGGATGGTAAACACACTAAGCCTAGAGGTACTGGTTCTCAAGTGATGCTGCCGGAACACACCTATTGGTATTTGGCGACAGATTTTCAAACTTGAGGGTGGTAGCTACCCCTTTTTTTTTTTTTTTGACGGAGGGAAATGCATTTACGCACTACCCTTACCCATTGCATTAATGAGACCGGAGTACCCCAAGTGGTAGCTACCCCCAGGCGGACATGCCCTACCACCATGCTATCGGTTTGCTCACGATGTTTACCTTCACCGAAAGCTCAGGCCGATTTTAGAGTCGGATAGGCGGGGATCGAACCCGCGTCGATTGACGCGGAATCCGCCCGCACTACCCGCTGCGCCATCATGGCTTCAAGAAGATCATCGCTGCATCAAGAACAAAAATATTCTTACGGGAATCTTATAGATTATTACGGTAATGTCTATTGACCAATACCAATACTGCCGTGCTCAGGTAAAAGGCAGTAAAAAGATGAAAAATTAAAATAAGACAAAACTGAGTTCAAAGTTTTTGAATTTTTAAAACGAAATAAACACCATTATAATTACCTAACAAAAGTAAATAAATATTATAAATTTAAACTCTTTAACACTAAAAACTTTTTTTTACAGTTTATGTTATTTATTTATATTATTTTCTCAAAGTTAAACACATTAATGCGAAATTTATTGACTTTATTTTGATACTAAACTACTGCTATAGAATTATTATGTAATAATAATTACACAAATAACTAAAAAGCAGCCTGTTAAATGAATAATATAATAAATCTAAAAAAAAATGTGAGCCGTCACGGGACGCCTGGCAAATGTGAAACATCGACATTATTTATACCTTTAATTAATTACATCACAAAACTTCCTCTACATGTTTTATTTCGATTAAATAAGGGTGTCCTGATTTTTTTACTTTTGTTACTTAGTTTCCCGTACTTCTTTTTTATTCTAAATATTGATAATTTTTATAGCAATCAATCGCTAATCGCTTTACTTTCTGCACACAAAATTGTATCAAAATATTTTATTTTACGAATACTAAAAATCTATATGTCCTATCAACAGCTCTATGGGATAGATTTTCTGCGTTAGTTTCATCAAAATCAGTCAAACAATTTTTAAATTAAATCCGAACATACACACGTATAAATAGACACACATATATATATATATATATATATGTATTATTATTGAGCGTTTTCTCTATAACTTAAGACATGCCAAGAGTTTCTGTCGTGATGAACTAATTTAGGCTAAGATTATTACAAGAGCTAAAAAAAAAAAACGTATACTTGTAAATAAAATTATCATGAAACTATAAGTTGGGACATTCTTGGTAAAATCGAACATCGAAGTGGAATGTTGAGTTTAAAGGACAAGTTATATAGGTTTTCGTGTAAAATCACTCCGACATATATGTACGTAGGAGGCAGGAGTGTGGTGACGGGGCATCCGGTTCCTCCCTCAGGGCACGTGCCGGGGCGAGGCCCCGCGGCGGCGGCGGCGCCGCTCCCCCCGCCCCCGCGCCCGCGCCCGCGCCCGCCCTGCGGACCGACAAGCCACGGTTACGCGGCTCATCAGGCGCTTTACAACGCGCAACCCCTATACCCGTGATCGCTTTTAGTTTTTAATCAATCGCCTTAAGTTTTTAATCAATCTTGATACGAATTATGGCCTTAGTAATTGTGTTGTACTAGCAGTAAGATCATAAAAAGCACGATGTAAAATTTATGTAAAGCAAAAGAACACGCTAAAATGAAATAAAAAAAAAAAAAAAACAAAGTGAGACCAAAGTCCCCCAATGCAATGGGTAAGGGGGCACGGAGGGACGAACTCCGTGCCAGTGTGGGACTCGCCCGGGCGAGAGTCGCCCAGAAATACCCACTAAAACCCCCCGGGGCCGTCCGCCGCATTTGGGATGGGGGCGACACGGGGTGGCTTTCGCAGTCACCGCGTCGCCCCCTGCGGCGAACTCACCGGGCCTCGTCCGTGCAATGGCCCAATGGGGATGGGGGGAGAACGCCCCCCCACCTCTTCGCCCGCCCCCCCGAAGGGAGGCATGACCCAATGGTCAAAAGTCTAAAGATATACTTCCTGCCCCCCATCTATGTGTTAACCTAACAACGGCGCGTCACAACGTATTATCACAAAGAAAAAAAACATCACGTGATTACTGGACGACCCCTTTTGTTTTAATTTTCATACAGAATATAAACGAAGAGCGAGTAATTCAACGATTTAAATAACACGCTAAAGGGAGAGTTGATTGTGGTCATTTTCTATTATATATGTTAAAATCTTTTTAGACCAAACAAAAACAGAGGTTCTCTAACTATAAGACGTGTAACTGTTGATACATTTTATTTAAAAAAAAAAAAAGCAATCAAAATTCTCTCACCGTTGTTATTATTATTATTATTCGGGTTGAGCCTGTTCTCCTGCTGGGAGGGACGTTGCTTCTTAGCGGCGGGATCCTCCCGCGGCTCCTCCACCTGGGCTGGGCACTCCAGGTGCACCAGGTGGAAAACCTATGAATGTCCAGACATATTAAAACCCACTCATATTAAAAGTTAATGGAACATGTTACACTAAAAAAAAATACAAGAGAATTTGTCCAACTGTAAAAAATAATTATGTAAATCAGTTAACGGGTCATCGAGATACAAATCAACGGACAAATAGACTATATAATAAACTAGATACTAAATATGTTCTGTGCATATGACGTTTCATTTATAGCTAATTTAAAAAAACAAATGACCGAATAAAAGTAGGAGTATTTTGTTTTTATTAACGGAAAAAAATGTATATAAGCGTAAATTGAAGTGGAAAATGTACAAAAGAGTAAATCGAAAAAAAAATGAGAGAGGATCGGTGGAATCCAAGAAATACCTGTCTACTACTAATACTGCGTTGAAAGGTATTAGTCCTATCCCGATATGTTCAGTAGTTTGGAGGTGATGGTGCGTCACAGGAATAATAAACAAACAAATTGAGAAAACATTGCAAAGGGCTCGTAGAATTTGAAAAATATATAGCCTATAACCATCTACGATTAATTCCGCGTCGAATGGTTGTGGTTTCACGCTGATCGGTCCAGTAGTTTTCGAGTTTACCTCGGACAATGAAACAAACTTTGCCTATATATAAATATATAATACGTGAAAATAATTACCTCATTAACGGAATTATTCGTCCCGACGATACGTATTATGGAGACCGGACGCGGTGTGAAATATATTACTTGCCATGACCTATAAATATAATATACATATATTCTTCTTTGTCTTTCTATAATGTGTTCTTAACTGGCAGAAGTTAAAAATTATTAAATATAACACATAGTTAGAAAAGTGGTCACTCAAACTGAATGCTTTATATAAATGGTTCCCGATGAGTGGTGGTTGGGCGGGTAATCCGCATTTTTTTTCTTTCTTATTTTGGTTTAATTAGCCTATGCAATGAATCGGGGGTAGTTTTCTGACGCCGGACTTTCGGGTGAATGTCAGTCGCGAACCGCTCGTTTACCGTGCGCCTGCGTTCCTTGCGCGTAGACGTCATTCCGCATAATAATTACAATTAAGAATTAGCCTACAAAAAAGAACTTTAAGTGTGGTGTAATTACTGGTGGCCACCAAGGAGATACGAGCCAACGGGACCCGCAGGTAAGCGATACACATTTTTACCGATGGTTTTTGGTGTTAGATACACCCCTGGTTCATTGCAAAGGCTATTTATTTATCCGCGGACCTATCCATAGTTTATTAATTTGAGCCTGGATTGTTTCCAACCTACATTTGCATAGGCAATTCTTCCGCAGACCACTCAAAGACAAAGTTGGACAGTCACGTCTCCGCGTGTACTGTCGTAACAGTTCTCAGCCCGCTACAGGAGCACGGCTATTTACACGCCTGCCTACCCAAGTGGTCCACAGGAGACAAAATATGGCTCAGTGATGATTTTAAAGTTTTTTTTCTTTTACACGGTATAGGCTCAGTGCTTTGACCACAATCTCAGCTGACGTTAAGTGACGATAAGTGAGTTCTGGACCACGAATAGTAAATATCACTAAGACTAGAGGTACCGGTTTGGGGACAATTTGAAGGTGGTAGGTACCGTGAAGGGCATTATTTTAAAATGCCCCAGCACCATGCTAGGGTTTCCTCACGGTGTTTTCCTTCGCCGGCATCGCACGGTGATTTTAAAGTTGGATAGGTGGGTTTGAATCCACGTCCATTGACGCGAATTCCGACCGCACTACCAACTAAGCCATAATCGCTTCAAAAGTTCGTTTCAAGTTCTGGAAAGCTACACAGCCCTGAATATCGAATAGCGAAATAGGTTTGAGTATTAATATTAGTCCTAGTTTTTACCGAACTTGTGAAGAAGATGCAAAAGTTCAAATATCACATCAATTCAAAAGATGACTTTCTAGTAAAATTCTATTTTCTCCTATTAATATACGTCAGTATTCAGTTTTTAAACCAATTTTATTTTTAATATTGTCTAAATTTATTTGCCTCTCACCATAAGGTCAAGGAAAGATTGGGAACCACTGCTTTATAATAAGTAATGTACTATGAAAGACATACATAAATAAAGTAGGTAGTCAAATATTAACTGACGTGAAAAATATATTGAAAGTCCCCGGATTCTAATAGGTATTGAATTAAATTTTGCAAAAGCGATATTGTGTGGTGATGGTGGTGGTGGTGACCTGCATGCGTCCCTGGTGCGATCGCAGACCGTCTCCCAGTCCCAGTAGTTGAGCGAGGTCTCGACGTAGTACGAGTAGTGCCGGTAGTCGCAGTCCCACAGCAGGATCCGTATCGAGGACACCATGTACGGCTGAGCGAGCTGCACCACGATGGCGCCGGACCCGAGCTGGTGGCACGTGTACCCCTGGTCCCAGTCGTAGTGCTCCGTGTCGCCGTTCAGCAGCGCGTTCCGCGACCGGCTTCATACAACACGACACGACACATTCACGTCAACCGAGTGACCAGCCCCCCCCCCCCCCAGACAGTCCCGTTAGGATAGGATACCTGATGCCTTCGATGACGACCGCGGACCGGTCCACGGTGGCGACGTTCTGCACCGGCTTCACCAGCCCGTTGCACAGCGGCGGCACCCGGGCCGTCTGCATGGCCTCCAGAGCTACAGCATGGAACACCTGTAATAATACGATTTTGTACCGCTTCATTCCATCAGGCGTTGTCTATATCAATAATAATAAATCTCTGAAATGTTGTCTGTATACATTTAATTAACCATTCAACCATAAATGACTAACAATTTCGTTTACTTTTCAGCGTCGATTGCTTTTTACAGTTAACAATTATTTTTTTTAATATTAAAAACAATTTACTTTAGTAAAATCTGTCTACGCGGTAAATAAATGTCAAGTCATTGACATGTGATTGACAATGCATTGGTAATCAAATATTAAGTCATTGACATGTGATTGACAATGCATTGGTAATCAAATATTAAGTCATTGACATGTGATTGACAATGCATTGGTAATCAAATATTAAGTCATTGACATGTGATTGACAATGCATTGGTAATCAAATATTAAGTCATTGACATGTGATTGACAATGCATTGGTAATCAAATATCAAGTCATTGTCATGTGATTGACAATGCATAGGTAATCGTAAGGAGTAAAGATACGCGTGTTTCTGTGTCAAACTAATGGTAGCGTGTCAACTGTATTGTTTTATTAATTGAATGTATTTTTTTATGCATAATTAATAATAAATATGCATTAACAAAAAACATTTTATTATTATATTTATTACACACTATATAACTGTTTTAGCCATAACTAATCCCTAATATGGCATTACGAAAACTTGGTGCTTATTCGTGCAATAAAATACACTTCTCACAAATTAAAACACCAGCCAGTGAAATTGTGCGTTGAATCGGATTTTACTCGAAATTTCAGGAGTTTTAATTTTTTTACGCGGAGACCTTATTGATCTGGAAAAGCCACCCGAAGTTACCCAGAATAGTTTCAGCTAACTACCAAAAATGTCCATTCAAAGTCGGTCCAGCTATTACGGAGATTGCTCGGAACAAACAGACAGACAGACAAATAAAAGTTTTACAAAATTGTATTTTTGGTACAGGTATCGTATACGCATTGATATCTTTTCAGTAAAAAAGAAAATTTGATATTAAAAACAGACACTTCAATTTTATTGATTAGTTTAGTTTTAATTACATTACGTAGGTATATGAAAAGAGGTATAAAAGGCCATTCATAAGTTACGTCACACAATTTTTATGGTTTTATGACCCCCCTTTTGTTACAGCTTGTATAACTTCCACTCCCTAATGTGACGTCACATATTTTGCCATTTTACATCCACAAATGATATAATTAAACAATCATTCCGAAATTAGTACTGTTTCCATTTAATTCCACTTCTAAGTTTAGTGCTTTTTACATCTTGGACTACATCGTCACTTAATGTGTCGAGTACCCATAGAAATAAGACAATAGGAAAACAATGAAAAGCTGGCGTAAACGCCAGGTAAGTACTCGAGGGGTTAATACTGGGTGAGATGCATTATACAGTATTTAAAAAAATCAACTTCGAATGAAACATTTGAAACAAAAAATTCAATAACGTTTACTAATGCTTAGATGTAGGTTTTTCGTACGTCACATTTCCACGACCCCTCCCCCCCCCTTCTCCAGCCTGTCACGTCAAATATAGATGGCGCCTAAACTACCATTACGTCCTATCTAGATACTTTATAAAAACCATTTCATAATTTAAATGTATTACGTAATAATACATTAATAAGAGTTTTGTTAGGGAATAGAGTGAACGGGGCCCTGCGTAACTTCATGTGCATCGAGGAGTCCTGGTCCCTACACTTAGGTATGGTAGTAAATGCTGGGTTTGGCAGAAGAAGCATGAAAGTAAGATTAACGCGGTGGAAATGAGAAGTCTGAGAAGTATAGCTGGAGTGAAGATGATTGACAAAGTCGGGAATAATATGATAAGGGAACGCTGTGGTGTGGTAGAGGATGTGGTGACCAAAATAGAGAAAGGTATGCTTAGTTGGTTTCGGCATGTAGAGAGGATTAACGAAACGAATTTATAAGGCGAGGGTGAATGGGCAAGTCGGTAAGGGTCGACCTTTTTTTTTTTGTCGAGGGGATATGCATTTACGCACTACCCTTACTTATTGTATTAGTGATACCGAAGTCTCCCAATGCAATAGGTAAGAGGGTGCGGAGGGACGAACTCCGTACCAGTGTGGGACTCACCCGGGCGTGAAGCGTCCGGAAATACCCACTAAAACCCCCCGGGGCCGTCCGCTGCATTTGGGATGGGGGCGACACGGGGTGGCTTTCGCAAGCACCGCGTCGCCCGCTTCAGCGAACCCACCGGGCCTCGTCGTGCAATGGCCCAGCGGGGATGAGGGAGTACCTCTCAACCCCACCTCTTCGCCCACCTCTCGAAAGAGGTAAGACCGAGAGTGGTCTACAGTCCGGGGGGCGAGATATACTCCTCGCCCCCCAATACGGTAAGGGTCGACCTAGGCGAACGTAACTAGACCAAATCGTTCACGTGTTAAATAAAGGCCAGGTGAAAATTACTCATAACCGACGAGCATGTATGAACGTAGAGGGAGCGAGAGAGGTGTGTCAAGATCGTAGCGAGTGGAAGGACGTAATCTCTGCCTTAACCCCACGGGAGAAAGGCGTGATGATATGTATGCATGTGTGTAATAATACAGTAAGTAATAGAAGATGTTCTAGTGTTAGGCAAACAGATAGAAGGAGTTGGCTCTCGCACCTTGTTGACAGTGTTGCTGGTGCCGACCAGCTTGATGAACTGCACGACCCTCGGCTCGAAGTACAGGTTCTGCCAGGAGCGGCAGTAGTACGCGCTGTGGTCGATCACACGCACCCAGTCCTTCTGGTCTACGGACACTTCTATGTAGTAAGTGTACGACCTGGACCGGAACCAACATTATCACACAACCACATTATAGAAGTGCATATTTAATCTATGGTCTGAACGGATGGGAGCGAGACCAAAAACAATATATTTTCCTTTGACACTTTTATAAAATCTCATCGAGACTTAAAAAAAAAAATGTGAGCCGTCACGGGACGCCTGGCAGATGTGAAACATCGACATTATTTTGCAAAAGTAATATGCAGAAAAGAACAGATTGTGATAGGAACTAAATATGTCGTAATGATAAAATGAAATATTACGATTCTTTTTCCAGATAACGGTGACTATTTATTGAATAAACATTTATTTTTTTCATTCAATACAAAAATTTACGGATTTATTTCAAATCGTGACTACTCAATTCGTTTAACCAGTGACTTCGGTAATAGTTATATTCGATGTTGCCGCGACGCGTCGCCACGGCATGCGTCGCCACGCCAGAAATCGGTTTTACGTGCGGCTATAGATGTTTCACATCAAAAAACTATCGTGAAGGTAAGGAAATATCTACGCGCACTATTTTGAAACAATAACACTAAAACATCTTGCACGAATGTTGCTATTTAGTTGATAGATGTCGCTGTTTACAATTTATATGATCTAATATTTTAATTATAACAACACTATTTTGGTTTTTTTTTTATAACTTAAAAAAACCATCAGATTATTTCAATACATACAAATACGTTTAATGAAAAAAAAAATGATAAAAATAGACAAAACATGTAGTAGAGAGAATTGAATGAACGAAGATAGCGTTCTAAGTCGTCACGAAAATACCCTAATAAAATAAATAGAAATCGCGTTTAAAGTAGAAAAAAGTAACGAAAGGAACATCGTTCTTGATGAGGGTCCTCCAACCGCAAAATTTCGTTTTTAACCCATTGAGTACTAACCTGGCGTTTACGCCAGCTTTCCATTGTTTTCCTATTATTCAATTCACGAACATACATTTTTAGTTTTTAATTTGGCAACTGTCCTAAATAAGTTTATTGTATTTTTTCTTACCCTGGTAATACTGGTTTCCTTTTCCTTTTTACCTTTTGTTTTTATATACGACACAATATGTCTTCTATAATAAAGCTGTGTATTACTATACTATAACTACCTCGGCGGCGCAGTTGTATTACGGTACGACTGCCGTTCTGAGGTCTCGGGTTCGATCCCCGGGACGGGTCAAGTGGTATTGGGTTTTTTCTACTCAGTATCATCCCGGAGTTTGGAATTTGTGCCCGATATGGCGACAGGCTCGCCCCCTGTCACATCTGGGACGGAACTAAGCTCGGCGGAATATGGGTGGTGTAGTTCGCTACATCACCTCTGCCTAACCCATAGGGGATAACAGGCGTGAGCATATGTTATGTTATATTACTATATTATATACACCTATTGTCTTTCTATTGCCTCATTTTTACATCCACATATTAATTGTTTTTTTTTTCTTTTAACAATGTACGGTGGAGGATATATTCACAACGGAAGTTACATCAACAGTCCTAAATGTAAAAATTAATTGTATAATTTTAAAATGTCATTGATGCATGCTCAGATATTGGACCAGGTAAGGCAGAAGAGCGCTGCTGAGGTGGAGGCGGGCGGTGGGGATACCTGTTGTCCCTGTCCCAGAGCAGCAGCCGGATGTGGTTGATGATGGTGGTGGTGGCGAGGCGCACCACTATGCCGGGGTTGTCGGGCGAGTCGTTGATGGCGTGCCGGGTGTACCCGCGCTCCATGTCATAGTTCTCCGTGTCTCCGTCCAGTAACGCCGACCGCATGTCGCCGGATATGACGCGCGCGCGTTTCACGGTCGCCACGTTCTCTTCGGGCACTTGGCACAAACACAGAAACAACATTCAAATCGACTATTCACTTTATCCTTTTTTTTTACGTGATGTTTCATTCTGCCAGGGTCGCACAAGTTTAACTGCGAAAGCCACCCCGTGTCGCCTCCATCCCAAATGCGGCGGACGACTCCGGGGGGTTTTAGTGGGTATTTCTGGGCGCTTCACGTCCGGGCGAGTCCCACACTGGTGCGGAGACGTCCCTCCGCACCCCCTTACCCATTGCATTGGGGGACTTCGGTCTCACTAATGCAATGGGTAAGGGTAGTGCGTAAATGCATATCCCCCATCAAAAAAAAAAAAAAAAAAGTGTCGCACAAGTTTGTTCAATGTAAAACGAGATAGCGGCACTCGGGGAGCTGGGTTTAAGAGCTCCGAGGCAACAAATTTTCAGGGGCGGCAAAATTCGGGGGGGGGGGGGGGTGTAATTATTCGCGCTGATAACATTAACAAAATGGACAATTAAAAAAATGAACTAGTTCATTTTCAAAGATTAAAAAGAAAATTAAAAATATAAATTTATTTTATTTATTTAAATATTTAAATTTATTTAAATAGAAAAAATTAAAAAGAAAATATTTTTATTCATTCTTGCGATTTCTACATTTAAATAATTAGACGCTACGCACGGACAGCGCTAAGGTTGATTTCAGCATTGAAAATGTATAATACTAGCTGGTGCCCGCGGCTCCGCCCGCGTTTCATATGTTCTGTACGCATATGACGTTTCATTTATAGCTAATTTAAAAAAAACAAATGAACGAATAAAAGTAAGAGTATTTTGTTTTTATTAGCGGAAAAAATGTATATAAGCGTTAATTGTAGTGGAAATGTACAAAAGAGTAAATCGAAAAAAAAATGAGAGGATCGGTTCGGTGGAATCCAAAAAAATACCTGTCTACGAAAAATACTGCGTTGAAAGGTATTAGTCCCATCCCGATATGTTCAGTAGTTTTGAGGTGATGGTGCGTCAAAGGAATAATAAACAAATAAATTGAGAAAACATGGCAAAGGGCTCATAGAATTTAAAAAAATATATAGCCTATAACCATCTAGGATTAATTCCGCGTCGAATGGTTGTGGTTTCACGCTGATCGGTCCAGTAGTTTTCGAGTTTACCTCGGACAATAAAACAAACTTTTCTTATATATACATAGAAGATATCATATAAAATGTCATCAATATTACATAACATGAGACCCCAAATGTTACAAATCTAAAAACGAAAATTCCTTTGCAATGCGATAAACTCAAAAACTACTGAATTGATTTCCCACCAATTTACATAATTATTCAGTGAAAGTTAACGTATGTATATTTATTAGGAATGATGATTTATTTCGGTAGACTACAAGAAATTGTGGTACATAAAAAATCCCTATATCATTGAAAAGATGCTAGTCTTTATAATGATACAGAAAAACTTACAGAGAAGTCCTCGGTGTCGCAAATCAGTGCTTTTCGTTTGAGTTTTCTCTTGTATAGCATCTAACAGCATGTCCGGTGTGACCAGTGAGAATGGACGGACAACGGTCAGTAAATCTTCTAGACTCATCAGAGTCAAGCGGACGCATTTCAGTATCTTCTCCTGTGAAATAAATCAAACTAACTTGACACTAGCTCTTTCAATCAAGGAGTTTTATTTATACAGTAATACTCCGCTTTAAGCGAGGGATACGTTCCGAAAGAAATCGCGTTAACTGAAATTCGCGTATATCGAGGTGTATGATTAAACATAGTCAAAATTTAATACAAAAAAATACAAATCATTTTAATCAATCACTTTAATTCTAAGAACACTTTATGCGATACATACTCTTATTTTTTACGGAAAACTACATCTATTGTCTTTACGTTATGTTTATACGCACTCTTTCGCGTAATGCGAGGCATTTGAGCGCGAAATTTGACATTCGCGTTATAGTGAAACCGCGCGTAACGGGTTCGCGTTAAGCGGGGTACTACTGTACATATATTAATAATTATGTAAGAGCTTTTATTCGGCTGGTATTTGAAATTCGAAGAAAAAAACTGTTTCCGTAATTTATCGTTTGATAACAAACACTAAAGTTTGTCGATAGCTATTAAATAAAAACGAAAACCGGTTTAGGATTTGTCCAAAAAAATCTACTTATATTTGTCAAATTAAAAAAAAAGACACAAAAAAAACTAGTGTTTGCAATTACATTTAATTTGTCGTTGTTTGTATTAGTGTTTATTTTTTTAATCTGTTATAATTATTACGACTATTTAATTGAAAACTCATGTAAATTACAATTTCTCAATTTCATTGAGTTATTATATGGTACTGCCTCGGTGGCGCAGTTGTATTACGGTGCGACTGCCGTTCTGAGGTCTCGGGTTCGATCCCCGGGCCGGGTCAAGTGGTATTGGGATTTTCTACTCAGTATCATCCCGGAGTTTGGAATTTGTGCCCGATATGGCGACAGGCTCGCCCCCTGTCACATCTGGGACGGAACTAAGCTCGGGCGGAATGTGAGTGGTGTAGTTCGCTACACCACCTCTGCCTAACCCTTCGGGGATAACACGCGTGAGCTTATATATGTTATGTTTTTATTTTTATATTATTTTTTTTATATAGTCTCCCGCCGTTTCCCCTGGCATAACCAGGGACCTTATTACTACGATTCTATTTATATGTGTGCTCTTTTGTTGTTGTTTTTTTTTTTATTATTATTATATAAAGCGTGTTCTTTTGCTTCTTAATTTTCTTTGTTTCATCACTGTATTCTCTTTATTGAACTCAGCCTACATCTTAAACCTATCATTAATTAAATATGTCAAAGTTATTTATCAAAAATTACAATGTTAATATATTACGTCAATTACACAACACGACATAGACAACGCAACAAAGACAAAGGTAGAAACAGTGACAGTGTTAAGTTATGTATATGGTTAGTTCGACAGAAAATGCTTGGTCCGCATAATTTACCATCCAAGCAATTAATTAAATTACTTGTGTATGGAGTAAGCAATATATTATATATCAGCAAAAGTATAATTCGAATTTATTTATGTTTGTAGAAAACACTGACCACCTGAGCTTGCCCCCCTTCAGACTTCACCCACGTCTGATTAGCACTGAACCAGTTGCAGACAGCTTTGAAGATGTCCGCTTCGGGCGCGAAGAATGAATCCCTCTCCAGCAACCCCTGGAGAGCTTCCTGCATTCACCATACTAATTCATACATCATGCCTCAAGTGAAACGCATCATTACTTGATCGTTCTTATTTCTTTTAAAACACAGTTTATTACATTATCCATCATATTATAATCGAACTATGGATAGTCATCCCCTTATAGTTTTATTACAAAGTTTGCCTCCATCGAAAGCTCAAATTCATTAACTCTTACCGATTTACCATCACCACTTTGAACATCATCCCATCATCACTTTGAAGAAAGCAAATAGCATATAAATAAATAAGTAGTGAATATTTTGCCAGTGTCAACATTATGGTCCAAATCAAAATCAAAAACATCTTTATTCAATTTAGGCCCTAAGAAGGCGCTTATGAACGTCTAAAACACTACCACCGGAAAACAACTCAGCCGAGAAGAGCGCAGGCAAGAAACTCGAACTGGTTCTTTTTTTTTAATAAATATAATATATATCATTTTTTTTTTGTCATATAAAAACTATACAAATCATAGTCTTAATAATGTTAGCGGGTGCGCACAGAGATGTGGGTTAATTCCAGACATCACTTCCAGACATCCAGACATAACCTTTTGAGATTAAAACTTGCTCGACATAATACTAGAACTTATTATCAGGTAAATCGGTAATGTTACTTGGGATCTTATTGTACAACCGAATACTATTACCTATAAAGCTTTTATTACACTTACTTAACCTAAAGCGTGGGACGACCAACTTGTCTTTACTTCTAATATTAAAATTATGACGATCATTCACTAGATCGAGCTTGTCTAAATTTGTTACGAATATGCATTAAGTTACCGAAGATGTATTGGGAGGGCAAAGTTAAGATATCATATTCTTGAAACTTGTTCTTTAGAGATTCGCGAGGTCCCATATTGTATATTGCTCGAACAGCTCTCTTTTGTAACGTAAAAATGGTGTCGACGAAGTATGTTATGCAAGTATATCCATAATAACATCATAATGAATCCAGTACCAAGTTATAAAATATCAAAGTCAAAACTTAATTAACTTACAACAGACAGCTGCAAGAAAGAATCATGCAGGAGAACCTCCGTTGCATTTTTATCCAAAAAATTATAGCAGTAGTCCATCAGTGCATCCAAACCGTACAACCTGAATGATGTGATAAAAGACAAACTGTTTTTACATTCTATAAAATAGAATTAATCACGAAAAATGTTTATAGATCTTTAAAAATTTATTGGTCAAACCATGCACTATATTAATTAAAGATGACAAGTCTTTTAACAATTACTTTGAAGACTTATGTCTTCACATTTCTTCTTCTGACAGCAAATTTAACAAAAAATAAAGGTGAAATAGCTGAGACGTCTGAATTATAGTTTACAAAGCGCAGTTGAGAATCTAAAAAAAACTTTTTTAGTTTAATTTTGAAAGTAACTAAATAAGCGTCGTCAATAAGTGACGATATGTTGTTCCAACACTTACTAGCATCATAACGAAAACTGCGTCTACATGCTTCTGTATCATGACGTGGTGTCAATAACTGTTGAGACGTAAATCTGCGGTCACATTGCTCGCAGAACCGATGGCCGATAGGGCTAACGGGTTCTCGAAAGACTACCATGCAACGTAAGACGTAGCTACGTATTGGATTATTCCAATATTTCATTTGTGCTTCCATATTTAAACTAAATTAGTATTTAGGTTCAAGTGAGTAAAATGTTGAAGTTTCTAGATTAGAGGTGGAAAAGTGAAAAAAAAAATGTATAACTCACCTATTTTTTTTCACGCTCTCGGACTAGTCACGCTCTCAGACTAATCGCGCTCTCAGACTAATCACGCTCTCGGACTAATCACGCTCTCAAACTAATCACGCTCTCAGACTAATCACGCTCTCGGACTAATCACGCTCTCGGACTAATCATGCTCTCATGTATAACTCACCTGGCAGCATCCAACACTGAACATACGTTTCTGAGAGCAAGCACTTGACGTAGATAATCGGATATTGCAGTCTCGAGTTCTTGAAAGTTAAACTGATGCGCCAAGCCCAGCATGTCTAGTACTGTATCCTCACGTAGCATAGAAAGACCCATGTGACCTGTGGGTAATGACTGACTATAATTCAGATTTATCTTATACCTTATGAGTCACTAATTATATTTACCTGAATATACATAGCGTAGTAGTGCCTTGAATGCTTGTAATGGCGCCTGGAGTTCTATATCTGCCTGTAAAAATAAAACAAACATAGAACCTAACCTAACTTTTGTTGTTTGCTTTGTTTATAGCTGCAAATTTGGCTATAGTTTCCAAATTATTCCTAAAACTGTACATCACTGTATCCAGCCTATTGGATGACACCGGGAATCATGATACTATTTGATACTTTAAGAAGAGGGCCTTGAATTAGATCTCAAATGCTGAAAGGAATGGTCTTTGTTTACCAGTAAAATTGCAAACTTGTGTATTTGAGGGATCGAATTGATTGAGATTTGCTGATGCTTCAAAATTCTCAGATAACTGATGTTTCGGTTCTGCTGTTTGGATACCTAAGTTCAGCATTATACTAAGTTTTAAACATCCTCCTCTTACCTCTCTTTTCATAGGTGAGTCTGTTCCTATACTTGAGGCAATTCTTTATGTGAAATCCCACAGTTTAGACAAATCTATTATTTTTATGGACTCTAAAAGGTGCCATCAAACCATTTTATCTAACCCACAACATTCAAAATGTTGGTTCCCAATAATTCTAAAAATAAACCAGGTACTGTATGATTGTCATATTTTGGAAGCGAATATAGTTTAAGCTTGGATTCCTGCACATTCTGGTATCGCAGGTAATGAGACTGCAGATTCCTGTGCTAAAGTTGCCATTAGTGCAAGTTCCCTAGCATATAATAAAATTTACTCTCATGACCTCTATTTCAGGCTAAATCAAACATGTTTAAAACTTGAATGAGAGGAATATCTAGAAATAAGAAGGGTAAATACTATTGTGAAATCCAACCTAAAATCCCATCAAAATCTTGGTTCTTTAAATTTAGGTATCCCAATAAGTGTGTTTGCTCTAGCAATTGCCGTCTACGGTTGAGACATGCGTGTACAGTTCACTTCACTTGTCACTTAGCCAAAATAAGAATAAGGGTCACAAGGATGTGAATGTGGATTGGACGAAGGCACTCCAGACCATATCTTTTTTAACTGCCCAAATCTAGGTAAATCTTTATAGGAGGATGTTGTACCTTCCAATATTCATCATCTTACTTACAACATTAAATGTTTGTCATTAGTAAACATTCCCTTTATTAAAATACTATGTAAATTTATACAAAATAACAAAATGAACCTTTGACCTTTAGTACTACTTTTAATTATTGCATGTGTTCTTGTTATTGATTGGTATGCTTGGTGGTCGTGCTATTCTATATGTTGTGTTGGCTCTTTTGTTTTTTGATAACTCCGCTTATATGCAAAATTTGGTTGGTCAACTTCAATAGGACAGACCAGAATTTGTAACTGGTCAATCTCCTCTGTATAAATTTGAACAACTTGAAACTGGCAGAATCGTGTATCTCACACATGCCACTATTTCGTGTCACTATTATCAGAAACAAAACAGAGCTTCTCACTGGTTAATTTCATTCCTTCCAAAATCTAATTACAGACTCAATATTGGGGGAATAGTGTACACTATGCATGTCGCCATACTCATAAGAAGTGAAGTGAAGTGAGGTTTGTTTCTCCCCAAAGTGATGTCCTGATAATATCATCAATTCATCATCAGCAAAGCACTTACACGTTAACTGAACCTCAGGGCAATGTTTTATATCTATTTAATAATAAAAAATAACAGAATGGCATATATAAACAAACAAATAATTATTCCATACTTATTATAGAATTGATGTGTACCTGATTTGTTTCTCTCAAACCACCATAAAGCAGAGCTCGGAAGTAATCACTACTGGCTGCCAATATGACCTTATGTGCTGGGATTCTCTGCCCCTCCACCACGAAGGTTACATCAGAGTACTCTGAAGAGAGACACAATGATCCTATGTTCTCTGAGAGATGACCTGAAATTGAATTGTTTATTGCCTGAAACGGACTTTAATTTTCCCAGGCTATGCTGACCAAATACTCTTTGTTCTTATAGTGACCAAGGCCTACACAGCCACATCAGTAAATGGTGTGATTCTATATCTTCATCCAAAATTTGTAAGAAGTTACTTAACATGTTTTTATTAACCAAATACATGCAGTCTTTAAGTTTCATCTTTCAAAATATATCAAGGACTCTTTTCCTCCAATATATTTTATTTAACATACCCTTTACATGGAACCTAAACCACTAGGTTTTATATGAAATTAAACATTTATTACTCACTGATATGCTCAATATCTCCAACCCGGGAAGGAGTCGCTGGGTTATTCATTGTCATGTATTGATGTTGGCTACTCATCTTGGCTTTTTCTCGCTCAACGCAACTTCACTGAAAATGTACAGTAGAACCTCTTTAAGTAAAAAACTCGAAGATTACAAAAATGTTCAAGCCAATTCAATTCTTCAAGCGCCAAAGTCTCCATTACTTAAAATTTTAACCCTCTGTATGTCTAAATAATCAATGAGTCCATACAAGCCATTTCAGTACATGTTTTCCCTATATAATCAATAGTGCACATAATTATTTCTTAAAAAATAATGCATTTAATGAGATTAGGTACCCATTATTTCACTTGATTTTTTATTTATTTCACTCAAAATTTACAAGAATGAATAGTAACCTCTACTACTTGAATATCCTTATAAATTCCACATAAGATTAAAACCCCTGATTTTTTTTTTTTTTTTGCTTCTCCCCTAAATTTCAATTTACAGAGGTTCTATTGAACTACAATGTAATATTTTGAATAACTATAAGCCTAATTACAAAAATCTATTATGACTAAATTCTTTCTAAATGCTTTTTAAAATTAAGGTGCAATAAAAGTGTAATAAAATTACATTTCATTCAAAGCAATATTTTCATGCTAGATATGGAGGCAACTATATAATTGGTAACATTTATATATATAATAAATATGTATTTTTTTAATACCGTTTTTAATAATAACCATGTAAGATCAATCAATCCAAAAGTAGTTAAACTTTGTTTACTTACAAATACCTAATAATATAAATCTTACCCTAAGTATTTATGTAATAATACTTAATCAGAAATTGTTACTATAATTTCATTTATGATTTCATTTTATACATTATCACCTTCAGCAGGTTCCTTAACTTTAGTTTTATTGATAAAAGAAACATCGAAATTTACACGTACTCGAGAAACTTTCGTTATTCGGACGCCTAGGTGTCTATTTTATTATCACAAGAAATAAATCTCGAGTTATAGTTATTAAATAATTTTACATATATAGTATTATAATAATTATATATACTTGAACATAAGTTTCTACTATTATTATTCATCTCTGGTTTCTACAATACAACTACATAAACTTTTTTATAAGATACATCATAAAAAGGTATTGATATATTTATGTACAAATATTAGTTACATACCTATGAATACAAAACAAGCGTAAGAGACACTAACAATGTATCACACTGCAATATTACCTTCGAATAATAATAGAGAAAACGTGTTTATTTTGAATTAATATTGAGAATCAGTTTTATGCACAAAGTACCAAGTAAACATGACAATTTTTCATTAGGGAAGCTACTAACTATCAACGTATCGATAGTTTCAGCAAAAAAATTTAAAAAATATTTGTAATTCAAAATATCGATATTGTTTTCCAAATTTCGACTTTGATAAAAATTATTATGTTTTCCACTTATGATAGTAATATTTATGTTCGTTTCATATAAGTATGAATTAATATAAACTAAAGCGCGTGAATTTTGGTATAAGTGCTTCCTCTTTCTTCAAGTACGCGTATCTGTAGGCGTAGTATATTCAATTTTATTTACAAATCCTGAGACATAAATGTAAGAAAATCAATTATGAGAAATTGTTTATAATTTTATTTCGAATAGAATTTTGTTAATCTTCCTATTGTAAAACTTCTTATATATAAAAAGCAAGGTAACAAATTGTGATGTATGGTTTATAATTAATAATAGATCGATTTATTCTATATTCAATGCTTTATTTATACTATTTTGTAATGTAGAAAAAAGAGTGCGCAATATTGGTTTTATGTAGACATAAGACACCGATCGATTTCCGTTTTAACTTATTAAAGACTAGCTGTGTGCCTGCGACTGAGCCCTCGTTTCATATATTCAACACTTCCTTTTTTTATACGGAACCCTAATATGTTTTAGTACTAAGATAAAGTAAGAATATTGCTCATAAATTCAAGCACTTACCCGTAAAATTGTGCATTGAATCGGAATTTTTTACGAGTTTTAATTTTTTTTTACAAGGACCCCTAATTATTTTCAAAAATTAAATGTACCCTAGCTTACCCGGAGTAACTTCAGCTATCTACCAAAATAAGTCCTATCAAAACACCTCGAGCTGTTCCGGAGATTATCCGATTTTTTTTTTTTAAATTGTATTTTTGGTGTAGTTTTCGTATATACATTCATATTTATTTAGTACGGTGTCGTTTGAGGCCGCGACCTTACTTGCCGGCTCCCCTCCGTGAGACCTTGTATAGGCGGTGTAGAGATTGTTCGGATAGAATGCAACGCCGGACGCCTCGAGAAATCGAGGCGCGGCGGGCGAAGCTCAGTACTCGATCGTCCTAGAAGGGTGGGAAAGGTGCTTGGGGTATCCCGGCGCCGGGGTCACCACAGTGGAGGCCATTCGGCCTCCCCTTAGGGACTGGTTAGGGAGGACTCACAGAGTTTTGAGTTACCGCCTTACGCAGGTGCTGACGAGGCACGGGTGCTTCGGCAGTTACCTGAATCGTATAGGGAGGGAATTCTCTCCGTGTTGTCATCACTGTTCCGGCAGAGTCGTCGACGACGTCGAGCACACGTTGGTCGTGTGTCCCGCGTGGAGGAAGTCCTTTAGGGACTTGGCCCCCGACGCGGGTAGGGACCTCTCCGTACCATCGCTCGTCAAAGCGATGGTCAGGAGTTCTAGGGTTTGAGCGGTTGTCTCTTCCTGTTGGGAGTCCGTTATACTCGCAAAAGAGGAGGCAGAGATGGAGAGCGAGCGGGCAGCGCTCCCGAACCGTGTGAGGCGTGCCGCACGCCGTAGCGCCGGACGCAATCATCCGGGCGCTCACCGAAGTCGCCAAGCCTCGTACAATAACTTGGTGTCGGACCTCTCGCGTGACATGGCGTTGTCAGAACTTCCAAAGAATTTATGTACATGCGCCTCTAGAAGCCCTGACACCGTTACGCCAATTAGAGACATCGTGGAGTGTTTAGTCAGTCGGCTCCAATAGGAAGCCAACCTGGCACGCGGGTCATCACTACGAGAGATGGCCTTGTCTGTCGTGTGGGAGCAGCGTGTGTAAAAACTTCGGTTCGTGCATATGTCCGTGCGTTCAATGAGCAGATTTCAACCACGTAAAAAAAAGAGCTTATGTATGATGTATTGTTGTTTTGAAATGTTTCTGTAATTCTAAAATAACTTTTGAAAGTTATTAATATGGTATGTATGTGCCTTATAAATTTTATTATTCTGAAGTCATCATGCCGTTAACCCCTGAAGAATGTGCCAGGGTCCTGACAATGCTTGAAGATGGGCGCAGTCACTGAAATGCAGGTAGAACTGTTGGTGTAACTCTTTTTACAGTTCAGCGAGTACTCCAGCGTGTCGATGAGACTGCATCCAATGTTCGAAGACCAGTAGCAGACCAAACAAGGTCCACGACAGCCCGGGAGGATCACTATATGGTGTCAATAATTTTGAGAAATCACATTCTTACGGCTGTTGAAGTAAAGAATACTCATTTACGAGCTGAAGACAAAAATCTGAGTGCAGATACAGTAAGGCGGTGTCTGGCTGAAGCAAACTTAAAGCCATTAAGACCTATTAGTAGCCCAAAACTAAAAAGACACCACAGAAATTCAAGATTCAGTTAAGGTAGAGAACATGAGAATTAGACTGTGAATGATTACTCAAGAGTTCTGTTTTCAGACAAGTCTAGATTCTCTTTATACAAACATGACGGGAGGAAAAGAGTGTACCGAAGACCGGGAGAGTGCTATATCCAAGCATGTATAGAAGAAAAATACGGAGGAGGCTCTGTTCACGTGTGGGCTGAGATTTTGTCCGTAAGCCGTACTGCGCTAGTGTTGATAGAAAATGGACCTTTAACTTTATGTCACGACTTAAATTATAATAAATTAATAACCATGCATGCGACGAACTGGGACGACGTGTACGTCAGCAGAATCCACCGCCAATCACGCTACCTAAAATTAAAGGAGCTTTAACAAAATAATGGCGGAGTATTCTGCAGCATCACCTCAAAAACCTAATAGAAAGTATGCCAAATCGTATCGCAATCGTAGTATTGCGAGCTCACGGAGGCAACACAAAGTACTAAAATGCGTGAAAATGTAATATCAGTAACCAATATACACTTCCGAAGGTACTGAAAAAATTACGCATTTTTATTAATTTTTCATTTATGAAATGTAAAAAGCTTGAATTCATTTTTTATTTAAGCAAATTAAATTTTTTACTTAAATAGCACTTTAATTTAGCCTTTATTTCATAAAGCTAGGTCTGATACCTTTAAAGATATTGAACATTTTCTAACCGACCCTTTTTCTTTGTGGTCCAGTGTCATTTATACTAATTTTTTTCACGTTCGAATATTTTGACTTTTTTTGCAGGTAATCGCGTCTTGAAGAAAAATATCGATTTTGTTAGAATATTTCCATACGATATATAACAATATATTTTTTACATTTTTTTACGTCCCAGCATCATTCCTAACATTATCAGATCTTTTCTTTTTATTACATTATATTTTTATTTCATTTTTCATTTGTGTGCTTTTTCCTTTATTTTTTACAACGCATTGTTTTGCTGTTGACTTCTATTACTATTATCTAACTTATAATTAATAACACAATTGTTTATTGCTTAAATTTACGTAAACATACAATTTGACCTAAACTTAACACTTAGATTCCTATTTGATGTCAATTTAGTATGTCAAATCAAAATTAAGAACTACGAATAATTTCATGTCAGCAATTAAAACATGATAAAACAAATTGAAACAATTCACCTAACTACTACGATTGAGTTCCTTTAATTCTATTTAGTAACTAAACTAATACATCAATTTGATAAAATCTAAAATAAAGTAAATTCCATTAAATGAAATATGTCCATTGAAAAAATTCATTGATAACAACAAACCATCAGACCAGAGAGTCAATTAACTCCGGTTTAAAGGCATTTTCATCACCATCAATCCAATCTGACAGTATAGTCAGTATAAGTATTTTTTACGTTTGCCCATCCCTATTTCTCAGAATAAAACCTTAATTGTTTTTTTTTGTTTTAGTTTTGTTCAACCCTTATTAAGGAATAGGCACAGGTACCAAGACCATGCAGCCAAGTTAAACGTTAGGAACACTATCAATAAATGAATGGCTATAACAAAATGGCAGCCTTCTGTTATGTCCACAACGGGAATTATTGGGACATTTCAGAATTCACGCTCACTGTTATTATTTTCACTTCACTATACTTACGTATCATAGCTACACTATATCACGTAAAATGCCACCAAAATTACATAATATATATAGTCAAATAAAATAATGAATTAAAATAAGGCCGACGACATGATAGACCAAAATCGCGCCAAGCGATAGACTTTTTTTGTTTCATTTATTTCTTTTTAATTACTTCTTTTAAGTTCTTTCCTTTTTAAGTACAAAAGTACTAGACCATGCAACCAAATCTGACACTAACGTAAGGCACTGGCGGCAAATTGTTATAATTTTATTTTAGAATTCACGTGTAATATATTTCTCATTCATGTTTTTTGTGCTCTATAACTAAACTCTGTCACGTAAAATGCCACCAAAATTATATAATATGTAATTAAATGGTTCAAGTTAATAATTTATAAAAAAAAGAACGAAAGCAAAGCACGAAACACGAAGCATAGATTAAGAGTAATATGTTAATTGGCGAAGAACAAATAAATAAGAAGGAGACCAGAAATAAATAATAAAGGTAAGACTTATTCATCTCTTGTTTAGACACCTAGAATAACACAGAATACTTAAGGTTAGATGAACTATATTATGCTTAGTTTTATTATTAATCTCTGATGCCCAGTGTTCCTATTAGCCCATGATGGCTCACTACTTGCCAACGCCATTTTGTACAAGGGGAAATGGCACATGATGGGCTGTCGTGGCCCGCTATGGCAAAGTTGTCGGTTTTTTCGATGCACCCGGTTTGTCGTTCACACTGTGGCCAGCATTGCTTAGTTCGTTACTGAACGGGGCCACTAACGTATTATTGTACTTTTTACATACAGATTTTTAAAAAGTTAACCATATGTATGAATTTATTGGTGTACCGGAATCTGAACTTAATTTCCATTGATGACAATGTTGCGAATTAAATTGAAACTTTGATAAGTTATCAAAGACCGACCATAATATAAAAGTTTAATAAGTTTGTCATATTATGCTAACAAGGATTAGTGATTTGTATTAAGTTTTTACTATGTATTTGGCACACCAATAGAGTACATACGTTCATACCAGAATTTAAAAGTTTGTCATTGTAGTCGCCCTCGTGTACTTATATCGGTCATTGTCCCACTATCACACCCAGTTGAGTAGAAGCGCACGACTGTCCCGACATTTTTTTTTTCTAAACAAGCTAATACTGTTGACCGGAAGGGCCTTTAAAGTCCTTTAAAGTTCTTTAAACTTTAAAGTCCTTCCGGTCGGAAGGGCCTTTACAGCTCCATCAACTTTGGGGGCGAGTGCTGAAGGCACTTGCCGCAAAACTGTCCCGACAAGCTCAGTGTCGGACTTATATACACACTCGCTTAACTATACAGGCGATGGGCACATTGATCGACGGATATGCGTGAGTCCATACACAATCGTAAATCCACTTCGTAGATACTTAAGCACTACAGTCATTATTTTCTCATAGCTTAGAACAGCTCATGCATCACTCCCAACTTATGCGCCTTGTACAGGTGCTCAATTTTGAGGTCATCCCGCCCCTGGAGTCCATCTACTTTGGAGCGAACTATCGCTCGTCAGCTCTAGACTATCCACTGATGAAAGGAGTCTCGCTTTCTGTGCGTCTGATACAAGTCGTATACGAACTTGACTCTAACCACCGCCCAGTCGTCTTACAATTAGGTCAAACGGATGACTCTAATGCTAGCCGGCCAGTTGTAAAAGTCGCGGACTATTACAAACTCGCCCGTTATTTAAAGGACCTTGACCACCCTCTCTTTTGATAGGATCCCCGATATACTGGATACAACTGCGGACGCGGACCTCGCGATCGATGCTTTGGATTAGCATCTTAAGACCTGCATCGAGGAGACCTCGAAAAATGTACAATGATCGTTTGTTTGGATTTTAATCATTTGTATGTTTTTTTTACATATCGGTTTTTTCCAGGATAGTGAAAGATATTTTTTAAACGTACGTAAAAGTTAGTACATATTAGTTTTGTATCTAAATATACATCATCTATTCCTGATTGATATTGTATTATACCATAATATATCCTAGTAATGAGCCTCAAGTACATTTTGATTTAATGTTATGCTTATATAAATGTAAAAACAAAAATAAGAACCCGCATTGTATAAATTGCAATACCATAAACACATGAGCGGGAATTTAGAAATTTTGACATCCGTTTCCGGTCTTTGATTTATATACATGCATCTCTATAATATGTACTCTGTGTTTGTTTTACTATGGTCGCATGTAATAAAGTAATATTTTATTTAATTTTTTATCATATTATAATATTAAATCAATACGATACAAAACTATTCATATATTAATTTAGAACAATCCAAGTCGAGCATAATTCGTTTCTTAATCATATGAATTATCGGTCTCAATTATTATAATTTCCATAAAATTAATTCATTTCTTTTTTCATAAATGGTTTGTATATGGTAACACGTCAAATTAGGGCTAAAATATCTAAAGATGATTAATATTTAATATTTTATTTGAACTATTTACAACTTTATGTTTTCAGATAATATAATTGAATATTAAAACTCTTTTAAAATGTACTTCGTTTTATTTTCTTAATAAACTTAGGTAATGACTAAATAAAAACTTCTCGGATGACTTTATAGCTGAATAATCGGGCGCGAAAGCTTTGTCATTAATATACTTATTGTGATTGGAGGATAATTTCATCTGTACCAACGTAACGAACTGATACAACATTTTGCTTTTTGGCAATGTTGTCAGATTTATTACCAGTTGTGCTGGGTAGGTAAATATCGTCGCTTTGATGAATGAATTTTATTTTTCTTTAATGGTATTCAGAACGATAACGATGTTGTAATAGTCAAAGTGATACGTGCTTAACTTTTCTTCACGTTGGAACGGCGAAATGTGAGTAATATATTAAGAGTTTCGTGTTAAGTGAAGTTTTTATTAGAAGGTTGTGGATTGCTATTGAAACTAGCTGCACAATAATTGGTAGAGTGCGATAGTATAGCAAAAGAAAAATGTTTTCAACGAAATTTGTAACACAGATTTCGGGAAGTTCCGAGTTATTTTAATACGTCATTGCGTAGTTTTATTGGACCGAAAAGTTTTTCACTACAAGGACATCAAGCGCTGCTGATGCGTCTCAATGATTTTTCATTTTGCGCTATTTTATTTTTAAATTCATTACAGGTCATCAATAACGGAATGTAAAAGATAACCGAGCATTTGTAATATGCTTGAAGTGTTTCTCGGAGTTGAGAAATGGACGCACGGCAGTGCAATACACTTCAAAACTTTGACGATCCTAAAACGGAAATTTTGAAAAAAAGATTATTGAAATCGTCAAACACATCGATCATAGCAAATTTAGCGCAGAATAATTCGCAGCATAATGTGCTATTGAATACATTACGCGTGAGTTCAGAACATATAAATTTATTTATATTATGGATTATTGGTATGTGTGACATTGTTGTTTGTATTACAGGCCCCCATATCCAGCAGTATGATCGTATCTTCCGTGCATGCGTCGCAGAGCTCCATGCCTATCACTCACAATTTAGTTACCCACTCTATTGCCCCTGTGAAAATTCACACAACTA
Organism: Samia ricini; assembly: GCA_014132275.2. Taxonomy (NCBI): domain Eukaryota; kingdom Metazoa; phylum Arthropoda; class Insecta; order Lepidoptera; family Saturniidae; genus Samia; species Samia ricini. The sequence continues at coordinate 34,440,868 of AP028162.1, forward strand.
GTTCACCTTACCCCCTTCTCTCAACTGTGCATGTGCCAGTACAAATCCCAGGCTCTACATCCAATATTAATGTTCCTGTACAAATATCAGGACCAACAAATACTATGCCGTTGCAGATAACACCTGTAAGCCTCCCAATACAAGTATCGGGGACAACTAATGTCCCAGTCCAATTACCAGCTGGCGAGACAATAAATGTTCCTCTCCAAATACCTACAGGTGGACAGAATATCCAACTGACGGGTCCAGGATTACCGTCTATGCCTATTATCCAAAATACTAACCAATCATTACACAGTTCCATAATACACGTCCACATGGGTTCCAATCCACGTTCGGCTAATATTGATGCAAATTCAGACATGACAGTGTCTAGTACATCTCAGTTACAGCTGTCAGACACCTCTGGAGTTCATGTCAAAATGAATAATCCTACATCATTGCCTCAAGTTCAAGTAGGATCCAACTCAGCTGTGGTCCAAATTCCTAATTCTTCAACCAACTCTATACAACTCCGTGGAGCTGCTAGGCCAGTGCCACATATGATGTATATTCAGACACCGAATGGGCTGAAACCTGTAACCAGCACAGATGTCATCAGCCAAGCCAGCACGAGTGGGAATCCTCCACAAATTATAGTAAGAAGACCTGTAAGTGTATTATATCATTATGATTAACAATCTTACCATCATGTCTTACCATTATAGGAAAGCAGAAAAATAATTTAGCTATATTAAATCAAAAACATATTTATTCAATTTGGGCCCTAAGAACCTTATCAACGTCTAAAACACTACCACCGGTTCGGAAAACAACCCAGCCGAGAAGAGCATTACAATAAAAATAAATACATTTTAAATAACATAAAAAACAAAATAAAATAAAAATGTTCAACTACTATTTTTTGCATTCATTTTAATTGGACATCTAAAGACAATACATCCTTTTTTTTATATTCCAAATAAGTATTTGAAAAAATATAAGAATGTTTCAGAAATAGATACTACTGTATTCTTAAATATCTACATTCAATTAAATATTTTTTATGACTTATCCTATCATATGGTCTGGCATATGGTGGTATGCTTCATGCATGCTTAACAATGGTGGATTTGATTTCATTATAATCAATGAACAATTTATTAAAGACAAATGAGTTCGCCTCTTTAAGTTATTTTCATCAGTATCAGTTAAGCTGTTGATATCTCTGATAATAATTATGAAAATCTTACTTACCAAAGCAAATTTACACTAATTATATTTTTTACTATATAAATATGGCAGAGATTTCATTCTCGTATAGCTTCTATTCTTTCTAATTGTTACTGTTAAGACAATTTTTTTTTATTAAATAGATATAAATGTATATATGTAACCTATATAAAAAATAAAATTGTTAAAATTTTTGCCTGTCTGTCTATTTATATTGAAGAATCTCTGGAATGGTTTGACCGATTTTTACTGGACTTTTTTTGGTAGATAGCTGAAGTTACTCCAGGGAACTTGCATACTTTTAATTTTCGAAAATGATTAGTGTTCTGTGTAAAAAAAATAAAACTTAATTTTTAATAATCCGATTCAAACAGTTTTACGGTCAAATGCTATAATTTAATGAGGAATATTTTTATTTTGATATTCTTAGTACGAAAATTCTTTTAGAAAAACAATGAGGGTTCAGTATAAAAAAAAATTAAACTCAGAGAAGAATATATAAAAACGCGGTTGCAGCCACGGGCACAAAGCTAGTATATTTAATACATTCAATGTTCGAACTATTGTAACATATTCCATACAATACATTACCATTGCAGTCATTTTACTTCATTGAAAATTGTCTTTTTTAGTTTTATTTCATATACTATGTTTCTTTACTTTCATGTAGTAATTAAATGTAACATAATGTATACTAAAGAATATTTCTCTGATCACAAAAATCATTTAAATCGGTGCAGTGGTTTTTGAGTGATAATCTAACTAATGCATGAGACAGTTTCTAACTTGTAAGGATTTTTTAAATATAAATCAATGAGTAAATTATCACATTTATAAACCAATAATTTTAAAAAGTACATCCCATCTAGACCTTTTTGATCTACCTGAAAAAAGGGTGAAGTAAAATGATTTATATTGTTACAGAGACTTATTGCTTATTTTATTTTCTATGTTAAATTTCATTCTAATGATTTATTGTTGGGACCCATCAATAAATCACGTTTTTATTAATGTCATTCATTCATGTATATATGTACTTAAAAAAAAACTAGTACAGAATGAAAGTGAACAAACTTTTTAAGTTTGTTGTAAATTTAAACAGTTTACTTTAGGTATAGTTTTGAAGCCAGTTTTTGTTTTTTTTTTCTCTAATTTCCGTATTAAATTCTTCTTACAAATAAATTACCAATCGGTCCACAATTGACGTTGAAATCGCGTAATAAATACACATTACAAAAAAACACAGACGAATTGAGAATCTTCTTTTCGAAGTCTGTATTATTATTATTAGACGTGTTTAACAGTATCTCACATAATCCTACATACTTTGAATGCAGAAGAATGTTGTTATTTTAACTCCACTTATTTTTAATCGTGGCTTTTTAATGCTTTGATTATAATAAGCTACCAGGTGGTTTGTTAATTATTTTTTTTTATAACTATTAGTGCCCTAAAATTTATGTATATATGAGATTGTAATTTCCCGCGCAAAAAACGCTAGTCATCGTGCTGCTTTAGTTCATGACGTCACACTCCTCAATGAAGAACCTAGAGATGCTACTTTTTATAGAAGATAGATGAATCGATTACCGGAAAACTAAGATTAAAAAAGATCGATTTCTCAAAATAATTGAATAGAAAAATATTGTCATAAACATTGTTTATTGTTCTTCAAGGTATTGTAGAACATTTTATTACATATAACAACCGTATTTTTTCTATTGTCAGCTTAGTGATTCGAACTTCTACCATCGAATTATTTACATTTAAGAATGTATCCAAACACAAAAAAGCTGTGAGAGGTAGTTTTTCAGTTAACAATTTTCAATATCCTTAATCTCTTTGTAAGATTAAAGTATTTTTTTTACTAAGATGAAAGAAAAATATCTTGTCTTATGGTAAGCAGTCTTTGTCACCCATGAAAAGTTAGTGTATTTGGAGCGTGCTATCAACCCTATTATCTCTTCACTTATTACCTTTAACTTAATGTGCTATATATATATATATATAGAGCTGAAGTTTCTCCGCAGTTACTGCCTCGGTAGCGCAGTTGTATTACATACGACTGCCGTTCTGAGGTCTCGGGTTCGATCCCCGGGTCGGGTCAAGTGATATTGGGTTTTTTCTACTCAGTATCATCCCGGAGTTTGGAATTTGTGCCCGATATGGCGACAGGCTCGCCCCCTGTCACATCTGTGACGGAACTAAGCTCGGCGAAATGTGGGTGGTTGTAGTTCGCTACTTCACCTCTGCCTAACCCTTCGGGGATACAGGCGTGAGCATATGTATGTATGTAAGTTTCTCCGCGTAACTCAATTTTTATTTTCGAAAATAATTAAGGTTCCGCATTAAAAAAAAACTCATAAAATTTTGAATAAAATCCGATTCAATGGTCCATTTTACGGGAAAGTGCATGAATTTATCAGAAATATTTTGACTTAATCTTATTACTAAAAAAAAAATGAGGTAAATAATTAGGGTTAAAAAAAACCGCAGGGAAGAATATATAAAACGCGGGCGCGAATTAAGTATGATTTGATTTAACTGATTTATAAACAAGCGCAGTACATAATATTCACAAATGATTTCTAAGAAATAAATAAATACATGGGTTCCACATATATATGCTTGCTTATAAACTGATATAAATGCAAGTGATATTTTTAAATTGTGTAGACAAAGGACATAATACTTTTGTTTACAATCAATTATTTGATGTTCCACTTGTCCTCTAAAATTTATTATGTCATGATAACAAGTTAATAACATTGTACTCTGTAATGCATACATTATTTCTTTGTGACAATTTATGTTTCGTCTTGCTCTTGTTTTGTTGATGTGTATAAAGGTGAAGGAATTAGCTATATCTATACCAATAAATAAAATTATAGGGTCTGTTTATAATATCTAACTAATAGTTTTTTACTAAATATATATATATATATATAAGATCACGCCTGTTCTCCGCGAAGTGTTAGGCAGACGTGAAATAGCGAACTGCACCACCCACATTTCGCCGAGATTAGTTCCGTCCCAGATGTGACAGGGGTCGAGCCTGTCCCCATATCGGGCACAAATTCCATACTCCGGGATGATACTGAGTAGAAAAGATTATACATATGGTATATATATGTATTTATAAGATTATTTTCTGTCCGTTAGTTCCGGATAACCCCCGGGACGTTTGGACCGATTTCAACTGTAATATGACTGGAATGTGTTTGAATTTCTGAGAATATTTTGCTTTTTGTTAGTACGAAAAATAATTTAGGACTTGTATAAAAAATTAGATGCATTATTTTCTGATGCTTATTTCGAAAATATATTATTAAGTGGCAAATGTGCGGGATACAAAATTTTAAACACGGTCATAGTCGCGGGAACAGATATTTTCATAGGAAAATTCTTACATAACCATGTCAATTATAAACACATTTTAATACATTTCATTGATGTATGTAATATAATTTTCATTGTTATAGGTAACTAGTAATTCAAATATTCATCTAATATCGAGTGTTGGAAACAAACCCAATATTGCCCCTAAAGTGGCAGGTCAAAACAAAACTTCGATACTAGCTCCAGTAAACGCGAGTCAACCTATAGTCATACAAAAGCCAAAAAAATGACAAGATGATGGTTCCAGTCAGTATAGCTCCTGGGACTCCGACTAAGCAGGCGATAGCTTATCTAAGTTCTGTCAAAAAACCAAATACAAAAAGTATGTCAGAAAACCAATCATCAATTCTATATCAAATAATCAAGCAAATATAAACACTAACAATCAAAAATTATTTTTAACGCCTATGCCGAAAATTCCGAACACAAAATTCATTTTACCAGTAACATTACCAGCTACGATGGCGTCTAAAGGCCCGATTATAAATTTACAAATTGCTAATGGGCAAATACAGAACGATCCGCAAGGTAATATAACAGTCATGAGAGACACAGGACCCATGGAATCGGTAGAGATACCACCATTGCAGCCTTTGGGCAAAATAGTCAACATAAATGGTAAAGACAGTTTTATACCTCAGAGTCCTAAAGGTGAGAAAACATTCACCATATCAATTCCTGGATCTAGAGCGGAGCCTACCGGAGAACAAGGGGAGTATACGCTTTCGATACCTGAGACAAATGCGTCCATGAACGATGATATCTATACGGTTTCGATAGCCGATGAAAATGGCGGTCAGAGGGAGAAATCGTTTACCTTAGCCATACCTGAGAAAGGTAAAAGTTTGTTGAATAGAAATATAGTAGATAGAAATGATATGGGACCAGTTACAATAGCGGCGCCTGCTATTTTGAGACGATCAAATTCAGATAACAGTGAAAGGAAAACTTCAAATGCTAACCTAAAAAGGAGGATATCGCTTTGCGCAGAAAATTTATCGGCTAAGAATCTTAAGATGTCGGTACCGCAGTTGAGAATCTACGAACGATCCGAAGATCATCATGTTACGGACAATAACGATGACCATCGCGTTCCATCTCTGTTCTGTGATGAGAAGTTAGAAAAAGATTTAGATATTAAAATTCTTAGTGATTTAGACCAAGAAGATTACAAAAACAAAAATAATAAATCTAATGAAGACATCGATGGGTATTGTGAGAAAATCGATGAGTTTAAAAGAGAAGCGGGGAAAATTAAAAAAGAAAACGAAACTGTGGAGGAAGATCCTCCAGGTTTGCTCTGGAACAATGGTATTGCGAATCTGCAAGGCAGTGTTCTACAGTTTCAAACTAACGAATTCGGCCTAATAGACTTGATTGACAATAGTGACCAAGAAGAACTACTTTCGAATCCGACGGGTAAATATCATACAACATTGAAGCAGAGGGCAGACGGAATTAAAGAGAAGAAACCAACGTCTCCGGAAGACATGTACCGATGCGACGGCTGCGGATGCCATGGTATGGCGGCAGAATTCATCACGCCAAACTACTGCAGTATGGCGTGTCAGAGCGACGCGCGGAAGTCACTGCCAAAGAAACGCGATCGTGAAAGGATCGAGTTGCTGAAAAAGCGAAATAAAATCAAGAAATTATTAATGAGGAAACAGCTATCCGATTCTGATACACAAATGGAGAGTAAAGGTGACAAGTTGCCGTTGAGGAATTATGAGTCAATGCCGACGGACATCCCCGACGCATCGTTGCTGAAGACGAGCGAGGATTTCATTGAAAACGAAAAATATCCTTGGATGTGTGGCAAGAATGGTTTCTCTTGGATGCGTTACTTGGATATCTGCAAGGCGAAGGATGCCCCTGTGAAGTTATTTAAAAATCCATTTCCGTACAATAAAAACGGCTTTAAAGTCGGCATGCGTTTGGAAGCGATAGACCCACAGCATCCGTCGTTATTCTGTGTTGTGTCCGTTGCGGAGGTACAGGGCTACAGAATGAGACTGCATTTCGACGAGTATCCGGACGTGTACGATTTCTGGGTGAACGCAGACTCGATAGACATCTTTCCGCCGGGTTGGTGCGAGAAGAACGGCAGAGCTCTCAAACCGCCAGCTATGTATACGTCGTTGAATTTCTCTTGGCCTTTATATTTGAAACAAATGAGAGCGGTAGCAGCACCGAGGCATTTGTTCCCGCATATCACAACTGCGGTAATTATTACTATTATTTGTTATTATTCGAAATTAGAAAGTTTTAATCATATATTATAAAAAGTTCATAAGTCTGAAATCAAGAGTATACCTTTCTTTATGGATTGGCTTATTGATTTGAAATATGTGTCTCAATTAAACCGTATGTCGTGATGCAAACATTGACGTTTGATGTGTCACATCTCTAGAGCGTGCCGTGACGGTTAACTTTTTTATTAACTACTATTATATTGGTTTAGCGTTTGACCTCATTATCATTTGGTGTTATTAAATGTAGTCGCATATGGGGTCGTAATGCCCTTTATCTGGAGGGACTCGTTCTTGAGTGAAACTGTCAGAATACGCCGATAAAAATGCTCGGCGATATATTTTCTAACTGAAGTGGTTTCAACCAAGTTGGTATTAGACAATATTTCATAACAAATAGTTTCATTACGGTATTTTCCTTTATTAAAAGTTTAGCCTTTTTTATGGGATTCGAATATATAATGATTGAGGTGTCACCACCACTGCACAGTCATCGCTCTCAGCAAACATCAAATTTTAAAGCTGAATAATCGCGCTTTAACTTAACATCTCGATTATCCATAAAAGTGAGACAATAGGAAAACAATGGAAAGCTGGCGTAAACGCCTGGTTAATGCTCGAGGGGTTAATATGAAAGCTAAATGTCCTACACTCAAAAAGTAGGTAACACGTAGTAATAATTTTAATCCTGGAGTTGTCTTCGTCATTAGTTATAGTAGTAATTTATATTGTATAGTTTTTTTCCGATTTATAGATCATAATTTGGCTAAAAAGTCGTATCTAACACACGTATGACTTGGTGATAAATTTGTTACTTGAAAGTGGCAACAGAATATTTGTACCCACTTGAATCGACACATAATCCTTTACCACTGGACCTTAAATTTTATACATGGAATAGGCTCATTGCTTTGACCACAATCTCACTTGATGTTAAATGACGATGTGGTCCAGGATGGTAAACATACTAAGCCTAGAGGTAATGGTTCTGAAATGATGATGCCGGAACACACCCATTGACATTTGGCGACAGGTTTTCAAACTTGAGGGTGGTAGCTACACAGGCGGGCATCATTAGAAAATGCCCTTCCACCATGTTTCCTCACGATGTTTACCTTCACCGAAAGCTCAGGCCGATTTTAAAGTCGGATAGGCGGGGATCGAACCCGCGTCGATTGACGCGGAATACGTATAAGGGTGACGAGTTCAAAATAAACCAAGTTCGAACGTGTGTCCAGATGTTTAAACCGAACTGCTTCCGCATCGGTATGAAGCTGGAAGCGGAGGATCGGAAGAACAACCTCGTCTGCGTGGCGACCGTCGCAGACACCCTCGACAACCGGATGCTGATCAACTTCGACAGCTGGGATGAGATGTACGACTTCTGGGTCGATCCGACCTCGCCGTACATACACCCGGTAGGATGGGCCGAAGAGAACGGGGTCTCTCTCACACCGCCTAACTGTGAGTTCCCTTTACCAGTCACTTCGTTAATAACCACTTATTCAATAGATCTCTTGGAGCTAAACGCTAAAAGCAGCGTTGAGCTATTCTCGTCATGGGACAAAACTTATAAATGCCATGACGTCAGCAGTTACATGTTAGAGTGTGTCAAACATAAGATGGAGTGCAAGTGCTAGCGCTTAGAGATAAATAATAAACTGTCTGAATATGTACATATTATAATTATTGCTCGGAGCGCAAATACATGTAAAAACCAGACTAATGTTATAATATGGTAAATGGTTATGTTAGTAATTTCACTTAACATCATTCATTTTTTTTTTTTTTTTTTTGATGGGGGGAAATGCATTTACGCACTACCCTCACCTATTGTATTAGTGAGACCGAAGTCCCCCAATACAATAGGTGAGAGGGCACGGAGTGACGAGTTCCATGCCAGTGTGGGACTCAAACCCGGGCGAGTAGCACCCGGGAATACCTACTAAATTCATCATTCTCCTGCCTTTTCCCAACTCACTTGGGATCAGCGCAGTATGTCTTCTTCTTCCAAACATCCCTATCAGCCGTCATCTCTTCATTCACTCCTTTTTCTTTCATATCATTTCTTACACACTCCATCCACACTTTCTTTGGCCTTCCTCTACTTTTCCATCCTTCCACATTCATATTCATTACTATTTTACCCACATGCGCTTCCTCTCTTCTCACAACATGTCCATACCACGACAAACGAGAACCTTTCAACTTTTCTACCATTGACGCAACTTTCAAACTCCCTCTAATATAGTAATTTCACTTAACAAATTATAAAATTGAAGTTTCGAGTTTCCATTTCTGTCGGCAGTCGCCATGACTGCCTAGGCTTTTTTTATTCTGTGTTGGTTTAGCGCTTTGACCACAATATCACCTGTAGTTAATTGACGATGTGGTCTGGAATGGTTGCACACTCTAAACACTCTAAGCATCTCGAGTGATGCTGCCGGAACACACCCATTCACATTTGGCGACAGGTTTTCAAACTCGAGGGTGGTAGCTACCCAGGTAAGGCAATAGGCGTAAAAGTTCCCTCACACCATGTTAAGATTTCCTCAGTTTTCTTTAGCTGAAAGTTCAGACTAAGTACAGAGTTTGATAGCTGGTTTGGAACCTGTATCGATCGACGCGGAATCCTACCGCACTACCAACTGCGGCACCATCATCATAGCCTTCGAAACCCGCCGGTAGTGTCTGAAGACAGATTTCTAACTTGAGTGCCGTAGCTAGTCCAGTAAAAAAAAAATAGGAAAACAACACTTTCACTCTACTAATATTTTTTCGATATCCAAGTTAGATATTAAAACACGAGTACCCCAGTATGAGTCACTTTGACTGAATTTTCACTGTGTGTTTCACAATTCACTAGGTCAAAATTCCTTTTGTGGCTCAGATAACGATTAATTTGAATTATCATGTAAAAAATGTGGTAACAATATCATTACACTTCCGATCAAAAAAACTGCTCCGTATATTTAAAATCACACAGGAGTAAGAATGGTTACATTATAGACATAATTATAAATTTACTGTAGTTTTGTAACATAAACAATATTTTTTTTATACCACATGTTTTTGTTTTTTTCTACAGTATTTGAAAAACTAGTAGTTTTTCTGATCTCTGTTTTGTTTATGACTCCTACAAAATTATTTTTTATTAACCTAAATATTACACATATCTTTTTCAAATATTGTATTTGTTTGCTTAATATTAAAAAAAATATACGTATTCCAAAAACAACGTCATTTTTAATGGACTAAATCTTCTATTATCTTTATAACTTTAACAAAATAAATAAACCTCACCGGTAATATATCTATTTTTTTTTCAACTCATTTCAACGGGTTTTGACTTTATATAGTACAGAGAAAGTCATCACATCCCTATCCCTTTTCCATTTTCGTTTGGGGTCGGCGCAACATGTCTTCCTTTCCATTCCTCTCTATTTGTTGTCATCTCCGCATTCGCTTCCTTCCCAAACATATCTTTGACACAATCCATCTATCTTTTCTTTGGTCTTACCCTTCCCATATAACCGTCCACATGCATATCCAATACCTTTCTCACAATATGCTCTTCCTCCTTGCGCATTACATGTTCATACCAAGACAGGAGACTGCTCCTTAATTTGTCTGTTATTGGCGCCACTTTCAAACTTCCTCTAATATATTCATTCCTAATCCTGTCCATTCTTGATACTCCATATATCCATCTCAACTGCGTGCATTCTTCATAGTAAAGAGAAAGTATGAGAAAATAATATTTAATAAAAAAAACTTGCACATCGGTAATATTCATTGTACGGCACTGTAGCTGTTGGAAAGACTACGTCGAGACATATATATCTCTCGTGTTAAATGTTTACGTGTCACCACCGACAATGCCAAAACAGGATAAACGTTATACGTCGTTTATATTTATCTGTCTTTATATTTAAATATATACTCCGTATAATGTTGGAATTAGTCATGTGCATAATTCGATAGCAGACAGTATAAGCAATTCCGGTGCTGGTGCTTACAGTCAGTGTGTGTTAATTTTTTTCAATTTTTGAATATTCCTTCAATATAATGATATTTAATCTCATTCTAAAATTATATAGTATACAGTCTTTATTAACGAAATTTAAGAGACCGGTTAATTTAGTGCGATGTATACAATTTATGATATAAATGGAGTGAAGAACATAAAAAAAAAAACAACGGAATTTCAATTATTTGCCATAACAGGTAGGTAGGTGATTTAGTCGTCTCGCGGTGAATGCTAGTTCGATCCCGTGTTTGCTCCAATTAGGTGGCGGGAGGTACCGGGGGGTTTAGTGGGTAGTGACCAACGGCGCTTATCGCTGCGAGTCCCACACTAATCCTGTGTGACAGCCTCTCGCGCTTTGGCGCGAGAGACTGTCACACATCTTCAGACGTGTTTCAACCAGATCTGGAAGGGGGGGTCCCTATCAGATCTGGCTGGACAACTAGTGCGTAAATGCATTCCCCTCGAAAAAAAAAAAAAAAAAAAAAAAAAAAAGTGATTTAGTCGTCCTGCGAAAGCCACCCCGTGTCGCCCCCGTCCCAAATGCGGCGGACGGCCCCGGGGGGTTTTAGTGGGTATTTCCGAGCACTTCACGCCCGGGTGAGTCCCACACTGGCACGGAGCTCGTCCCTCCGGGCCCCTTACCTATTGCATTGGGGGAGTCCCGTCTCACTAATGCAATATAGGTAAGGGTAGTGCGTAAATGCATTCCCCCCCCCCGTCAAAAAAAAAAAAGGTGGTTTAGTCTTCAATATATGTACTGAACTGAATATATAATATTCAGTTAATCTTACCTGTTGTTTTTTGCTATGCGAATATTTATTAGGATTTTTCATTTATTGTGTAAAAATATAAACAAATTAAGGACTTAGGCACAGTATTTTGTTGACCGATAATCTAGATCATTCTATACCAATTACGGCAATTACTATTTATTGACTTTTAATCCCTTGAGCACTAACCTGGCGTTTACGCCAGCTTTCCATTATTTTCCTATTGTCTCCTTTTTATGGGTAATCGACATATTAAATATATCTATGTCTCGAAATGTAAGAATCTCTAAAACAAAACGACTATTAGAAAATGATTTGTGTGTTTGTGTATTCTAAGGAGTCGATTTTCACGTGCGATCCAATGTATGTAATAATAAATACATACATACATATCATCACGCGCCTTTCTCCCGTGGGAGTAGGCAGAGATTACGTCCTTCCACTTGCTACGATCTTGACACACCTCTTTCGCTTCCTCTACTTTCATGAGCGCTTTCATACATGCTCGTCGGTTATGAGTACTTTTTACCTGGCCTTTATTTAACACGTGATTGATTTGGTCTAGTTACGTTCGCCTAGGTCGACCCTTACCGACTTGCCCGTTCTCCCTCGCCTTATAAATTCGTTTCGTTAATCCTCTCTACATGCCCAAACCAACTAAGCATACCTTTCTCTATTTCGGTCACCACATCCTCTACCACACCACAGCGTTCCCTTATCATACTATTCCTGACTCTGTCAATCGTCTTCACTCCAGCTATACTTCTCAGACTTCTCATTTCCACTGCGTTAATCTTACTTAATGCAATTATAGTAACTATAATTTTTTATACCTATTTCATGGAACAGTCTACAAAGATCCGGACACGTTTTCTTGGGAGAACTACTTGTCTGAGACGGGAGCGTCGGAGGCTCCGCCCCGCGCCTTCAGGCCCCGCCCTCCGCAGGGTTACAAGCCTGGTATGAAACTGGAGGCCGTCGATAAAAGGGTACGTTATACTATATCTATCACAGTTTGTCTAATATTAAGTGGTAAAGTGGCAGAAGATACTAGAGGTAAATTCAAATGGTGGTGGTCAAATACTAAAACAGTTTTTCACGTATTTATTTCATTTTGTTTTTTTTTTTTTTTCACAAATACAGTAATACCCCGCTTTACGCGAGGGATACGTTCCGAAAAAAATCGCGTTAACTGAAATTCGCGTATATCGAGCTTTATGACTAAACATAGTCAAAATTTAATACAAAAAAATACAAATCATTTTAATCAATCACTTTAAATCTAAGAACACTTTATGCAATATATACTCTTATTTTTTTACGAAAAAATACATCTATTGTCTTTACATTATGTTTATACGCACTCTTTCGCGTAATGCGAGGCATTTGAGCGCGAAATTTGAAATTTGCGTTATAGTGAAACCGCGCGTAACGGGGTCGCGCTAAGCGGGGTATTACTGTATTTATTTCACTAGACTACATTACAGACATTGTTTACTACTTTAAGCCTAATAATTTATAATAGTTATGTATTTCATTTATTTGGGAAATTTTATTTAAATTTCTCTAACTGATTCTATTTTTTAACAGACTTTAAAAATGAGGAGGTTCTTTTATTCGTCTGTTTTTTGTTTGTAACGCGATTTCTCCGTCAATTGTGAACCGATTTGGAAAATAATAAAGGTTGCCTGGAAGAGATTGCTATTAGCACTAAGGCCGCCCTTTGTACTAATTACACATTTTCAAATGCATAATATTATATGTGTATAATGGTAGTTTTTTGTTTGAGATACTCTTGAGGTACTCTAAAAGTATATAATTATATAAGAAATTTTAATACCATGACCTGCAGTCAAACTGAATGTTCAGTTTTGTGGGTCAGTAATCTATGTTGCAAGGTGTAAACAAGAGGATAAATAAAAAATGAAAAAAAAATGTGGTGTACAATAAAGATTAAATAAATAAAAATATTTTTTTTTATACGAAAGTGTACACTTCTGATTTCAAAGTTATTCATTCTCATTCCCTCTTCCCAATTCACTCGGGGTCGGCGCAGTATGTTTTCTTCTTCCATACGTCCCTATCAGCCGTCATCTCTTCATTCACTACTTTTTCTTTCATGTCATTTCTTACACACTCCATCCACACTTACTTTGGCCTTCCTCTACTTTTCCATCCTTCCACATTCATATTCATTACTATTTTACCCACACGCGCTTCCTCTCTTCTCCATGACAAACGGGAACCTTTTAACTTTCCTACCCCTGGCGCAACTTGCAAACTCCCTCTAATATATTATCATTAATGATATTAAAATAAAGCATGTATTGAAGTAAACTAGTAAGTTATTTACTTTTTAGTGCATTTTTATCGTTTATTCCTTTGAAATAGGTTTTATTTTTCATTAATAAAAGATTTATTGTAAGTGAAATTGGAAGAAACAAACAACAAATTCACATTTATAATATTAAAATTTTATTCGGATAATAACATATTTCAGTACATATATTTATGTTTTAATTTAGTTAACTTTCGTTTCGTATTATTTAAACTCTTCTGAATTACTGAACTTTAACATTATAAGGGTAATAATTACCCATCAACAGTGGTGACTGTTGAAAAATTACAATTTATTCACAGTCACAATGAATGGTCCCGAGACGTCAAGAGTTCCACCGATCCTTTGTCGGGTTCTTGTCACCATCATATAGCATAAGGGGTGTCCATTAATCACGTGATGTTTTTAGCAACTTTTCAACCCTCGCCCCTGGTGATGCGTGGTTCGGTTTTAAAATCTCGTAGTTTCTTTCTTTCTTTTTTTTTGGGAAAACTATCTTAAATGGATTCAGAAGATCTTAAAATAAAAAAAAGTGTGTGTGTACTTATGTACGCACGTAAGAAGTTATATTTCTTTGACGTAATAATAGAAAAAAAATTGAATTTAAGGTTGGTCATTTGTCATAATATTTTTATTGATTTCTTAATTTAATATTCACTTTTCATTTTTATCAAAAAAATTTCATTAAATTTATTTAGTTATTTTTATAAATATTTATTATTCATTCAATTTAATAGCAAATATTAAAAATTAATATTATAATTTGATGTTCAATTTTAATTTTTATCACAAACTTTTTATTAAATTTATTTCTTTATTTTGTAAATATTAAATAACCAATAATAAGTATGTAACATTAATAATTTAATAATATTTAGTGTTAATTATATTAAATAAAAGTATTTTAATTTATATCAATAAATAATACATACGGATAGTTAACCTCAATTATATTGGAGCACTTGAAAAAGTATATAAGCACAATTTTTTTCACTAATATTCACAAATAAGTAAGTGATATCAATCAAAATATTCAATTTGAATCACTACTGAATATAATTTATTAGCACATATATAATGTAGCACTTGTATGAAACTAAAACACGTGTTGTGAATGTATAAACTAGAAACATGTTGATGGTGACGAGCGTACCAACATGCGCGACTAACGAGACTTAATGAGCGGTTAAGCAGACAACTTCATACTGTTCATTTCGTGTCACAGATGCGCGCGCATCTTCAAATTTCACTCTCATCATTTTTTCATAACGCGCCTAAAGAAGTATAATTTCAAAAAGTGTACGTCACGGGACGCCCGACAAAAGTGATAAATTAAACGAATCTAAGTTGATTGTTAAAGTGTAATTTTGAAATGGTTTAACTTCAGAAAAGCTTAGGTTATTACTTCAATTTTGTATATATTAATATGATAATGTAAGGAAAGGTTTATTTATTAATAAAGTCTTGTATTGATTATTATAAAATATTTTTTATTCCTAGTTACAATTCTTGAATATGTACGTTAGAATTTTGTGTACGTACAATATTAGTAATATTATTTAATCAACAGTGTATGTCTATCGCACACTAAAGACTGAGTAGAGAGAGTGAGATAGGAGGGGGGGCTGCTTACCGCATGCGTGAGAGAGAGGGAAGCCAGACAGACTGGCGCCGTAACGCGTTACGTAACGTAGCGGTTTACCCTCCCATAAGAAGTTATCACTTCAAAAATACACTTTGAGCCTCACGTGATTAATGGAGGATTTGTAACGTGTGTTTCCTCAGGTGCCGTTTTTAATACGCGTCGCGACGATAAGCGCCGTTAAGGGGCACCAGGTCCGCGTCTCGTTCGACGGTTGGCCGGACGAGTTGTCCTACTGGTTGGAGGACGACTCGCCGGACTTGCACCCGGTCGGCTGGTGCCTCAAGACGGGACACCCGCTCGAACCGCCACTCAGTAAGTCCTCAATACTATTGTGGAGACCTCGTCAACATCCAACGGCACACTAGCGCGAGCCGCGGGCGCACGGGTTACATTTATTTAATACCTCGTATGAGAGAAGTCCGTGTGTCCCGTCTCGCTCGCACTCTGCATGTTTCTGATTGACCGCCGTAGTTACTGTAAGCCCTACGGCTAACGCTTTTAGAGTATAAGTTTCACTGTACATCAAAATCAAAATTTATTTATTCAATTTAGACCCCTAAGAAGGCGCTTATGAACGTCTAAACACTACCACCGGTTCGGAAAACAACCCAGTCGAGAAGAGCGCGGGCGAGAATCTCGATCTGGTTCTTTTTTTTCATAAATATAATATATATCATTTTTTTTTTTGTCATATAAAAAACTATACAAATCATAGTCTTAATAATGTTAACGGAAGCGCAGACATGTGGGTTAATTCCAGACATCACTATCGTTCACGTAATGATCCACCCTGTAATAACCATTTGAGATTAAAACTTGCTTGACATAATACTTGAACGTTATTGTCAGGTAAATCGGTAATGTTACTTGGGATCTTATTGTAAAACCGAATACTATTACCTATAAAGCTTTTATTACACTTACTTAACCTAAAGCGTGGGACGGACAACTTGTCTTTACTTCTAGTATTAAAATTATGACGATCATTCACTAGATCTAGCTCCTAGATCCTCAAAATTAATCAACAATCAATCAAATAATAAATCAAATAAGAATCATATAATAAATAACTTTCAACGTGTACCACGACTTTCCCTCCAGTCATCCTTCAACTGGCTCGCAGCAACCAAATTATTTCTTCTGTTATAACTCTTTGGAAAGATAAATTAGATTTCATTTGTTTCTTTTTGCTGCAGCCACATTATGGATAAAGTACATCAAATCCCGGCGTTTTCTCTCGACATCCAAATGGAAAACCACCTTTTCCTTCTCCAGAATGATACCCAACCCACGTTCTACCGCATTACGGGTCCAATTCCCAACTATAGATAACTAGCTATCATGCACGCGTCTTTATTCGAGTTTATTTACTACGTCATACACACGAGAATGTATTGGTAGTCTTTTTTTAGCAAGCGCAAATGACAAAATTTTAATTTTTTCAACAAATATAACCACTGTAATTTTTCACTTAATTCGGTTATTTTCTACGTTGAATCTTGTTTTATTCTATGAAGAAGTAAATGCCAATTGACTCCATAATATATACGGCATAAACCTTTTAAATACCTTTGCCTTGTCGCTCTAAAAAATGTTAGTCAACACTTGACATTGTTGACAGGTTTATGTTTTGACAAATGACAGTCGATGCAGTTGACATTCACTTTTTATGTTTGCTGTAATGTGAGTAGGTACATTACTTCAGTAAAGTTTTTTGTTTTCATTTTATTTGCGAACAAAAATGGATAAAATAACATAAAAATGTGTTTTTGAACTTGGAGTAGGAAAATAAAGAAATTGTGCTTTTATTATAGATTTCAAAACGTTACAAATGTGAAAAACGTAAAAATAATCAACGGATAGAGAATGAAATAGAGTGACATGTCTTTATAATATGTAAGAATTATGTTGTTGTCAAATTGAGTGAGCGAGTACGCTATAGACCAAAGGAGCGTTCACCTCTTCCTCTGGCGTTGTGATGACCGTGGAAGAGAGAAAGGAACCGCCGGTTGAGGTACGATTGTTGTTGCAGCGGGCGAGGAGATGGGCGCGGTGGGTCCGTGCGGGGTGGGCGGGTGCCGGGGGCTCGGGTCCGTGCACGGCGGCAGTCACAAGCAGCACGGCGCCGCGAGCGCATGTCCGTACCGCACGCCGGAGCCGCCGGCGCCGCCCGACCGCCTCGCGCCGCTCCGGGACTCCTCCCCCGACCTCGTGCTGCCCAGGGAGAGGAGGTCACTACCGTCTGTCACCAAAACCTTTTTTATTATTTTTATTTTTTTTTTTTTAATATTTCAATCAATGTCACGCACTTTTAAACTATTGATAAATAGCATTATAGTTAATATATAATTATAGTATGTATTGAAGATTATATATTTGTAATTTTCTGAAATTAAAGCTTGTTTAGTAGCTAAATAAAAAAAAAAGAAAATCGATTAACAAACGGACGTGAAAAATGTACTGAAATGTTTTATATTCGCATATCTTTTGTTTTTCTAACTGTACAAGAGTCATTTACAATGATTAATTATAATTTCCTTTTAATACATGTACAGAAAAGGCGTGTCCTGTTTCAGATATAATCCTTGATTTCCATAATGATCCGCCCTGAAATAAACAAGCTTTTGAAAATGACACCTTACTTTGTACCCACTTAAAGTTTCGTTGAACTTATTTGTCTGCCATATTGGTAATGTGCTTTGAAACTTTGTCCTAGAACCTATTATCTAGGGAATTTATGTCTTGTTAAGTTAATAGATGGGATGACTATATACATGATTATTTCCAGTATTAAAATTGTTCTGGTCGTTTTAAAAAGATTTTAGTGGATAATTAATTAAACTATAATTGGTGTTTTAACTTTCAGAGTTCTCGCCAAGCCGCAGAAGTTCATACAGTCCAATACTACGGCCGGCGACGCTCCTAAAGAAAGGTGTGTTATAACAACTGGCAACACAACACTATACACATCACGTTTTGTCATATGAAAATTCTGTAAAAAGTTAGGCTTAAAGGAAGTTTGTCCAGTGGCCGTAATAAATAAAAAAAACACATCACGTTATTTTTTTAACGCACTGCTATTGCTTTGTTTTATATATTTAAAATAACAAATACATTCGTGTACCTTGCAGCTTGTAATAGATCTTTTTTTTATTAATGTGTCGAGTACCCATAAGAATAAGACAATAGGAAAACAATGGTAAGCTGGCGTAAACGCCAGGTAAGTTCTCAAGGGGTTAATTGTTTGATTTTCTTATTTTGAACTGTACCCTTTGAATGTAAGAGATCATGAAGGTTTGTGAAAATTTACCTTACATATTTATAGAAGAAGATATGTTTTTTTTGTTTTTTTTTTTTTTTATGGTTGGTTGGTTGGTTACATCTTAAGAATAATTAAACTGATTTACATGAGTATTTTTTTTAAATTATAACTATTAATAATAAAGTTTGTACTTAGGTAGGTCTAATGCGCTATCCGGTGTGTTATCTCTATTTGGAAACGCACTTGGACGATTAAATATTAATAAAAAAAAAAAGTTTTAGTATGTCTAGGACTTTTACTTTACCTGAGCCTTAATGATAGATATTAAACGCAATTATACATTTTGTTTATATAAATTGTATGTTATGTTTGATGTTCAGTTTTCATGTATTGTTACACAAACACGGTCGTGTCTGTCTGTCTGTCTGTCTACACTAGGAGTTAATACTAATGTTTATTTGCAGAGCGTCACGGGGGAGACCACCAAAGCACAAGAGGGTGGAAAACGTCAAAAATGATATCATGGTGAGTCGAAATTATTCGCATTTTAGTAATAATATGTATTTAATACGTACGGCACGAATCTTGAACGCGGAGATTTCAATGGACACGTCAGCGGTCACTTGTTGCGATTCATTTGCGGGTAACGATCACAAGTGGTTCTCTAAACAAGATTATTAATTTCTTTTTTATTTATTTATTTTTCGAACCTACCTAACGCTGTTGACCGGGAGGGCCTTTACAGCTTCACCGTGACTTTGGGGGCGGGTGCTGAGGGCACTCAGCCGCAATAAGGTGACTAGCTCAAGGGCTACCAAAATGGTACGAACCTCGGCTTGGCCGTCACCTGAGTGTAAAACTCTCTCGCGTGAACCTTTTTTTTTTTTTTTTTTTTTTTTTTTTTTTTTTTTGACGGGGGGAAATGCATTTACGCACTACCCTTATCTATTGTATTTAGGGGATAAAGATCCCCCAATACAATAGATAAGGGGGCACGGAGTGACGAGCTCCGTGCCAGTGTGGGACTCACCAGGGCGAGAGTCGCCCGGAAATACCCACTAAAACCCCCCGGGGCCGTCTGCTGCATTTGGGATGGGGGGCGACACGGGGTGGCTTTCGCAAGCACCGCGTCGCCCCCTGCAGCGAACCTCTCGCGTGAACCTAGCTATTTCCTACATTTTTTTTAATAACATAAAAAAAAGGTTCCTTACATGCGAAGATTATTAATTATTTATATGGTACATTATTATATTCCTTAACTTACATGTATGGTATCTATAATGTATATAGCATATATGTATGTGTTGTATGTATATTTAAATTTATAAAGGTTTTTCTTCTTTATTTTCGAATAGGTGTAATTAATTTTGCCAGTGTACAAATTATTGTTACAATATATAATTCATTCACTCATGCACATATGTACGTGCAATTTCATTTCTCGCGTATTCTCTATTTTAGGCTCTTAATTTTTTTTTTTAATTTCCATTACTAATAAGGATTTTCATGGATAGAATTTCGATAATAAAAATACTTCGTACGTGTGTAAATATCAGTGAAAGAGTTTTTAGAATACGATCTACTGTCTAACTACTAACTAGTAGAAGAGATTTGATTTAATCCTCTTATTTGTCAATGTCATTTAAAATAAATAATTTTATTAGTTTTTTTTTTTAATATTTTTCATTGTTTCATAATTATTGTAAATAAACAGAACAAAATAATCACGAACAAAAGAAATGCTCTACTTTAAAATCCTGTAAAAAAAAAAAACTATCGTACAATACGAAAACCGACCCCCCACTCACTTCACGATAAGCGCTCATAATCGTACCGATTACCAAACTAATAGTTGTGCCCCGGTATACATTGCAATGCTACGAAAACATTTTTTTTTTGGGCCAAGACCCTCGACCGTGCGCAGATCTACTCGACAAAGTTTCATAATAATCGCATACAGTTTTAGGAAAACTAAAACGACAAACATACCTATTATATGAGTCGTATAGAATCATCTACAATCGCCAACAAAAAACGTTAATATGGGTTTATTTTTAAGCTTTTTGTTACTAACTTCATATTGTCATATAAGTGAACTACAGTTACACATCAATTATCACTGCTATATTTTAGAAGAAGAAAAAAAAAAAAAACATTTTTTCCGCATTGCCAAAAATGACTTGAAGTGTAGATAGCCACTTTTGATTATATACGACTCATATAATACCCCTTCCAACCAGTTATTTTATTTTTGACAGTGAGTACAACGTAATTAGCGATGTCCACGCCTCGTTTCAGTATCAGCCAAAGCGTCTTAGTATATTTACAAATGGCGGCAAAGTAATTGGTTGAATAACATTCTAGGGAGAATACCAATAGAAACAATAGCATAGTAATTACAGAATCGTTCAATGTATCATTTACAATTATTGTAATACGTTCCGACGTAATGCAAAAGAAAGTTATAGTGACGCGCCGTCATATATCTATCTATCTCTATATATATAAGCAAAGTTTGTTTTATTGTCCGAGGTAAACTCGAAAACTACTGGACCGATCAGCGTGAACCCGCAACCATTCGACGCGGAATTAATCCTAGATGGTTATAGGCTATATATTTTTCAAATTTTATGAGCCCTTTGCCATGTTATCTCAATTTGTTTGTTTATAATTTCTTTGACGCGCCATCACCTCAAAACTACTGAACATATCGGGATAGGACTAATACCTTTCAACGCAGTTTTTTCGTAGACAGGTATTTTTTGGATTCCACCGATCCTCTCATTTTTTTTCGATTTACTCTTTTGTACGTTTACCACTTCAATTTACGCTTATATACATTTTTTCCGCTAATAAAAACAAAATACTCTTACTTTTATTCATTCATTTGTTTTTTTTTTTAAATTAGCTATAAATGAAACGTTATATGCGCACAGAACATATGAAACGCGGGCGGAGCCGCGGGCACCACCTAGTATATATATATATATATATATATATATATATATATATATATACGTAGATTGGTAGTCGACTGTTTTTAGGAATGATATCGCATTTTTTTTATGTTACAGGTATCGGACGAGGAGTCTGTGTCGAGCGGAGGCGTATGAGCAAGCGTTGGCGCGGCGTCGTGCGGGGCGCCGCACCCCGCAACTACACCCGCGGAGCGCACTCCGTCCATTCCGTGCCCTCCGCGCCCTCGCCCTCGCCCGCCGAGGGGGCGACGCCTCCGCTGCGTGCGATACTTGATAACATCATCGCGGACCTCGCACTTCCCTCAGACCCGACGCTCTGGACTCAGGTTTGCTCATATATAACATATATTATTTATACTAATAAATAAAATTGAAGTGTCTGTTTGTCTGTCTGTCTGTTGATGGGTAATTTCCGGAACTGCCGGACTGATTTTGACGGTACTCTTTTTCGTAGATAGCTGAAGTTACTCCGGGTAACTTAGGGTACTTTTAATATTCGAAAAGAAGAGTTTCGCGCGCAAAAAAAAAAATTAAACTCATAAAAATTTGAATGAAATCCGATTCAATGTACAGTTTTACGGGCAAGTACCATGATTTATGAGAAATAATTTTACATTATCTTAGTATATTTTTGAATAGGAAAAAATTCAGGGTTCCGTATAAAAAAGTCAAACGTAGTGAAGAATACATGAAACGCGGGCGCAGCCGCGGGCCCACAGATACATATTCAATAGAATCATTAAAAAACTACTGAAACATTCATAAACCATTTTTTTTTTTTTAATTATATTTTGATTTCAATATAAAAAGGAAATTATTGTGATCAGCTAAGATCGGTTTGCTTCATTTTTATAGCGGATATTTTCATTTATAATTTATTTATTTATTTATTTATTTATTTATTTGAACACTAACAAGATTTACATTTTGATTTAGATATGTACAATGAACAATTTGAGGACACGTGATAAATGCAACCTTAATTATAAGTGATTACGTTGAATTATATATTGAAAACAAGCTTGTGCAAACCAAAAAGATACAAAAGAACAAATAAATCTGTTGAATATTATTTAAACATAATATTTGTAAGTCCCATTTACGAAATATAAATTGCGTGTCAGTTGAAATTTAGTTTCATTTTGGAATCGTTTTAAAATGATTATATCAAATTATCCATTTCGATATTATCGAGAACACAAAAAAAAATGTCATTGCCTAATTCAATGAAAATAACTTCCATTTTTTTAATAATCCTGAGAAAAAAAGAATAACAATTTTTCTCTTGATTTTTAAAGCGAAAACTTCTTTAGTGGTGTTGAGCGATTCTCGGTAGAGGAAGATCTTATAGATTCGCGTTATCAATATGACGTCAGCCATCTACATGCTACAGTATGTCAAGTAAAAGATGGCATTTAAATGACACCCTGTAGTAACCTTTTGAGATTAAAACTTGCTCGACATAATACTTGAACTTACTGTCAGGTAAATCGGTAATGTTACTTGGGATCTTATTGTAAAACCGAATACTATTACCTATAAAGCTTTTATTAGACTTACTTAGTCTAAAGCGTGGGACGGACAACTTGTCTTTACTTTTAATATTAAAATTATGACGATCATTCACTGGTACTAGCTTGTCTAAATTTTTACGAATATGCATTAAATTATCGAAGATGAATGAATTATGAATAAACTATATGAACATGTACATAATATTTTTCTAGAAGCGCCAATAGATGTAAAAACCAGGCAAATGTTAGGTTATGTTAATAATTCCAATTAACAAATTATGAAATTTAAACATTAAAATGTTATCCACTGTCACTATACACCGTGTGACGTATACACTATAACACTCCAAGTATTTCCTTAGACCAGTGATTCTCTACCACTGTGCCGCGGCACTTTTGTGTGCCGCCAAATTTTGCAAATATATAATAATGTTAATATTTTTAAATTATATCATTTAAAAAGAAAAATATTTATGCAGGGTGTTGTAGTAAGTAAATAATTTTTATCTTTTTCTTTCTGTGCCGCCAAATTTTGAAATCGTTAAATATGTTCCGCAACAAAAAAAAAAGGTTGAGAATCACTGCCTTAGACAGTTAGAACTAAAGATGTCAGTTTCCGCTCTACCGCGTCTTGTAAACAACTCGCATGAACGCGGGTGCGGTGGTACGAACCACCACCGGAGACGTGTAACCACACCCAAACACTTGTAGCGCCGGAAGTATGGCGACAACAAAAAAAAAACAATTTTTCCAAATTTAGTTAATTTTAACGGGTTTTCACGCGTTTGTTATCACACTATAATGTTTACGTCGGGATAGAAAAAAGCAAAGGTAACGCTTAACGCGAAATTAACTGAACTTAAATATGGAACGCGAAAACTTAAAAAAATTACATTATAAACCAGTACGGGCCGGAAGTAACTTTAAATATTCGACAACTAGAATGTTTACGTCGGGATAGAAAAAAGCAAAGGTAACGCGTGAAAACCCGTCAAAATTAACTGAAATTAAATATGGAACGCGAAAACTTAAAAAAATTACAATTTCACTATTGTCGGTAGTCCCCGTGACTGCCTAGTTATTTTTTATATAGTCAGTTTTAACGGTATGTTTGCATAAAACTTTCACAACAGAGTGAAGTGTGCGCGATCGCACGTCGCGTTGGCGGTGCGAGCTGCGCGGCGGGGGCGGGGGCCGCGCGGCTGACGGGACGCGACCTAGTGATGGCGTCGCGCGACGAGCTCGCGCACGGCCTCTGCCTGCGGCTCGGGCCCGCCGTGAAGCTGTACGCGACCGTGTGCCACCTGCGCGACCGGCTGCACGCCGCCGCACACCACCGCTCCTGACCTCTCACCAACCAACTCTGAACTCAAATACTCACCGAACCGTCTAAACATATCCTGCTAACTGTCAAGTGACAAAACAATTTGTTCCGCGTGTTTAGTGCAGTGCGCATCTATGTTGAATTATACGAGTGCCGACAACACTGTGTTCTTATATGAGTGAGACTATATTTTAATGGTGTACTATCTTGTGATGCTGTGAATGAATTCAGGTATTTATATTTCATTAAAAGACACTATTCAGATTTATCCAGAATATTATTTTTTGTGAATGTGTAGCAGAGTGAAGCAGTATTCATATAAATAATGAAATGTATGGTTCGTCCATACTAAAATTGATATTATAACAATGAGATGTAAATTTATTTTACTTAATGGTGGATGGATTGCTACAAATTTGGTTTCAAATAATATTTTGCTTAATATATAGACAACAACAGAGACAGTAATATATATCTTGTATTAGTATGTTTTAGACACATTTGTGTTTGGAAATTCTTGCATGTAGTAGTGAAAGTCTTATGTTATTATCTACTAGCACTCGGGTGCCCCATGGAAGTGATGCTTGGGGCTGTGCCACTCAATTTACCATGAGTCAGGGTCACTCCTATATCTAGATAATGTTATAAACGTGATTTTTATTGTTATAAACAAAAGTTTTGCACAATAACTAAATTATAATATGCTATGTTACGTGTCATTGGTTACCTTTTAGTTTGTGCTTAAGTTTTAACATATTTTAAATATAACTACTTATAGATTCTTGACCCTTTTTTTTGGTTACGATAATAACAAAAACTTAAAATATTACATCCCTTTTAGCACATTATAATTGGGTGTTTGTAAAATTTAACTAAATTGATTATTACAAATGAAAACTTGTCTCCACGGTTTTTTTTTACTTTAGTATTTGAAAAAGAAAAGGAAATGTTTTATAAATTTATTATCAGTTTATTTATTGTAAACGTTAGCACAAAAGAGATTTTAATGGATGGAGCTTAGATTGAAAAGGTTGTGATAGAAAACCTTGTAATGTTTCATATCTACTATAAGCATCATAGATGGTTTGCTTGAAGGTTGATCTAATACAAGATTTATTATGTTATACATTGTCTATTTTTTCTTGGGATTATATCACCTAGAGCTGCTCAGTTTGTAAATATATATTAAAATAAAAATTTAATGTCAACTGATGGGTATGATTTGTGGTGATTTCTGTAACACTTAATTTTGGGTATAATCGATTATTATTGACTCTCTGCCCTAACAATACATTAGTACTTATTTGATGAAATTTTTAGATAGTATATAAGTTTTTATGAAATATTGTGTTTTAATGGTATTAAAATAATATAATATAACTTAATTTAAAAGCTTTATGAAATGGAAATTTCACGGCATAACAAGTAAAATTTTATTTACATGCAAATTATAATGATTTGAACAAATATTTTAAAATAAAGAGAAGATTATCTAAATATGAAAATACGTAACCAACTCATGACATATTTCTCCTCTGTTTAACAATGCTTTTTTTTTTTATTTAGCTTAGCTTTAGTGTTATCAATAAATAATTTACACTGATTTCTTTAATCCTTTTGGATATGATTTCAGTTAACTAGAGTGCAATTTATTTCATATTATAGTTACGTATTAAAAAAGTCATTAAGATATTATAATTTTACTTATTTAATATTTTTAAAACGAAGGTAGAATGTAAATATTTATTTTTTTAATAATGAAACTTAATATTGAATGAGGTTAATTAAGCTACATGAAAGGGGATGTCTATTAATCATGTGATGTGTTTTACGCTATACTACCAACCTCCACCTGGTTGATACAATATTATCTTTAAATACATGTATAATCTAATTTCATGCATTGCAAGGAAATGTATCTTTTTTCCAAAAATCCAGGTAACCTCAAGTCTCACATGATTAATCCTGAAGCAACAATATAGGTCTGTCTTATAATTTGTCAAATGTCAAATGACAAGTTTCCACAGACAATTTTAAAAATGTTGTAATTACTGTTATAATTCTCATTATACTACTTCTCTACTATTTTTATTAACTCTGATTTTATACAACTAAATTTTAAAATTATCATCCGAGGCAATAGTTGCTTTTTTTTTAAAATTAATTATGTGTTTTATATCATAAATTGATAGTGTTTTTCTGTGAATTATGTTTCATGGTTTAAGATGAGGCGCCAAAAGAATAGTCTATTAAGGCGCTAGAAAGGAATAGGTAAACTTTTATATATAAGAAAAAAAAATGTCTGTACATGTTCCCTCAAGATAGAAAAACTTATTATATATAGGATAATTGTTAAAATAGGAGGAAATTATTTTATGGTTTTCCTAATTTTGTATTGGCAGATATTAAAGTATGGTAATTATTACAAAGAATTAAACTGTTGTCTTACCATAGGTTATAAATGTTAATTTGTTAACTGTAAATAGGACTTCCAAATTTGCTTGACTATTTTTATAGCAGGAACTTATGTACATAGTTCTATGTACTAGATAAGTTTTTACACAAGTAACTTGTGCTATAATAGAATGTGCCATTGTTCTGTTGGCACTGATAATAATATTAAATTGTTCTGTATATTTAATAATAAAACAATTGAGAAATGTGTTTGTGTTATTTTTATTCAAATGAATGTATCAACATTATTCATGTCTAAGGAGAGACAATTTTTCTAGTAGCTCTATGGGAGCATAAAAGTTAATGCTCCAGCTCCATATTACCCTGGTTAAAATATGTTATACAAATGACATTTTGTTTTTAATACTTTAAATATCTTATAAAAAAATATAGAATATGTATTGGTTAATATTCATAATTGTTAACTGCTTTGACATTTTCTAATAATGGCCACCTTGATAGCTACCACGCTCAAGTCATCAAGCACCAACAGTGAATGAAAAAACATTGTTATACCAATAAGTGTGTTCCCATAGCATCACTTAACAGCCAGTATCTCTAGGTTTAGTGTATTTATTATTCTGGACCGTCACTAAACATCAGATGAGGTTGGAGTCAAAGCACTGTATAGGAAACTCCTCGTGAGATTACACAAGTGTGTTGTCACATACTTCAGACATTGGTCATAGATCTAAAAATGTTATATTAAACCATCTAATCAAATATATTATCACTGCTCCATACTAATACTGACTGTGAAACAATTTTTAGCACCGTAAATATGACCTACATGAAATAAAATCATCACTTGCACTATAAATAATATATTGCTTCCAAAACAATATATCAAATTGTACAAATTTGAACAAAAAAAATGAATATCTTAAAATTTTTACATTTTAAGAAATGAGCTAGGGGTGCGATCTGAGATCGATTAATAAATTTTTATGAATCAATATCTACCTGTAATCGATGTTTTATCCTAGAAAATCGAGGTTAATTTTTCGGCTTCGATAAAAATCACAAATTTGTATAAATTAGAAATGTACCAAAACAATTACAAACGTACGAAAAGTTTCACTTAACTAATCAAAAACTTGTGAGCGGCTCTATTAGGGATGGTGATTAATAAACAAACAATCTTTAAGACCAAAAAATCAATTTGATAAAATGATATTTAGCACTAAATTGATCCAGTGAATCAATCTTAGAATATCGAGGTTTATTTTTTGTTATTCTATGAGAACCGTAAAATTATTTACATACATACATATACATATGCTCACGCCTGTTTTCCCCGAAGGGTTAGGCAGAGGTGAAGTAGCGAACTACACCACCCACATTTCGCCGAGATTAGTTCCGTCCCAGATGTGACAGGGGGCGAGCCTGTCGCCATATCGGGCACAAATTCCAAACTCCGGGATGATACTGAGTAGAAAAAAACCCCAATATCACTTGACCCGACCCGGGGATCGAACCCGAGACCTCAGAACGGCAGTCGTATGTAATACAACTGCGCTACCGAGGCAGTTATTTAAGATTATTTATTTAAATTATTTACAATTAAGAATATACCCAAACACAAGTAAATGTATGAAAGAATTTAAATAAATTAATTAAGGAGTTTTTGGCGGGATCTCAGTCTATCATGTAGCGGTTGGTTTTCTTTAATTCATTAAATTTGTGTATTCGACTCTATATCATGTAATTTTGTGGCGTTTTATGTGATATAGTTTGTGGTTATTGTGTACAAATTATGTTTATTATGGAAAATAACGCGTAGCATTTATTCTGAGGTGCCGCACAAAGTTCCATGGAAAGTTCTAGCAGGATTAGCCACAGTGTTGCTGGAGCTTGGTAACGCAGACACAAGATTGAAAATACATCTTACCTACATGACATTGGCACTAATTGTTTGAACACAAATTGCCATAAACCAAGAAGAAGAAATTAATTAAAAACTCCAGAGATGGCTTTATGGTCAGTTTCTTTCGCTTCTTTGTGAGATTCAAAATGTCTTTTTGATTACTATTAAGATGGGAGACAAATATCTTGCCTGGTGGTTAGTAAACACTTGGATAATTAAATAACCCGATTAATAGTATGTGTAGACGCTATAATGAAAGTCATGCTCACTACGACATATTTTTCAATAGTCTAATAGAATTCAAGTCTCATTACATAGTTGGGCTGGCTTGGGCTTGGGGTGGCTAATAATCTCCTGTTCTTACTAGGGGTTTTTAGTAGGGATTGTCACTAGGGTTTTTATTTTATTTTTGTTTATATTTAAACGCTTTAAAAAATATAATGTTAGTAAAAAATATAATTTATGTAATCTGTATTCTGTTCATCTTCATTCATAACAAAAGTTTCTAACTGTGTAAGTTGTGCACTAATGTAATAGGGTATGGGATTTAAAATGTTACCTAGAATTAAGGTGCTTTTCTATTTAATCTTATAACTGTATCAGTGCTTTATACAATAAAATAAAATAATAAACAATTGGACGTTTATTACATCAAGAGTTTTTCGAGTGAACTGCCAACCATAAAATCACTTTATACCTTTAACTTTGATATGCCAGTAAAAACAAACTTTAAAATAATGAAGATTGACTAATATAGTGTCCCTTTAGTTTTGTCTGATATGGATTTAATAATTAAATATGTAAAGATAAAAGATAAATAATGGTCACTTTTAGTAGATTTTTACTTTTTTATAAACTGGGTATAAGCAGTGATTAATAAAAATTATAAACCTCTGATATGAATCTTTGGTAAGTTAGAATTGTTTACTAGAATTTAGTAGATTGGTGAAGGCTGTGGAAGATCACAGTACATTTATGAAATCGTAAACAGGTCTACTAGGATACTACTACTAACAGGAGGTCTACTGTATTCAACGAGCAGCCAAGAAGCTTTTGCTGACGAAGTGTTTTGGGGAGCCATCAGTAAATTATATCATATTTAGGGGCGTAGCTACCGCCATATTAGTCCTATCAATGATACGAGGGCCTCCCGAAGTGTGTAATAAGTAAAAATTTGTAAAATGTTATATTTATCTTTCAATTTGATATCGCCACAGTCGGGTTAAAGAGTCCTATAATAAATTTTGATACAGAGCCCGTCTAGCGCAAGCTACGCCACCGCCATGGACGTGTTGACAATAAACCCAAGTTTGAGAACTTCAGTAAATTTGACAAACGAATGCAACGTCTTCCCGTAAGTAATGCAAAATGTGATAACCATTTTACCTGCAGAAAGTCTGTAATAAGTAAGAAATATCCCAAATTTCCTATACATATGTGTCAAGTAATGGCAAATGAAAAAAAGAGCGTACTCGTATTATGTTTTAAAGTATGTTATTTTTAGTAAATAATAAATTCTTTTGCGTACAGAATGTGATTTTTATTTTATACGAAACACTATTTGTTTGATAAGAACAACCTTAGTAGATTTCTAAAATGTTATTAGATTTTAGTAGTTTTTGGTAATTCTTTTTGATTTTAGTAGTTATTGACAATCCTTTTAGTAGATTCGCTGAAATGTGGTCACCCTGGTCTGTGAACAACTAGTTTGTTTGGCTTACTAAGTTATCTTGTATTTTGTACAATATTTCAGAGTAAATTTCACCATATATCTGTTAAATTTTTAGAAATAAAATATTGTACAATGGCTTTATATTGTGCAAGTAAGTTTTACCAGTAGTATTCTTTAAAAAAAAGGTATATTTTATAACTTTCCTATAATAGCGCACGACTGCCGGGTCATGGAGCATTCATTAATTTATTTCGAAGATCTCATATTTATAACTTGTGTTTCTTGTGTGATATGAAAGTGTAAGCGAAAACTGCCAAAATAGAAATATTGTACGGTTCCATGTTTTTTTTGTTTTGTATAACCTAATCGTGCATGTTTTTTAGTATCAAATGAAGTGCCCGAAGTTCCTGTGGTATCTCCCACGTCTGGTGCGGTGTTCGAGAAGCGTATTATCGAGAAATACATAATTGAAAACGGCGTAGACCCAATCAACGGCAAAGAACTGCGAATGGAGGATCTTATTGAAATTAAAAGTTAGTGAAAATGAAGCGTATGAACAGAGTTATTGATTTAAGACAATAGCAAAGCTTCAAATGATATATAAGACTTAAATTATATTTTTTAACTTTTATTATACATATATAAATCAAAATCAAAATTTATTTATTCAATTTAGGCCCTAAGAAGGCGCTTATGAACGTCTAAAACACCTGTTCGGAAAACAACCCAGTCGAGAAGAGCCGGCAAGAAACTCGATCTGGTTCTTTTTTTTTCATAAATATAATATATATCATTTTTTTTTTGTCATATAAA
Source organism: Samia ricini (assembly GCA_014132275.2). Lineage (NCBI taxonomy): Eukaryota > Metazoa > Arthropoda > Insecta > Lepidoptera > Saturniidae > Samia > Samia ricini. Next base: position 34,472,398 of record AP028162.1, read on the forward strand.
AAACTATACAAATCGTAGTTTTTAGTGGAAGCACAGAGATGTGGGTTATTTCCAGACATCACTATCGTTCACGTAATGATCCACCCTGTAATAACCTTTTGAGATTAAAACTTGCTTGACATAATACTTGAACTTATTGTCAGGTAAATCAGTAATGTTGCTTGGAATCTTATTGTAAAACCGAATACTATTACCTATAGAGCTTTTATTACACTTACTTAACCTAAAGCGTGGGACGGCCAACTTGTCTTTACTTCTAGTATTAAAATTATGACGATCATTCACTAGATCTATCTTGTCTAAATTTTTACGAATATGCATTAAGTTATCGAAAATGTATTGGGAGGGCAAAGTTAAGATATCATATTCTTGAAACTTGTTCTTTAGAGATTCGCGAGGTCCCATATTATATATTGCTCGAACAACTCTCTTTTGTAACGTAAAAATGGTGTAAAAATAATTTGAATATCCATGTATAAGCATTAAAGATCAATTTTACAGTGCTAAAAGTTTTCTCTTATTATCCCTTGAAATTAAAATTAACAGTTATATAAATTATTTTCTTCATCTTTTACAAAAATAATTGATTAACATTCATATGCACTTATAAGATGATCTAGTTAAGCAAATTAATTTAATTGTTTGTATGTTTAGCCCCACCAATAGTAAAGCCTAAGCCACCAAGTGCTACATCTATTCCGGCCACATTAAAGAGTATGCAGGACGAATGGGATGCTCTGATGCTGCATGCTTTTACCCAGAGGCAACAACTACAGACTGCTAGACAGGTATATACCTATATATATTTATTTTATAGCCAATTGTAGAAGGTAAGGAAGACTATTTGTACTGGTGATGTGTTTTGAATATTAAATGTCACCTTTTGTGATGTGATGAAATAATGAAATAGACAAAATCAACAATTAAATGAAAGTGTACAGTTTTTCAATAAAACATTTAAAAAAAACCAATTCAACATAATGCTAGTATTCTTAATGATTTCATAGTTAATTTTCAAATATATTCTAATATTAAATGACAATGAAGCTGAAATATATAAGCCTTTTTCAACTTATTAATCTACTCACTTATGGATACCAGGCAATACAACTTGATTCTTGTAGGAAACAAACAGTATAGACAAACTTGATCATTTTAGAATTATTCCACTTACTCTTTGCTCAAATCTGTAAGTCCACCTGATAACAGTATCAAATGAAGTTTGGTAAATCTCCCAAATGGGTAAGGGCAAGTTTTATAGCACTATTCAGCTTGAAATTTCCCTAAAACCTTGATTTTATGTATATTGGATCATTTATCAGTAACATGTAATCACCTTAATCACTACAGGTCCATTTTTTATTGAAAATTTGAGTCAGGTATGAGGAGGTATCACTCTCCCTGTGAATGTGTCGTAGATGACGATCTCCTCAATGATATTGTCTTTAGCTATCCTAAGTTTCTATATCATCAAATATTTCACATTGTCTTTAAAAACAAATTTTAATATTTAATTGTTATTTAATGGTGGGTTTTATTATGGTTATTACATGAAATTGGCTGAATTGTGGAAACAAACCACAGAAACCATTCCAGAAAAACATAATTTATTAGAAGTTAATCTTGTGTAATTATTTTATGATCGTCATAATTTTAATACTAGAAGTAAAGACAAGTTGTCCGTCCCACGCTTTAGGTTAAGTAAGTGTTATAAAAGCGTTATAGGTAATAGTATTCGGTCTTACAATAAGATCCCAAATAACATTACTGATTTACCTGACAATAAGTTCAAGTATTATGTTGAGCAAGTTTTAATCTCAAAAGGTTATTACAGGGTGGATCATTACGTGAACGATAGTGATGTCTGGAATTAACCCACATCTCTGTGCGCACCCGCTAACATTATTAAAACTACGATTTGTATAGTTTTTTATATGACAAAAAATATTATATATATTATATTTAAAAAAATTATATATATATTATTAAAAAAAAGAACCAGATCGAGTTTCTTGCCTGCGCTCTTCTCGACTGGGTTGTTTTCCGAACCGGTGGTAGTGTTTTAGACGTTCATAAGCGCCTTCTTAGGGCCTAAATTGAATAAATAAATTTTGATTTGATTTGATTTGATATTGATAATATTTAAAACCATAGGAGTTGAGTCATGCGCTTTACCAGCACGACGCGGCCTGTCGCGTGATAGCTCGTCTCACGAAGGAGGTGACAGCTGCTAGAGAGGCACTCGCCACTCTTAAACCTCAAGCGGGCATTGTTGCACCTCAGCCTGTGCATCAGGTAACTCTTTACTGTTTCACTTCTAATCAGTTCATCTCTTATCTTATAATGTATAATAATATAATTATGTAAGGTATTAAAGAGGGAGACTATTATCCTGGAGATGCTAATACTTTTTAATTTGTCGAAATGTGACAATAGGAAAACAAGGGATAGTTGGCGTAAATGCCAGGTTAGTGCTCAAGGGGCATATAATAAATAAAAATGTAGTTTATACTTACATAATTTTTATATTCATTTGAAAAAAAACTGTTTATTACTTTTATCATATAATATGGTTGATTTGTATGGAAAAGATTTAAAAAAAAAAAACTTGTGCGTCATGGGATGCTTGACAGAAGTGATAACTTAAACTAATCTAAGTTGATGCCTACCGCTGCCGTATGTGTGAGAGAGAGAGGGAACCCAGATAGACTGGCGCCGTAACGTGTTACGTAACGAAGCGGTTTATCCTCCCCTAAGAAGTTATCAATTCATTTACAATAAGACGCTATACTTTTTTGAAATATAAAATGAATTCTATGAAAAAATAAAAATAAATGGTATCTGAAAAACTATTTGGTGTTTGTAGTAATCAGCTAGCACAAGATTCATTCACATGAATATGCCAATTTTGATTGGTTTAAATGTTTGGATTCTTATAAAAACTGATAAGCAAGCAAGAGACATCAATGTATTCTGAAAAATGTGTTTTTATGGAATACTTGAGCTTGATGATATAAATTATACAGTTAGAGAGTTATATTGATATTGGCGGTAGTTAGTTGAATCTACATGTTTAAAATAAATTAAGATTTTTAACTCTTGACAAATATACAAAATGAAATGTTAGGAAAGTAAGTCAACGGAATACTTTTTTAAGTAAGTTTTGTTAGGTTATAAGATTGAAAGTGTTGCTGAACAGTTCTTATAATACATAAAATATAATGGCTGAGGAAGTGCTTGCAATAGTTGCTTATCAAATAAAAAAAATTAATGTAGTGTAGGTTCAGGTCAGGGTGCAGTTTTAGTGGGTATTTCCGGGCGCTTCACGCCCGGGCGAGTCCCACACTGGCACGGAGTTCGTCCCCCCGTGCCCCCTTACCTATTGTATTGGGGGACTTCGGTCTCACTAATGCAATAGGTAAGGGTAGTGCGTAAATGCATTTCCCCCCGTCAAAAAAAAAAAAAAAAGGTCAGGGTGCAGTAAAGACGCATATCTCAATTGGGTTTATAAATATATTTGGCCACATATTCCACAATATTAGGTTACACTCTGTACGTTATGCCCCTGACGTCTCGATAACGACTGCCTTAAATAGCCGTTGGGCAACTAATTTATATTGTAACGCATGCAATACCTGTTAATAATATTCTTCACATATGTTTTTAAAAATATACGAAATTCTTATATTCCTTATCAATATTGTAGCTAAAATTAACTTCACTTCCGTTTGTATATTTTCTGGTTCCGGTTTAGAAATTCCGTAAATTCTATTTCAGTTTCATATTAATCAATATTTAGTAATATTATGTGAATAATCAAATACAGTAATACCCCGCTTTACGCGAGGCATACGTTCCGAAAAAAATCGCGTTAACTGAAATTCGCGTATATCGAGGTTTATGATTAAACATAGTCAAAATTTAATACAAAAAAATACAAATCATTTTAATCAATCACTTTAATTCTAAGAACACTTTATGCAATACATACTCTCATCATTTTTTAGGGAAAAATACATCTATTGTCTTTACATTATGTTTATACGCACTCTTTCGCGTAATGCGAGGCATTTGAGCGCGAAATTTCAAATTCGCGTTATAGTGAAACCGCGCGTAACGGGGTCGCGCTAAGCGGGGTATTACTGTATATGAATAATAATTGTAACAGTAGTATAAGTGCCAAGAATAAATAAGTATGCATTTTGAATTGAGATGTGTTTGATAGGCGGAGGCTGCGGGTGGTGGTGTAGCAGCTGGTGGCGGACTGTCGCCGGTGGGGATGTCGCCGGACGTGGTGTCGCGGCTGCAGGACCGCGCTACCGCGCTCACGCAGGAGCGCAAGCGCCGCGGGCGCACCGTGCCCGAGGGGCTGCTGCAGCCGGACCAGATCCGCGCGTTCGTCACGCTCGCCTCGCACCCCGGGCTGCACTCGGCCAGCGTGCCCGGCATCCTGTCCCTCGACATCAACCCCTCGGACCACAGCAAGCTGCTGACGGGCGGCAACGACCGCAACGCGACCGTCTTCAACAAGGACACGGAGCAAGTCGTCGCGATACTCAAGGGCCACACGAAGAAGGTGACGCGAGTCATCTACCACCCGGACGAGGACACCGTCATCACGGCTTCCCCAGACCACACTATTCGGGTGTGGAATGTGCCTACGTATGTTTATTCTTTATTTTCATAATGATCATGCGAGACTACATTAACGACAGTTAAAGCCTCTATTTAATATGTCCGAGTACTCATAAAAATGAGACAAATGAAAGACAACAGGAAAACAATGGAAAGCTGGCGTAAACGCCAGGTTAGTGCTCAAGGGGTTAAGTAATTCTTGATATAATTCACTGGTTGATCCTACCACTCTGTAGAGTAAACCAGTTTGAACGATGTCTGTTTGAAGTGAAAACTTCTTTAGCGGTGTTGAGCGAGTCTCGGTAATAGAAAAACAGTTTCGTGTTACCAATGCTATGAAGCAATGATGGAACAGCGGGTAGTGCCGCCGGATTCCTTTTCTTTCGACGCGGGTTCGATTCCCACCTATCCGACTCTAAAATCGGCCTGAGCTTTCGGTGAAGGTAAACATCGTGAGAAAACCGTAGTATGGTGGTAGGGCATGCCCGCCTGGGTAGCTACCATCCTCAAGTTTGAAAACCTGTCGCCAAGTAACAATAGGTATGTTCCGGCAGCATCACTTGAGAAACATTACCTCTAGGCTTACTGTGTGGGTCCTGGTCCACATCATCACTTAACATCAGGTGAGATTGTGGTCAAAGCACTGAACCTATTCCATGTAAAAAAAAAGAATACGTCGGCCATCAACATGCTACAGTATGTCAAGTATAAAATGTAGTCATAAATAATAAACTTTCAACTCACGTAGCGTTTTGATTTGGAATAAACTATATTCTATACAACTGGTGTGGAAATATCTAAAAGGATGATGTTGTATGGAGCAAACGGAACTTTCCTTTATTATTAGCCTTCGATTAAGCTGGTTCAGATTTTATTTTCCACCTCACTTCACTTTATGAATGTTCTATATAATTTGATAACTAATGTGCACTTTTAAACATATGAGAGACAGCGGCGGCGGTTGCGTGTTGGCGTTCCGTTTTTGAATAGGAAGAGGAAGGGATAATTAGACTAAATAGAGCGGGGGCGTGTAGACAATATAGAGAAGAAATAACTTAGAATAAGAAGAGAATATATACGATAATAGATGGCGTTAACAACAACATTATTGCTCGGAGCGCCAATACATTTAAAAATCAGACAAATATGAAATGTTAGGTTATGTTAATGATTTCAATTAATGAATTATAAACATAAAAAAAAAGTTCCAAAGTTTCTAGTTTTCATTTCTATCAGGAGTAACAATGGCTGCTTAGTTTTTTTTTTTAATATTTTATAATATGTTTTTTTACAGATCACAGACTACAGCTATCCTACGTTCACACGACGGGCCGGTCACGGGACTCTCGCTCCATCCCACCGGGGATTACGTGCTGTCCACGTCCACTGACCAGCACTGGGCGTTCTCGGACATCCGCACGGGCACCCTCCTGACCAAAGTGAGCGACTTCTCCGGCGTGAGTCTGACCACGGCGCAGTTCCACCCGGACGGTCTCATCTTCGGCACGGGAACTGAAAACTCGCAGGTGAAAATCTGGGACCTGAAGGAGCAGAGCAACGTGGCGAACTTCCCGGGGCACGTGGGCCCCGTCACGTCCATATCGTTCTCGGAGAACGGTTACTACCTGGCGACGGCCGCAGAGGACGCCTGCGTCAAGCTGTGGGACTTGAGGAAACTGAAGAACTTCAAGACGATCCAGCTCGAGGAGAATTACGCTATCAAGGAGTTGTGCTTCGATCAGAGCGGAACGTACTTGGCGATCGCCGGCACCGACGTGAGGGTGTTCCTGTGCCGCCAGTGGCAGGAGCTGAAGGTGTTCAACGACCACACGGCCTCCGCGACCGGGGTCCGCTTCGGCAAGAACGCGCAGTACATCGCGTCCACCAGCATGGACAGGACGCTCAAGCTCTACGGAATCGAATAGACTCGCTCTTCATTCAATTCATTCACAAATAGTGAATGAAATTCCATTACAAGTGTAAATAATAAAGTGTAACAAATTCAATAATTCGGGACAGTGTTATAACTAATTATTCCGTTTTAACTATTAACATTGGGAATATAACATAACATAAGCTCACGCGTGTTATCCCCGAAGGGTTAGGCAGAGGTGGTGTAGCGAACTGAACTACACCACTCACATTCCGCCGAGCTTAGTTCCGTCCCAGATGTGACAGGGGGCGAGTCTGTCGCCATATCGGGCACAAATCCCAGACTCCGGGATGATACTGAATAGAAAAACCCAATACCACTTGACCCGACCCGGGGATTGAACCCGAGACCTCAGAACGGCAGTCGCACCGTAATACAACTGCGCAGTTATAAAGAAATATAAATAATAAAGATCATTGGAATGCCTGAGAATCCGTCTCATAGATCCATCGTGGGAAACTTTTTTTTTTTTTTTTTTTTAAATGTATTAATAAACGGAATGTATTTTTTTAAATTCATAATTGTTGATAATTTTTGCGAGACCCCCCCTATAAGTTCAATGGCGGTAAAATAGGGGGAAGTGGTAGAGGTAAGGTGAATGTTTTATAATCTATAGGGAAACGATAATGAAACAGTTTAAAATAGTTTTTATCTTAATTAACTATGGATAAGTTTTACTATTATAATAATAAATCGTAGTTAAATAAGAATAATAATAATAAAATACAATTATAATTAATTTTTCAGTTTTTATTTTGTCAAATTATCTTTTTTTATTCTATACGACTCGACGTAACATAAATATTTAAAATTGAAGACTACATAAAAAAAAAATAAGAAAGGTTCACTCTTTCCCGGGCGTGTTCGTTTGTATGTGCGCGATAGTTTCAGAAACACAGTCGATATTTGTGTTTGTCTTACTCTGGTAGTTGTTAGTTTATGTATTTATGAGAAGGTTTTAATTAATAAAAATTGTCTTTATTCTTTATAAATGTGTTTCAATCATTTTTAACGTTAATAACATCTATACAAGTAAAGATATTTGAAGTGTCTGTTTGTAACATGAATAACAATACATATATGTACAAATGACGCTTATAACAAAAACAACATTTTTTTGTGTTTGTCTATCTGTTTATTCCGGCTAATATACAGAACGGCTGGACCGATTTTAAAAATAGACTTTTTCTGGCCGATAGTTAAAGCCAAGAGGTGTAATTTAGGCTACTTTGATATTGTAAAATAATTAGGGTTCCACATAAAAAAAAAATTGAACTTATGAAAATTTCAAACAAAACTTGATTCCATGGTCAGTTTTACTGGCAAGTGTTGAATTTCTTTGCTTTCTGTTAGTACCTAAACAATTATGGGCCTGTAGAAAAATATAAAATCCGTCCTTTAAAACTATGTTAAGCAGTGAACAGTTATATACGAAATAAAATTAACGAATTTTCTTAAAGTGAAACTTTGCGCGTGATATGAATAAAATTTCCAAGGTCGCGATATGCGTCGAAATATAAGGGGCCAGAATAAACGTCACGATTTTGAACATCAAAGGTCTTATAGAGGTACGTACGTAGCCCCGCGTAGTCAAGAAAAAGAGACAGAAATAACAAGCACTCCATTTGACTGTAGGATTATTTTCTCTTTTTATGCTTGGTTCCTTATTTGTTCTTGAAGGAGCGCGCGTATTTTACAAAGTCGGTAACCTACTTTGAATTTCTTTCTCCGTCTCTGATATCTGTCCGTTAGTAATAATTTGTCTTACAGATATAAATTTCACTTCTGAAACGCGTACACACGTTCATTTTTTACCTGATAGCAAATTACTAAAATAAAAGCCTTGGCTATTTGGCCTTTCAGACGTGAGATTTATAAAAGTGCCTTAGTTTTTATATGGAAGAGAAATTAAACCAGCATAAAATGGGACAGTGTGTACATTTTTTTATAAGTTAGGTAACATTAGATTCTTGAATAATAATCCTTAAAATACTTTTATCATTTTTGATAGAGGTATCCCGATGTTTGCAAGGTTATGCAGAAAATGCATATAAATCTTTGAGACTCGATGTTAACCAACGTCATGACAGGTTTGGTTACTAATATCAAATGCAAATGAGTGCGTCGTACTATACATATATATTCGTAATCAAGCTTTTTCACAACGTGAAATATAAGGACTCAAATATTCTAAAAAGAAATAAAAAGGTTCGCAACCCTTTTTCGTTTAGACTCGTGCCTTAAATATATTTACTTCGTTTTATTTAATGAAACATATTTTTAACAATAAGCAGTTAACTAACATGTTTTGTTAAAAATGTCTTTTTTTAATTGTATAAAAAGAGACGTCTGTCTGTCTCTCCGTTGAATACACTAAACCGATTCCCATTGTTATTTTTTTTAACGCAGATATATTATCTATTTAGTCAAGTTTTAGAATACATTATGAACCGACTAAAAAAAGGAGGGGTTATCAATTCATTTGTTTTTTTTTGTTACGCGATTTCTCCGTCACTTGTGGCCGAATTGCAAAAAAAAAACTTTTTAATCGAAAGAGTACACTTCCGAGGTTGTCCTATTGAGAATAGCCCTCGAATATTATAGACACTTACACGTCTCTCATATAGTCAAAGCTATGAAGTAGGTTTCACAGCTATACTTAAAAGTACTTACTTGAACTAAAAAGTAAAAAAAACTTTTTTAATTATAACACAACCGACTTCATAATAAACTCTAAAAAGTCAATAAATAATACTTTATTAATCTGCATAGTTAATTTTGGAGTCGGTGCCAGCTAGAGTTAACCAATGTACCTACTATTTAACAAATGGAATTATCTGCCTGAACCTTATCACAATTACACAAAAGCTAAATCAAGGACTAGGTGATTTTAAAAAGCAATTAATCAAAATTGCCCGTGTGCAACTAACACGGTCAAATGGAATACTCGCATCTTTGTAGGTGTCGCAAGCATCGGTCGGCGCCCCCCTATAACTCTGAACCCATGTACGCTGCTCACCCTCCACTTTAGGTAGGTAAAAACGCCTCTGAAGGTGGCACCGATTTCAAAATTAACGAACCAGATTGATAAAGAAATAATTAATTTATTGACTTTTTAGTGAATTTCTATAGTTTATTCTTTTGAAGTCTGTTTTGTTTTAAATTTAAAAAAGTTTTATATTATGTTACGATAAAAATAGAACGAATAAAAATGATGTGAACAATATAAAAAAAACTTCGTAAAAATCACTACCTATTTTATAAAAGTTGCTACTAAACGCTGACTGTAATTTTCACTAATCCGGGACTATAAACTCTATTATTTTATATTGAAAAATCAGACCGCTTCACAATATTGCATTCCATTTACAAACACATTTAAGTTGATGTTTTACCATGTCTAGCGACGTTCTGAAATTCGGGACAATGGGCAGCGCAGTGAACGGTACTACGCTAGCTGTGCCCGCGGCAACGCTTGCGTAGCAGAATTCCCATTCTTCACTGCATTATACTTATTTCCTACATATCTTATTACTTAGGCTTTACAAAATAACTTTTTGTGGTCGGTCGATGTAATTAATTATTATTCTCATAACTTATTTATATATATTATTGAATGTAGCAAAAAATAAACTAAAACATAGTCATAGAATGGATTTATAATTTGTTTTTAAATCACGTAATTCTGATCACTGGTTCTCGAATATAAGCTCTGAAAAGACAATTATAGAAGTCTTTTTATAAGGTATTATATATATATATAGTATGTAGTTATTAGAAACGTATAATATATACTAAGTTCTTCAGCTCAACTCTTTCAAAATTGACCGTAATTGTAGTGTTACTTTGTATTTCTTGATGTTTTAAAACGTTTTAATGTTAAATAGAGTTGATAACTGATGTTTTATTCATCGAAAACAACAAACTTAAATTAAATTCTAATACACATACTGGAAAATCACTTCATTTGGCCAGCAGCATTTTGAGATACTAGTTTTGGAGAGTATCGAGAAGGAATGAATTCTTTTCCCGAAAAAATAATGTCACTATAGAATGTATACTCTATGATAAACTTAAAATTCCTTACTTTTCATCAGATTTTAATATTATTTCCTCTGGGCAGTCTTATTTATGGTCTGGCTGACACTATATAAATTAAATACGTCCCTATTAAAACGAGCTTTTGCCTTCAATTATGCAAACAGTTGACTACGAATTTTGCTCAATTTGTCGCCCATAAAACTGCACACTTAGTGTCTTTAATTTTATGCATCATTTAATCAAACTCTCCGGGAATGGGTTTAAAATAAAAATCACATTAGCATAATATAACTATATTTATTTTTAAATTACAACTAAACAATCTTTCCCGTCACATCATTATTTCATTTATATATATATATACACACGCTTATTTATACAAGAAAATTAACATAAAATAATTACAATATAACCCAACCATTCAAAAAAAAAAAAATTGTGCCGCGATTAAAAACTCGAACCAATCAAGCCCGGGGTTACGATATAAAAGGACGCTGAAATAAAAGAACGACGGAGTGAAATAAAGATATGTGATGCAAGTGACAAGGCAGATTAAACAGAAATCGAAACTAAAAAATCATAAAATACCCAATATAAAGGTATTGTAATGGAATGAAAATCAACTAAATATTTGCAAAACATAGACAAATATTTCTGGTGTAATTAACAACGTCATGTGTGCGAGCAGACTGCAGAGGCGTTAAAGCTATTGATTTCGACAATTCATAGGGTATTGATCGCTTTAGATAGTGTTAATAATATTTTCGCCACACATCCGGCGGTGCCTTAAGATATTATCCGCCTACCTCCGGTGGAGCTCTCTCTCATCTGCCAAATGTCAGATCGCATGGAATGACTATATAAAGCTCTGTAGCGCCGACACAGGGACTTACACAGAGATCTGAACCTGCCCTCCATTAAGTCCGTTTTTAAAACCCAGTGTCGCGCTTTCTTCGAACGCGCAGAGACACACCCGAACCCACTCATAGTACGAGCCGTCTCGTACACGCCAGTCCGTTCCGCCGGCCGAAACCGGCGACGCCCGCGTAACATATTAACCGACCGCGACGATAGCATCACGCGTGCGAATAGGCGGTTTCCTCATGTTCCTCGTACATTTGCGTGTCAGCGCCCACGCCCGCGTAACCACCGTTCCCGCCGCCGGGGACGAGCGGCTAATTTTGCTCCCGCACACTCTCCGGGTCCCCCTCAGGCGGCGACCCAAGACGTGCTTCGTTCCCCAACTGGGGAGGTTCTTGACGTCGCCGCCAGCGCGATACAGTGACACTGCCCATGCATTGAGCATTACACGCACAACACGCAGGTACATAGGTCCTGTAAGGAACCTTTTTTTTTATGTAAATAAAGATAAAAAATGTAGGGATTTAGCTAGGATAAAAATTCCGCGGGAGTTTTCATACTCAGGTAGCGGCCAAGCCGAGGTTCGAACCCTTGAGCTAGCTACCTTATGCGGCTGAGTGCCTTCAGCACTCGCCCACAAAGTTCGGTGAAGCTGTAAAGGCCCTTCCGGTCAACAGCATTAGCTAGGTTAAAAAAAAAAAACACATGGACACTTGAGTTCTATTTGTTAAAGTGAACGTTCCTGATATTGTAATATAAAAAAAAGTGGTGACGTGAATATTAGTGAGAATGTTTTAATACTTCAGTAGTGGATTGTTTAAATGCCGGCCCCGCATATAATGGCTTAAAAACACGATATCACGATGGCTTTGCGACCAAGCACATAGATACATCAACAGTGGCTGTATAAATGTCTAAACCCAAAGCATATCAACGATATGGCTTTGACTCAACAAATTTATAACTAGGTTGTATGAACAAATAGTGTTAAAAATTTGGTTATCTTATTGATTTTACTAATTTTATCAAATTATTAATTCACTTAAGTGTGGTTTTGTAATTTGAATTTAATAGATTTGAACTAATTTTAATTTAATTTTATCATTTAATTTATACAAATTATACCTTAGATTGAATTAACATTAACACTATTTCAACTCTTTATTAGACCTAAGTGAGTACTATAAGTTTTTGACCGATGTATAGCAAAACTGGAATGACTATTATTATTGTTAGACATAATGAAACAAAGATGATAAAAAACAAACGCAATAAAAAGGTCCCTGGTCATGCCAGGGGGAAACAGGCAAATAGTGACAATTTACGTGGCCTGCGTTGTAATCAAGTCCACAACGGGTCTAAATGCCAATGATCATAATTAATAATTGTTAACAGTATTTTCGCCACACATCCGGTGAGACCGTTTGTCACCTGCCACATGTCAGATCGCATGGAATGACTGTAGAGCCAACACATACACACTTTCATTCTATCTCTGCTATAGTAAACGTTTAAAGTTTAATATTTAAACAATGAGACTGCTTTTATGAACGTTCACTTCATTACGAGCGCCACCGCAGGAGGGGGATCGGGAGTGTGTGCGGGAGCAAAGATTGCCGCGCGTCCCCGGCGGCGGAACAACGGTTATGCGGGCGTGGGTGATAAAACGCAAGTACATGCGGTTGATGCGAGAAGACCCTATTAGGCGATCATCGCATTTTTGGGGTTAGGGGGGGGGGGGAGTTAATGCCTGTGAAATACAACTAGCATTATACTGTATTAACAAAAAAATAATAGTGCTCTGAATAATCAAACATAACGCACACATGGCACGAATATGTACGTACGTACGTATTACTTTGTTATTGTGTACGCTTGTTTTATTTTTAGTAATTTTTGTATCCTATTGTACAATAATAGGATACAACTTTATTGGTGACTTAGAGTAGGCTGCGATGCCACGGTGTTGTATGATAAAAATAGACATCAAGTGAAACAAAGGCTTTTGTAGCCTTGCAGTTTCACAGAAGCGAGAGTAACGTCACCGTGAGATGGCACCAATAGCCTTGCAGTCTCACAGGAGCGAGAGTAACGCCACCGTGCGATGGCGCCGATAGCACCAATAAGAAGTCTGCAAGCTCTGAAGAAAATACGGCAGAGTATACGGAGTTCAGTGGTAACCTTTGTCGTAACGGTCGGCGGCAGACAAGGAGGCGGTATTCGAGCTTCTCGTCCTGGAACACAGTACTCCTCCAACCCACCAGCTGCTGTTGTCACCCTGTTACACTTTTTTCGGTTCGTCGCTGCATGCTCTAATCCTAGAAACCCCAAAGAGAAAGTCCCCTACGCTAGGCATTAGCATCTGTGTAAAAGAATTCAACGTAACTGCTATTGTTCAGGCCTGGGGTGCTTGACAGAACAGTGAATGGGCCCACCCATGTTAACCTGAAAGCAAAACTGCTTCCCAAGGCAACGATATGTGTCTGCAATGCAGCAATGCCTTGTCTCGGGAGACTAGACGTGAGGAATTAGGAAAAGCGATACGAAGGCTTCTGAGTACCGCCTCCAGGACCGTACGGCATACCAGATCGGGTATGGGTCCTTGCGGTATAGATTTTCGAGTCCCAACTGATGTGACTCTATTCAGCAAGAAGGCAGATTCCCACTGTAAGAGGGACACTGTGGGGTTTTAGTAAGTAGGAGTCTCATATAACATACTCAGGCTTTCCCGGTCTTCCCGCGTAAAAAAATTTGTTATCCAGCAACCTGTTAACTATGAAACAAAGAATAACTAAGCAAGCAGTATCGCGTGAATCAGAATCTCAAACTAAAAAAAAAGGTTAATTTGAAGTTCCTGAAGGCAGGAATCAACCAGGGCCAACGACCTGGCCCGGGAGGAGCTCGCCTAGACGCTGGACAAGAATCCGCGAAGGCTTCCACACGTTATATACATAGAGGTAGTAACAGCCTACTGCACAGTGTAATACTGGAGGCGCTCCGTTAATATAGAACTAACCTACATCGACGGTCAGGGCGTAACCGTGGCGGTTGCGATGCCCCGGTGTTACATGGTGTTACAATACTCTCGCTGTATTATTTCCACGTCACCACTTTATTATATCCGGAACATTTACTTTAGCAGATAGAACTCAATTGTCCCTGTGTGTGTAGGCGGATAATATCTTAAGGCGCCGCCGGATGTGTGGCGAGAATATTGTTAACAATGGTTAAAAAAGCTTCTCTCGAGACGAAGGTTCATAGCTCTGCAACCTCACAGAGGCAAGCGTAACGTCACCGTACGACAGCACTAACCAAGACTCTCCAAGCTCATTACAAAATGCTGTACATTAATCCGCCTTGCGGCCCAGTCGACTGCAGTTGTGAAACCAAGTGCTTCCTCCAGTCGAACACAGGCATCGAGCTGCCCTTCTTGGAAGCACCTCCTGGGCTTAGGTGGTAGTACTTGAACCTGCGTCGTAACCCAGCCAACTAAAAGTAGGAGGCCATCTCCTAGGTCGCTGCCCTTCTTCAGTAATACCAACAGTCAGCTAGACTGATGCACTATGAGATCCACGCCGCTGAGAGAGAGAGACCCAGAATTCAGGCACTGTCATGTAACAAAGACAAATATTCTTTGTTACATCAACGAACTTCAAAAATAAGGTAATTAAATCCGCCCATTGGGTTCCAACCAATTTGGCCCCTATTCGTTTTTTTTTTCCTGACTGTGCGTATATATTTTATTCATTGTGAACCATTTATGTGATATTGTCGATGGCTCGTACGAGAATGTGACTGATTCATCTAGTTGTTAAGCATTATTCAATCTAGAATCTAGTCCATTGCTGGACAGAAACTTCTCCGGGTCCCTCCTCCTTGAGTTTCACAAGACATGCTCCAACACTCATCTAGGGAGGCTCTTGTAGCTGTCGGTACACAATACAGTGACACTGCCATTAAATACCTAGGAGTAGAGGTCCCCTGGGTAACCGAAGTACCTCGGTACCTCGGTGTCCTATAAGACATCCAAATGACATACAAACTTCACTTTAAGAAAGTCGAGCATCAGATCGCAATGGTGCTAGCTAGGGTGGCTTTTCCCTCTATGTAACTCCTGGAGTATGATGGCCCTCCGCCATAAAGTTACTCTGTTTAAAAAAAAAAGCCGTCGTCAGACCAATTAGGACTAATTGGGCGGTCTGCTTTTGCCCATAGACTTGGCTTCCTTTCAAGTGATTGAGAATCGCTTCGTAAGCCGAGGGTATCAGAGAAATGTAGACTTACACAGATCTGAACCTACCCTCCATCGTTTCGAAATAAAGTCCCAGTGTCGCGCCTTCTTTGATCGCGCAGAGACACCCAAACCCGCTCATAGCGAGAGCCGTCGCGTACTCCGCCGATCCGTTAGCTTCGAATTCGCTTCGAAGACCGCGAAACTGCCTTACCGGCTCCGACGATTAAATCATCGCCGCAAATAAGATCTTTCCTCATCATCCGAGGAAATAGCGTGCCAGCACCCACGCCCGCGAAACCGCCGTTCCCGCCGCTGGATACAGGCGGCCAACTTTGCTCCACTCTCCGGGTCCCTCTCAGGCGGTGACCCAATACGTATCTCGTTCCCCAACTGGGGAGGTTCTTGACGTCGCCGCCAGCGCGATACAGTGACACTGCCCATGCATTGAGCATTACACGCACAACACCGCACACACACACTCCTGCACGCAACACGCAGGTACATAGGTCCTGTGAGGAACCTTTTTTATTTTAAATAAAAAATAAATATTGGGATTAGCTAGCGCGGGAGATATCACATTTAGGCTAGGATCCGCGGGAATTTTCACATTCAGGTAGCGGCCAAGCCGAGGTCCGAACCCTTGTGCTAGTTACCTTTTGCGGCTGAGTGCCTTCAGCACTCGCCCATAAAGTTCGGTGAAGCTGTAAAGGCCCTTCATTAGCTAGAGTTGTATCTTTTAAAATGAACAGTCCTGATATTGTACATAGTGAGTGATTAATATATATGAAACAGTGAAACAAAATTGGCTCAGAAACGTATTCATGAGTGACACTATATATAATTCTATTACTCCAATGCATTTTCTTTACAAACGATTTTTTTTTTAAATATCCTTAATGTGATTGACATTAAGTTTTACCAATGCTTCTGCGATTCCTAAAGAAAGAAATTCCTAAACAAATTAAATATGAGTAAATAGCCGTTATGCCATATTTTGGACAGTTTGGAT
The DNA here is from genome assembly GCA_014132275.2 of Samia ricini. Taxonomy (NCBI): domain Eukaryota; kingdom Metazoa; phylum Arthropoda; class Insecta; order Lepidoptera; family Saturniidae; genus Samia; species Samia ricini. The sequence continues at coordinate 34,489,111 of AP028162.1, forward strand.
ACAACATTAATATTTATATACATCCTAAGTAAATTTATATTTAATATACATTTGATTAAATGAAAATATTACATAACCTGTGGGCTCGATAAATATTCGATAATAAATATCTTAGCTAAAGAGCATTTTGCTTCACCATTAAAAAAAAAGCGTGCATTATTTTGTCCATGGTTCCCTGTTAATAATTATAGAAATTCATAGGATTTGAATAATAAAATAAATGGTTGGAAGGGGTGTAAAACTAAACACATACAGTCAACTTTGGTCCGGTTCTGTGATATTTTGTAAACCGTCTTCTGCAATAATTACCGGACAAGTTGTCTGTATGTTTTATGTATAAATTAAATTACAAACAAGTTGAAAACGAACAAATGTGAATAAAAAATGTATACATTTTTGGAAGGTCCAAAGTTTCAATGATGATTCACACATTGATTTCAATTATACTATATTATGGTAAAATTAAAGTGGGTTTAACTTTTACGTAAAAAAAAGTAGCTTTATTTGTGTCTGATTTTATTTTGACAGATGTCAGCTGTGAAACTTATTGACAGGCTGACACTATTTCGAAATATAAGAACATTAAAATACTCTGCATGTATGGTAACAAATTGAGAGACCCGTTTTAGCATCGCTGTAAAAATGGGTATACAATTTTTATAATAAAAAAAAACATTTATTATTTGGTTATTGTGTATATGAAATATCTGTAAAATTATCTATAATTATTAAAAACTTAAAAAAAAATCTAATTTTTATTACTACTATTTAAAAGCCCACTTCTGATTTAACCAGGAAATTTTGTTTATAATGGTGACAGCAGTTTAAGTGAATGTGGCGAGTGGGGTCGGTTATATGATTGGTAGATGCGGTGCGCAGTGCCGCGGGGAGTGCGCAGCGGCGCGGACCGCGAGCTCGTGCGCCGGTCATGCGAATATCAACCAGAGCACGAACAGTATTGCTACCCACAGGAATATCTTCGACAGGAACTGCTCCTCTTCGAACTGAGCCGTGCCTCGTGGCGCTGTCAGTGTCAATCAATCAATAACCCTTGCACAAAACCTGATGTCAAGTGAAGGTACGCCTAACGATTGGTAACAGTTCAAACTTAAAGGATCTGACTAGCACTGCTGGGCGTACAATAAGATCCCAAGTAACATTACCGATTTACCTGACAATAAGTTCAAGTATTATGTCGAGCAAGTTTTAATCTCAAAAGGTTATTACAGGGTGGATCATTACGTGAACGATAGTGATGTCTGGAATTAACCCACATCTCTGTGCGCACCCGCTAACATTATTAAGACAACGATTGTATAGTTTTTTATATGACAAAAAAAAATTATATTTATAAAAAAAAAATAGAACCAGATCTAGTTTCTTGCCTGCGCTCTTCTCGACTGGGTTGTTTTCCAAACCGGTGGTAGTGTTTTAGACGTTCATAAGCGCCTTCTTAGGGCCTAAATTAAATAAATAAATTTTGATTTTGATTGATTTTATCATTCATGTGTTTGATAAAAGACTTACAACTTAATTATTTACACATATACAGACACAAATAAATATAGGATTTTTTGTTTACTATTACAAAAATTTCTACCACCTTGTTTTGTTTTCCTTCAACAAATCTTTCAACAGTTCAAAAAGCAGTTACACATATACATATATTGTGACAGAGTCCAATAAAACTAAGCATATCCTGCAAGAGATGTCTGGTTTTAGCTTTACTCACCAGCACTGGGTCGAGGGTCACCGAAGTTGAACGATGAAGTGAATACCCCGAAGGGGAACGCACCGATACCGAAGGACATATGGAATCCTTCACCGAACCCGAAACCGGGGAACCCACCATTGTTCTCCGGCTCGGTGCGCTGACCGGCCGGCCGTGGGGGTACCTGGGTCATTCCAAATTTAATGTTAAAAAAATATCCATATATACATCATACTATTCATATGTCCAACTGACAACTCTTGACTCACCAATAAAATTATACAAAAATGGAATGCAAATTGTAAGGCTATTTTACTAGGAGTGTATAAATAAATAAATATGTACTTTTCGACGTAACTAAAAATCTAAATATATTTTAGCATTGCATATTTGCATTATCCTACTTGCGGGAGGAGGATCGCTTGGCAGATCCTCTTCGCCGCTGGAGGGTGGGTGGCAGAAGGGCCACGGTTCGCCCGTGCACTTCTGCCACTTTGAGCCTGTTACCTGTCCCAAGTCTCTCTTCTCCGGAGTTCTTATTTATACAAGAACTTAGGATTTAGGATGGGGTGAAGAGGAGGGGCTGCTTTATAAACCGAGCTCCCCCTGGACGGAAGATAGAAAGGGGCCCGACTCGGCATGGTAGGTTGTTTACCTGTCATGTACTCTTGGTCGGGCCAGCCGCCTGGGCGATGCGGAGCATGAAACCCTATCCCGTCTCGTCTCCCAGAAAGGCGATGGATGGTATCATGGATATTCACGGCGCTACACGCCGGGCGGGTCCCACATACCCCCCTGGCATCTCTAATCCGAGAGATTTTACTTCCAGATTAGAGATGTGAGGGCGGATGCATAAAAGAATTTACCACGTAAAAAAGGGTGTTGTTTGGATTTTATTTAAGAAATGGTGTAGGTGGGTAGTAAAATCTGATATATCTGTAGAATCCGGAGCAGTAGTTTGAAAAAATTCTCTGAGCAAACGTCGAGGCTCACTGTACACTAATTTGGCCGAAGACTACTGAAGGTTGTCTTTAAATCCACTCCTCATACCTAAAAGCACTAAGGGTAACGTGTCTACCCAGTTGCTATCTGCGTGGCACATTATGGCTACCGTTAACTGGCGATGGAATCGTTCCACTAATCCGTTACAGGCTGGGCGATACACGGTTGTCTTGCGATTTTGAATCCGATCACTTTTCCAATACCTTGGAAAAGTGACGATTCAAATTTTCGACCACGATCAGTGACAATGTCTGTAGGACATTCGAATCTTCTCAACTTTTTCGACAGTCATGTCCACCAGTGTCCATTTGTAGGTTACAGAGACTGTTTTCCATCTATGAATAATCTATCATCTTAGTGTTATTAAAAGATATTTTAGATCTTACAAAGAGACGGAAAACTGACAGCAAAGTCATCAAATAAATTAATCAAGTGAAAATTTACATATTACTTCTTTTGTCTTGTATTTGGGTGCTTGCTTAAATTGTAAACAATTTTATGTTGAAATAGCGATTAACTGGATCGATTCTATACTAAAATGCTTCATATATATATATATATATAGTTAGATAAAGATGTCACTCGGTGCAGTTTTTTATTATAACACATAAACACAACATGGTGTCAGGTGTAGTTTTAGTTGCAACGCGGTGCTTGCGAAAGCCACCCCGTGTCGCCTCCATCCCAAATGCAGCGGACGGCCCCGGGGAGTTTTAGTGGGTATTTCCGGGCGCTTCACGCCCGGACGAGTCCCACACTGGCACGGAGTTCGTCCCTCCGTGCCCCCTTACCCATTGTATTGGGGGACTTCGGTCTCACTAATACAATGGGTAAGGGTAGTGCGTAAATGCATTCCCCCCGTCAAAAAAATAAAAAGGTGTAGTTTTAGAACAATAAATTCGGTTATAACTCAGATGTTATAAAGCGATAATGCCAAAAAGTGCAAATAAAACAAAACTAAGTGTGACAACAAGTGAAACAATAATATACAGTGCGCTGCTACAACCGTCGCCATTGAGCGAGGACGGCAACCTCGCCGATAATTATCGCTATTGGAAAAAGACATTTAATTGGTATCTTATAGCGAGTGGAAGAAGAGAAAAATCGTCGGATCGTGAAAAATGTGCATTGTTATTGCATGTTATCGGAAAGTAGGAAGAGATATTTATGAAAAATTGGACCTTTTTTTTTTTTTTTTTTTTCGTCGGGGGGAAATGCATTTACGCACTATTCTTACCCATTGCATTAATGAGACCGAAGTCCTCCAATGCAATGGATAAGGGGGCACGGAGGGACGAACTCCGTGCCAGTGTGGGACTCACACGGGCGAGAGTCGCCCGGAAATACCCACTAAAACCCCCCGGGCTCGTCCGCCGCATTTGGGATGGGGGCGATACGGGATTATGAAGAATTGGACCTAGCGACGGAAGAAGAAATCAATTATGAATCATTAAGTGAGAAATTCTCCAAGAGGTGTGATCCCAAAAAAATATTAATTTCGAGAGACACATATTTTTTGAAACCATACAAAGCAATGAAAATTTCGAAAAGTTTTTAGCGATACTAAAAATTAAAAGTTTGACTTTGAAAAACTTCGCGAAAGTCTAATATTAACACAACGTATCAGGGGTATTAAAGATAGCCAATTACGAAAAAGTATGCTGAGGAAAAGCGATCTGAAGCTGAAAGAAGCTGCTTCGTGGTGTCGAGCGGCGGAGGTAGGAGCAACGTTACCACAAATAATTCATTGTTACCCACTGAAATCGAACGTGTAAGTACAGGCATGAAAGATCGGGTAACGGGCACTGAGCCACGTCGGGCGCAGCGAGAGCGACAGAGCGGCAACGTCTCAACCGGGTGTACATATAATGTTGATGCGCGTAAATGTAGATTTTGTAGTTTCATTCATGAACGTAATAAGTGTCCGGCATACAATATGAAGTGTTTTAGATGTTATAAAATAGGTCATTTTGCAAAATGCTGTAAGTCCGTTGTAGAACTGGAACTCTCATCGGGCAGTGAAAACGCGGATATTGTGGATTTTATTGAAATTAATTCTGGATCGAAAGAGTACAAATAGATGGCGTAAAAGTAACATTCAAGTTAGACAGTGGTGCCGATGCATGTATAATGTCCAGATGCAGTTTTGAAGAGGACGGATTTGATTTGCGAATGTTACAACGGTCTGAAAGTATTTTCACAATAAACATGGTAACTCATTTAACCCTTTCACGGCCAGGGGAAACATTTTCCCCATTGTAAAATTGGCAGCTGTCTATTTAATTATAACAATATTCGAATTTCAATTTGAAAAATATTCAAAAAATGTTTCCCACAAAACTCTAAAAGAGATCCGACTTACAAATGCATCATTTTGTGATTTTCCTATACTCTATGTTTAAAAAACTAAAAGAAACAGTCGTATGGTAATATTTACTCTCTGCCCACTTATGGTCCTGAAAGGGTTAACTGGCTAACATTTTAATGATACAAATAAATGTGACATTCCATATGAACACAACAATATTAAATGTGCAATAGAAATGAAACAAATGTTCCACAATACTTTGACGAATAATATTGATGGTAACATTTTATCTATCTATTTTTTTATTCTTTTATTTATTTTTTGGGAAATTGATATTGTAGACTCAAATTTTTATTTCATTCGACTCATCTAGCTCTGTTTGGATCTTTTTCGGAAACAATGACACATCACTAGTTAGATGATACGTGACGCCACGAACTAAATCAGCATGGGGCTAGCGTTTTCGTGAGAGAATTTAAAATTGAAATGATTTTTTAAGACACTTAACATTATATCTTTGTAACATGATATCTTAACTTTGCCCTCCCAATACATCTTCGATAACTTAATGCATGTTCGTAAAAATTTAGACAAGATCGATCTAGTGAATGATCGTCATAATTTTAATATTAGAAGTAAAGACAAGTTGTCCGCCCCACGCTTTAGGCTAAGTAAGTGTAATAAAAGGTTTATAGGTAATAGTATTCGGTTTTACAATAAGATCCCAAGTAATATTACCGATTTACCTGACAATAAGTTCAAGTATTATGTCAAGCAAGTTTTAATCTCAAAAGGTTATTACAGGGTGGAGCATTACGTGAACGATAGTGATGTCTGGAATTAACTCACATCTCTGTGCTTCCACTAACATTATTAAGACAACGATTGTATAGTTTATTATATGACAAAAAAAATGTTATATTAATAAATAAAAAAAAAGAACCAGATCGAGTTTGTTGCCTGCGCTCTTCTCGACTGGGTTGTTTTCCGAACCGGTGGTAGTGTTTTAGACGTTCATAAGCGCCTTCTTAGGGCCTAAATTGAATAAATAAATTTTGATTTTGATTTTATCGAAAAAAAATAACAAAAAATCTTGTAGCATATCGTCATGGAAGGATGAAAATAAGATCCAATAAATATAATGGTTAAATCCCATATTAATTTAACTTACATTCAAATTGATCACCTCGAATAATATTATTCCTGTACATTGATTAAATGGCTGACATTAGGAAATAGTAAACGATTTAAAAAGAAACACGAATAACCTTATTCCTAGGGTCCTCTTGTTTAGTGTTACCACGTCCATATAGCGGTATCACCTTGTCTCTGCTGATAGCTGCTTTGCAAACAGGGCACACTTGCCGACTTGGTCTTGTCTCTAGCCACTGGTGCAGGCAGGGCCAACTGAACATAATACAAATAAAAAAATTATAATCTCTTTAACCCTTTCACGAACATTTTTATTTAATTATAACAATATTTGAATTTCAATTTGAAAAATATTCAAAAAATGTTTCCCCACAAATCTCTAAAAGAGATAGAGACTTACAAATGCATCATTTTGTGATTTTCCTATACTCTATGTTTAAAAAACTAAAAGAAACAGTTGTATGGTAATATTTACTCTCTGCCTACTTATGGTCCTGAAAGGGTTAATTTATCAGTTGACACAAGTGTTCAAACTTTTTAAATTAACACAATATCCTTTGTTTTATGCAGACGCCTTCACTTCCCAAAAAAAACTTAGGAAGCTCATCATTTGAGGGTAAATTATCCTGTTTCATGCCTTTTTCAAAATTATTTTGAATATGTATTTTTAATTTCATTGTTTAGATGTTTCAAGCAGGAAATTAGTAATTTATTTAAAGCTTTCGTAAATTATTTATTTTTAAATGACTGCTCAAAATTTCACGTATACGATTTTGGGACGGGGGGGGGGGGGGGGGGGGGGAGGTTTGTCAAATGGGTATGTTGTTAACAGCCTCCTTAAAATAATCTGTTCTAATTGCATGGTACCACTTACCTAAGAAGTTAATTGTAATTGTGTAAAATACATAGTTCCAAAGAAATATGATTTCCTTACAAAATCATAACAAAGGTTAGTGTTTTATCAGACTGGTCTACGAAGTCTGACTACGAAACCTGGAATTTATAGCAGTTTTAATTGTTTTCCTATTGTCAAGTTACTTTTACGTGTAGTTGAGGGATTACTTATAAAAAAAAAAAGTTTTTTTTTTAATTTATAAAAATCTATGTTCAGCTTTCTCCCAAATTATTTTTCCAGTTTGTACAGACATTGTATGACACTCGGAAAATGTTAACTGGTTTAGTGTTTAGCACATAATTTACCTATTAAAGACAGTAATAATAAATATTCAAATTCCTTTGATTATAATCAAAGACTGATTCATGCATAAAATTATACACACATATAGACACAAGAGCCATTTTATAGTGCATTGACATCAAATTTGTCATTTCAAATGTTAAAATTTTGTACACAGCCAAATTTTTTTCAGTTTATACATTTTATAAAACATTCAATATAATGAAATCTAGCATTGTTTATTTTCAATAATACATTATATTATAATATTTTAATAAAATTAAAAGTAGAATATAGTTTCTATTTAAAAATTTAAAAATACTTTATCCAATTTAGGCCCTGGCGATAAGGCGCTCATGAACATCAAAATACTACCACAGGATAGGAAAACAATCCAGACATTGAGAATAACCGGCATCAAACTCAATCTGGTTTTCTTTTCTTCATGTTTTGGACAGAGTTTATGAGTAGATGCACAGAGAAAGCTGTCATTTCCAGACATCACCATCATTCACATATAATTCAAGATTAGCCTTTTCAATATATTGCTAAACTCTTAAACAATATTTACTATAGATAGATATATGCATAATTTATATCTAATTCATTACTACAGTAGAATCTTTAAAAGCCAAATTTCAAGGGAGACAAAAAAAAAAATCAAATTATAGAGTTTTCAACTTATAAGGGATTTATAGCATATTTATTTGCCAACTATGTAAAGTGCCACTTACATTAAGTGTTAAACAATACCACAAACATACATATTTCAAAAATCAGTTTGTTTCCTTTGCATTTTTAGTCCTTCTCTATATATAGTATTGACCTTGACGGGGGGAAATGCATTTAGGCACTGCCCTTATCTATTGTATTTGAAGAATCAAAGTCCCCCAAATACAATAGATAAGGGGGCACGGAGTGACGAGCTCCGTACCAGTGTGGGACTCACCCGGGCGAGAGTCGCCCGGAAATACCCACTAAAAACCCCCCGGGGCCGTCCGCTGCATTTGGGATGAGGGCAATACGGGGTTGCCAAGGCATGTCGCCGCGTTGCCCCCTGCAGCGAACCCACCGGGCCTCGTCGTGCAATGGCCCAATGGGGATGGGGGAGGATATTCCTCAACCCCACCTCTTCACCCTCCCCCCCCCCGAAGGGGGGCATGACCCATCGGTCAACATTCCGAGGCAGGATATACTCCTGCCCCAATAAAAAGAAATGGGAAGAAAGGGACAGAACGGAGGCGGGCCAAGAGGAAAGACGAAGGAGCCCGCCTCCGCTAAGAAGAGAAAAGAGAGATAGGTCCCTCTCCTGAACTCGCCTTGTCGCAACAACAAGGCGTAGCTAAGAGAGGGATACCTGAAGACAGACAACACAATACACAAATCCACTCAACAGACCCACATCCCCTAATCCCTCAATCAACCATACCCACAACCCCCCCCCCCCAAGAAATCCCCTACCAACACCAACAACCCTAGGGGAGGCAGAAAGCCCCCCCCATATGGTGCCCATCTTCCCTGCCTCTGTCCGCACACCGTGCGCACTTTGGCCGTTCCGCCACACAGGCCGCAGCCTTGTGCCCCAGTGCCCCACAACGGAAACACTGGGCCGCCCTATCCACCTCCTCCACACACCTAAACCTCATGTGCCCCAGGCCCATGCACTTATATATAGTATTGACCTGCCAATGAGAATGAACCTCTGTGAACTTGGCAGCCGACTTTCGACTTTTTTTTTTTATTTCATTACCGTTGGATTCTACATCGTTTGTACCCGTTTGTACTACTTTCATTTTCGTTTGTACCTCAAACCAAAAAAAGTTTTAGCGTTTTGAAAATTTAACCCGCTGCCGACTTTGGAAAATCGAAAATTTTGCAACGGGATCTGATTCGGGGTCGTTTGTACCACCTTCGTTTTTCATTTTTTTTCAAAACCCAATAAAAGATAAGGCAATTTGAAAATTTAGAAAAACTAATTTTGAAAATTCCGATAATCTGTGAACGGCAATCGACGTAGAATCGTTTGTACCCGTGGGAATCACTTCCAATTTCGTTTGTACCACAAACCAAAAAAAAATTATGAGCCTTTTTCGATTTTGAAAAACGAAGTTCACTTAGCGTCCACAATTATTGAGATATCTCAATTCTGTCAACGGGGTCCAGTTAGCGGCGGTGCCGTAAGGTTTATACCGCTTTGCGTTTCGTTTGTACCTCAAACGGGAAAAAATTAAGCATACTAGCATTTTAAAAAATTCAAAAAATCAACTTCGACAATTTTAGGAACTTCGAAAATCTGTGAACGGGGATCGACGCAGAATCGTTTGTACCCGCGGGAACAATTCATACAGATCTGTCATGTAAGCTATATTATAATTAGCTTGTTGCGCAATAGGGTAGTTGACGATTTTTCAGAAATAGGTTTATAATTTGCCTTATGGTCTACTTTATCTAAAATATTAATATTTCGGTAAAAAAAAACAACAGTAACATATTTTATTTAGCAATTTTATAAACATTTTGACATTTCGTAACTAAAACGCGTCAATCTGTCATGGCGTCTCGAGGTGCAAAAATAACATCTGTTTGGTTGAAGTATAATTAAAAGTTTATAAATCTCCGGAACGCCTGGACGTATTTTGACGGACTTTTTTTTGAAGATAGCTGAAATGACTCCTTGTAACTTAGGGTACTTTAGTACTTAGGGAAAATAATTAGGGGTCCGTGTGAAAAAATTGAAACTCATAAAAATTAAACCAAATCAGATTCAATGCAGTTTTACGAACAAGTGGTTGAATTTATCAAAAATGTTTTTGCTTTATCTTAGTACTAAAAACAGTTTTAGGATTAGGGCTCTGAATAAAAAAAAATAAAAGCCGTGAAGAATATATGAAACGCGGGCACACAGCTAGAAAATAATATAAAATGTTAGTTGTTTTATATTATTTAAGTGGCATAAAAAGAGACTAAGGGATATACCAGGGGATGGGCATCAGCATCCTCTGAGGACCACAAACACCTACTGCGATCGCCAACCCGCCTTCCAAGCGTGGCGATTATGGAAGTGGTCATTCCATTTGAAATTTTGAGAAAAAAGACATTTTAAAAATGCATGAGAAAAAATTCTCTATGCAACCATTTTGAAGTGTTAAAACAATGTTATGCAATGCAAAGAATGAAACACTGTTTCAAAAGCCCTCCCCCAACCCCAAATTTGTTATGTAATACTTGAACACTCTCAAAGTCATTAGCATAGTTTTAGTATTATGTCAAGCATGTTTTAATCTTAAAAGGTTATTACAGGGTGGATCATTAGGTGAAAGATGACGTGATGTCTGGAATTAACCCACATCTCTTTGCTTCCGCTAACATTAGTTAAGACAATGATTTGTATAGTTTTTTATATGAAAAATAAATGATATACTTATATATTATATTATAAAAAAAAGAACCAGATCGAGTTTCTTGCCGCCTCTTCTCAACTGGGTTGTTTTCCGAACCGGTGATAGTGTTTTAGACATTCATAAGCACCTTCTTAGGGCCTTAATTGAATAAAGATTTTTTGACTTTATTAAATATTTTTAGGTTTTATTTATTCAATCAAACAGGACAGATATATGAACTATCTAAATAATTAAGTATCTAACTATATAAAATTTATGTTGTGCAGTTTGAATTTTGATGTATAAAAAAAAATTAAGTACCTACCTACCTAGATGAAATTACCCTCTACAAATCAGCCTCTACAACGCCCTCCCCTTTTTTTCTGGGTCTCTTACCGCACCCCTTTAGGCATGGAGTGCCCACAAGGGGGCGTTATCATCCATTTTAGGAAAGACTGGTCTAAATTATGAAGAGCAGAAAATTCTTTTCATTCCTGTTGTTTACTCCATAAAGTTATGTAAGGCTAATTAATGGTAATGCTGTTCTTGTATCTTTAATGGGACCCATGGTGCACATATTGTATTATTTGTGTCTTCTGTGTTATCGTTCTATAACTTGAGTTTCAGACTACAAATGCTTACTGAACTAAAGTTGAAATAAAACCAATAATTAAACATAAGTCATAAATTTCTATCTAGAAATTATACAAAGTTTGGAGGTAGAGGTCTTTGGGGGAGGCCTATGTCCAGCAGTCAGCGTCTTTCGGTTGAATGGATAGAATTAGTAATCCTGTTTATTGGATACTCTTGTTGACTAAAAACAATGACTCGGATTATTGGCATAGATCATTACAGGGATTTTTATTCGAGTTATGGAGAGAATATTTGCAGGGAAATGACATTTTGGGACTCACTGATTATTAAGACTTTGATTTTGATTAATAGAGATTTTGAATACTGAGATTAATAGAGGTTTTAGGGCTTGAAGAGAAGGGAACAAAACATTTTTTTTGAGTTTGAGAGGTTTCCAATATATCAAGGTTCGAGTTAAAAAGGTTTTACTGTATTTTAATTTAAAAACACAAAATATATAATTAATTAAAATTAAAGATAATAAATACATTTTCCATTCAAACAATCTTTTATTGTTTATTGCACTCTCAAGAACAACAATTAAATTAAAGTAATTTAAACAGATAACTTCTGAAAGCAAATCGAAATGAGTGCTCAAAACATAGAAATGTAATTTTCAAAATGTATTTGTTGAACTCAGGCAAAATATCATTAGTAATAAATACATTACATTTAATAATTTCGAATAATAAAATTAAATAAGTCAGATTAAAGTACTTACTTAATTTATATTGTTTTAAATTTGAGGTCATCTATATTCATAACTTTTTCGATACATTCTGATAATTATATGCAGAAGTGTCACTGACTCGTAATACCGTTGAAGGCAAATAATTTTAAATTCGTATTTTTATTATTTTAAATAAATTAAGTTTCCACTAGTGACAATTCATGGGTATTTGAACATTTTACCAGAACAGGTGGCCGCACATACTGACGACTGCATCGCGCGCTGTGTCCAAGCAGATGTTACACTCCAGCATTCTCTCATCATGTTTGTCTTCTTCTCCACCGGCATCGCCTCCAGGTGCCGATGGACTCGGCCGCGCTTCACTCGTTTCCGACATCACTCTGCACCACACCCCACTTCTTAAATAATTGAACCGAACTAACAACAATATTCTGTACGAAACCTTATCACAAATACGTACAATGACGTTCAATTTGTGACGCGACAAATCTAATAAGTAAATATGACTCTCCAACTTGTGGTTGATATGTAAAGTAAAAGTAGAAAAAATTATCTTACACTATAAAATTTGAATTAATTATGAATTTTTCATATAGTATCGCAAAAAAATAATCACATCTCAAATCCCGTGGTCTGTTTCTACGAATGAACTGTCAACTCTACTGTCACATATATAATGTAGAAGTACAGACGCGAATCTCGAGGACGAGGCGTACAAAGTTGAGTTTGAGGAACGGGGAAGGGCTGGTATACTAAGCAGCGCCATATTTATTGATAATAGCAGAAAAGGTGTTTTATAAGCTAACAACATTATTATAAGGATCTAGGGGCAGTAATCAATAATTGGTGTAATTTAAACGCTTTCGAATATAAAATTGTATTCTTATGTATGTACAAATACTACAATATTCCAATTTTTATTATTGCAAAGTTATAGTAGCCAGACTATATAAAACATAATCGGTCTTACGCCAAAAAATGTAATTAGTAGAGGTTTAAAGCTAGACTAACTAATCCGCGGTTGTTACGGTAATAAAGTTAGTACCAGGTTTAAAATGTGTTCTTATTATAAATCTCAGACTAATTATCAAGACTAATTAAACTCAAGATTGTCCATAGTTCCAAATATAAAAACAAAAAAATACAAATATTCATTCGTTCATGAAGATTTAAAGTGTCTTGTAAATACTAAAATATTTACTTATAAATATAAAAAATTTAAATACGTTGATGTTTGTTAAGATTTCAATTTATTAAACTTGCATAACTTATACTTAAGAGTAATTTAATAAAGCATAATACGTATAACAACATAATCACATCGTTAAAAAAAACTCTATGCCCGATACGCTAAAGGTGGCGTGTAATTTGAGAAGTTCAAACAATCTACATACAATACTCAAGTGTTTATTTAATAACTTATGGACCTAGTTAATATAATTTCGTCATGGCTTTATTGAACTAGTAAACATAAACTTGATATGCTACTGAAAAGTTTGAGTTTCATGTACAGGAGTACAATAAAATATCAAGATTAATTTTACTTTTTTGTTTTACTAAGACGTAATAACATACACCTGTACTCATGAACAATACATAAGATAGTGAGAAAGGAACGCTTTTGTTACAAAAATTTGATACGAATACGATTATTCAATTCCTTGAATTGAATTCCTGTAGACCTTGATATATCCAAAAACGACTTGTACAATATGATTATGAAGGTGTAGAGGCATTATGAGCTATAATCAATACCACTCCCTGAAAAAAGATGTACTTTGTTTAAAATGATATTAAAGGTATGGAGTACAGTAAAATAATTGTGAACGATATTAACAGAAAGACTTAGTCATAATTAATAGTAACAACTGGAAAATCTAGAAAAATACCTATAACTAACGAAGTTATGATCAGATATATTGTGGAAACGCTAAGTTAGCAAAAATTGTATTATACAATATTGCACTTTTACAAAGTATACGAAACAAAATATTTAACACATTATGGATCAAACTCATTTTTACAATAAGTGAAACCGTCTTGTTACAAAAAGATCAAACTCGTGTTGAACATATGCTTTGAAAAAGTTGAATTACAAAAGAGTGTTTTAGGGTTGTTAGGTATAGAAATTTTTAAAACAATGTTTAAAAATATAGGTTTAGTAAAGTTTTGGCAAGTAGGATTATTACAACTAAGGCAATTCAATCAAACATGATGATGATAATTAAAGATAAAACGTTACCAAATATGCATCATATATGGCCAATTTTAAGTACTTTCTTTTCAAAATCAAAATGAATTTAGGCCCTAAGAAGGCGCTTATGAACGTCTAAAACACTACCACCGGTTCGGAAAACAATCCAGTCGAGAAGAGCGCAGGCGAGAAACTCGATCTGGTTCTTTTTTTTAAAATAAATATAATACATATCATTTTTTTGTCATATAAAAAACTATACAAATCATAGTCTTAATAATGTTAGAGGAAGCACAGAGATGTGGGTTAATTCCAGACATCACTATCGTTCACGTAATGATCCACCCTGTAATAACCTTTTGAGATTAAGACTTGCTTGACATAATACTTGAACTTATTGTCAGGTAAATCGGTAATGTTACTTGGGATCTTATTGTAAAACCGAATACTATTACTTATAAAGCTTTTATTAGACTTACTTAGCCTAAAGCGTGAGACGGACAACTTGTTTTTACTTCTAATATTAAAATTATGACGATCATTCACTAGATCTAGCTTGTCTAAAATTCACGAATATGCATTAAGTTATCGAAGATGTATTGGGAGGGCAAAGTTAAGATATCATATTCTTGAAACTTGTTCTTTAGAGATTCGCGAGGTCCCATATTGTATATTGCTCGAACAGCTCTCTTTTGTAAGGTAAAAATGGTGTCTACCTCTGCTGCTGTACCTAACAGCAAAATACCGTAAGACATTAAGCTATGAAAGTAAGCAAAGTAGACTACCCGAGCAGTAGTAATATCCGTCAACTGGCGAATTTTTCGAACCGCAAAAGCAGCGGAACTAAGCCTTCCTGCCAAAGTTTTAATATGCCGACCCCATTATAACTTATTATCAAGTTTGATACCTAAAAACAGAGTTTTGTCAACTAAGCCTACTAAATTCCCTTATATTTCTAACTTACAATCAATATGTTGAACATTGGGCAACATAAATTTTATACATTTCGTTTTCTTTATATTAAGTAGTAAATTATTTAAGGCAAACCATTTGGAAATGTTTGCTAGTGTAATATTTAAGAGCCTAACATCTGATTTTTTTCTTTTTACTTTAAATATAAGTGAAGTATCGTCTGCAAAAAGAACCAGATCAGCTGAGTTATTAACCATTAGCGGTAAGTCATTAATATAAACCGGGAAAAAAAAAAAAAAACGGTCCCAAAATCGATCCCTGTGGAACACCGATTCTAACTAATGATCCAGTGGAAGTAACCCCATTTACATTTACTTTATGACATCGGTTTGTTAAATAAGAGGCCAGGAAGGAGACAGAGGTTTCAGAAATACCATAATGTTTTAGTTTCAGTTTAAGTGTACTGTGATCAACGCAGTCAAATACCTTTGAGAGATTGCAGAATACACCTATTGCATCCTGTCAAATCTCCCGAGCTCCCAATATATGCCTTATTAACGATGCACCAGCGTCAGTAGTAGATTTGGATTTCGTGAAACCAAACTGCCGACCATCTAAAATCTTTTCTGCTCTAAAGTATTCAACTAACTAATTAAGCATAATCGTTTCGAAAGTCCTACTAATCGATGGAGGGTATTGAAATCGGTCTATGATTTTCGAGACTACTTCTGCAACCTGATTTAAATAAGAGTACCACTTTACTTATTTTCATTAAATTAAGGAAAGTGCCTGTTGCTATGCATTCGTTAAATATGTTAGCCAAATATGGTGAAATATTAACAATCATGGATTGAATAATCATTACCGACATTCCCCATATATCTTGTGTATGTTTTAAATTTAATTGCTTGAAAGCTTTTAATATGTCAACTGCAGTAATAGATGTAAAATAAAATTTTGTATTTATAGGGGCACTTAAGTTATCAAGGAGCAATGCGGCACCATGGGGTGCTGAAGTTATATGTTTTGTAAATTCAAGAGGTATGTTAGTGAAGTAGTTCTGAAAAACAGTTGCTACCTCTGAACTGTTTGAAATATGTACTCCGTCAACGTTCAGATTAAATGTATTATTATTTATTTTACTACTTCCTGTTTCTTTATTTATGATATGTCAGACGTTTTTGGCCTTATTTTCGAACTCAAGAACTTTATATACTAAAAATTTTGCTTTATCTTCTATATACACGTTTGAAAGTTTTTGAATATTCCCTGACATAAGCATGAAATGATGAATTAGTAGTTAGTGATTTTCTATAATATAGTTTATATAAACACTCTCTCTACTTTTTCTTATTCCTTTAGTTGCCCATTGATGAGTGTAATTTTTTTTATGTCAATAACAACCTTTATTAGGCAGTATTTATTAAATTCATTGCTTATAATCTGAAACAAGTTGTCGTAGTCGTTAATTGTATCTCGAATGTTGAAGTTCTTTGTAGACAATAGCTGGCGAATATTATTATTTAAACTATCTAATCTACTTTTGGATATAAGTCTGGTTGTTGTCATACAGTCATCATTAGGTTTATTCCTAATGACCGTATTCCAGATATTATACCACCGCCAATGTTTTTAAAATTAGTAAAAAAATTGTCTAAACAAGACGTAGTGTGAGCCGTAGTTCTTGTTGGTTCATTAGAAAGTGGATAGTTTATTGATGTATAGTTTTTTTTTTAAGGCTAACTATAATATAGGTAACATACTATATAATATAGGTAAAATTACTAATATATTAATGAATTAATAAGAATGACTAATGACAGACAAAGGTGCCGCTAAAAATCATAGTTAATAATGAATTTACAAATATTTCAGCATGTATATTATATGACATTTACGTCATACGGATTTAAAAATATTGTTACATAGTATGCACAATAAAAAAAAATGAATAAAAAAATAAATTTCCATTGTAAATTATCATGTGAACTTAAACTATTTACTGTTGTAACTTCTAGATGAAAATAATATATATTAAAAAAAAAAACTAAATTTAGAGTATCAATAGTCTGTAGTTTGTTAATACGTCATAAGACTATAACAATATGAATATAAACATAACCTAACATCTAATAATTATAAATATTGCTATCTTACTGGCTTCATTTGTATTTTAAACCATAGTTTCAATCTCCTCTTTAAAAAATAAAATGTGGGTAATAACAAAGCGACCAGTTACTTTTAATTATTTTTAACCAGTTATTTTTAATGATTGTCGACTCAATTGGTTTTTGACCATTTGTTTTACTTTTAAGTTTTAATCCAATCAGTGACACAAATTATGGCCTTAATAGTAGCATAGTTGTATAGAATAGTAATAAGTATAAAAATTGCAAAAAAAAAAAAAAAGATTAAAATAATTAAAAAAAAACATAAGAGCACTTAAAAACTAAAAATAAAGCAGTATCAAGGTCCCCGGTCACGCCAGGGGAGATGCCGGAACACATAAAAAAAGAAAAAAAAAAAAAAAAAAAAAAAAAAAAGCGACCAGTAACAGCGATACAATTTGTCGAATGCACGTAAATATGGAAAACAATGCTAGCGCAAAAATTTACTAAGACTGACACCATCATAGATAAAACAATGTACTTGAAAGACGCCACCTTGAAATTTTTTAGTGACAAGGATAGATTATATACCCTCTCATCTCTAAGATGGCAATTTCTAGTGTATTTTGTCATTTCGTAGCGTTAAAATGATTTCTATGAAAATTCTATGGTGGAATCTGTCACTTTTATTTCAGACTTTTTTGTTCCTTAATATGAAAAAGCAAAGTACTAAATCACGCAGTCAAGTCTGACGATTGGAAAAATTTTCATAGAACGCTCTAAAAATGGCGGTCCTTTATTAAAGTTGCCATCAGAGATAAATAATAACATTCTTTGGCATATTTCAGCATAGTCGAATGCTGCAAATTAATGAATTAAAAATAAGGCCGATGGTATGATAAATAAAAATCGCGCCAAGTATCATAGATTTTGTATTTATTTCAGAGATTCCTTTATAGGGAAAAGGCAAAGATAATAAATCATGCAGCCAAGTTTACGTAGGAAACACTTTTCATTTAACACTGTACAAATTAACTAAATACCAAACATTTGCAAGGATAAAAATAATGATTGAATAAAAATTATTTGCTTTAATGTTATTTATTTAAATAATAGTATAATTTAATGAATTATAAATATAAGACTATTATACGTCAGACCAAGATGACACTAAAGATATTTATGCACTTTACAAAGGGTTATATAGTAAACTAATAGAAGGCGGGAGCTCAATTAGCGAGAAATACAACGTGCCGCGTTTTGTTCAGCGAATATAAAATCTACCAATGATAGTTTATAACGCTAATGACCAGAGATAAACGGTAGCAACTTTTTACAGCAATAACGATTGTCTGTTTTTTAGTTGCACAGTTTGAAAGTGTATTTAAACATACTAGCTGTGTGCCCGCGGCTACACTCACGTTTTGTATGTTCTTGACTGCGTTTTAATTTGTTTATGTGAAACCTTAATTATTTTCTTTAACTTTTTTCGGTACTAAGATAAAGTAAAACTATTTTTCATAAATCCAGACATAAACATAAACTGTGTGCAGACGTGAACATAGACATACACTAACCATTGAATCGTCTTTTTGTCCGAACTTCTCTTGTTTTTTTCAATGCAGAATCACAATAATTTTTCTTAAATAAATTTTTCTACTAACAAAAACCAAAGATACATCTCACAAATTCAAACCCTCGCCAGTGAAATTGTGCATTGAATCTGATTTTATTGAAAATTTCATGAGTATTAATTTGTTTACGCGAAACACTAAGTATTTTAGAAAAAAAATTTTTTTTTACTCCATAGATATGAATGTATATAGAAAGAAATTGTTTATAGAGAAAGAAATTATTTATTTCTACCATATACACATCACGTGTTTTATTTTAATATGTATATATATTACATATATATTACAACCATAATTTTAACTGCAAGCGCTACGCTAGAAAAAAGACCCCAGACTCAGCTAATTGTTCCCGCAACGAAATTTGCAGAAGCGTTGGTTTTCAGCCTGGGAAATCTATACCAAAAATTCAATTTTTAAACTTTTTGTCTGTTTGTAAGGGGTAATCTCCGGAATGGCTTAACCGATTTTTACGAGACTTTTTTGGGTAGATAGCTGAAGTTACTCCGGGGTTACTTACAGTAAGCTTTAATTCTCAATAATAATTAGACTTCCGCAAAAAAAAATTGAATAAAATCCGATTCAATGCATAGTTTTACGGGTAAGTGCTATAATTTGTGAGAAATATTTTTACAATAACTTAATACTAAAAAAAATAGGGTTCCGCATAAAAAAATGCAGTAAAGAATACATGAAACGCAGGCGCAGCCGCGGGCACACTGCTAGTACGTTATAAGACTATAGCACCAGAGATGTGTAGCACCGTCTCGTGTCGTGAAATATGTTACCAAGCACCTACCGATGTTTCACGAGAGCTGTTTTTTTTATATGCTGTTATATTTCACTGCTCGTCATCAGTATATATTTATCTTTCATCAGTTTATCTTTTTCTATCAGTATTATTAAGCTGATGTGCCGGGGATACTGGAATGATCAGTTCTTTAATGGATTATGTCCTTAAACTGGACAGATAAAATGGACATGGAAATAAATAATTTTATAGGCTTGGTAACGCTGAAATAGTATTCTATGGACAAAAAATTAAATATATTTTTCTCACTATTAACAAAATGACTTTTACTGATTTTCCAAAACATCAGTAACTTTACAAGTTTGTTTATAAACAAACGTAACTCTGTTCTTGCTTACATACTTATATATGTATACAGCTTTGGGATTGGCTTAGAGTCAATCTCTTTGTCTACTCATGACTGCAAAAGGCTCGATCGAACTCAGTTTGCAAAGAGAACAAACATTTTAAAATGGTTGCTTGTCCTGTGAAAATTAGGAAGACATTCTGACTTCTTGATTTTTTATTGATTCGCTTCACTGTTATTGTATTAGTATTATGTGAAATATATTTCATGAATGTAGATACTATTACCAGAATTATAATTGAGGCTATTAGATTAATATGGTGAAAAACAATTGTGACGTCAGGGTGGCAATCAGCTGAGGTTGTAAAGGTAGTCTAAGAGGATCCGTATAGAAATCAGTAAAAATGGGTGGTGCAGTTAGTTCAGGGCGAGACAATAATGAACTTGTGGATAATTTAATGGGAAGTAATTACATCCGCTCGCGGATGGTGGAACGAGTGTTTCGTGTGTTAGATCGGGCTGATTATATGACGCCGGAGGCACGAGATCAGGCTTATAGAGATCTCGCCTGGAGGAATGGACCGTTACACCTATCAGCACCATGCATTTATAGGTAAGTAAATGAAAACTTGATGGTGGGTATTATATGCTCTTTACTTTGTGAGTAATAAGAGAGTTCTCAGTTTTCTTGTTAGTAAGTTTTTAGTAGTAGTGTACATTCCTACGAACCTATGATGACACGTAGCACAACATATATCTCTCATAACTGTACATATATTTAAAAAAAGGGCTTAATCTTTAGGTTTTTTTTACAATAATTCCCTTTTTAATCAATCCAGTGCTACTTGTTGAAACATATATTTTCATGTGACCGACATTAAGCTGATATGGATGAACTTGCTCTACTAATTCCTCTTCAAATGATTTTCAGCTGTCACATCTTTTGGAAGATGATTTAAATAATAAATAAAAGTATAGAATAAATGTAAATATAAAAAAATGAAAATTAATATAATAATAGGTAGACACTATTATATATATTGATTATTATATAATGTTGTTTTTATTAAAAGTAACATCAGTGGGAGTACATTTTTCAATTTATTATTATTACATATTAATTTCTATTTCAATAAAATACCTATTATATATTTTATTATATAATTTACTCATATTTATATAAACAAATCAGTTTCCAAAAGATGTCCAGCTTCCAATAGCATTTGAAGTAGAATTAGCAAAGTAACATTAACCATATTATTTACAATGTGTTCTCTTAAAGCAAATCCTTCAGCAAAATATCAGAATATCAAGCTTATATATCAGATCAGGGCTATGATAACAAAGGCAGCAAAGTCTATTAAACATAAATTTGGAGAATTTGCTAAAAACTAATAATAATGTAAAATATTTAGATACTGCAGTGTTGTATTTCACATATTTGCATATAAATATATAAGTATGGGCATGTAGAGAGGATGGATGAGAGAAGATTAACGAAATTAATTTATAAGGCGAGGGTGAATGGGCAAGTCGGTAAGGGTCGACCTAGGCGAATGTATCTAGACCAAATCAATCATGTCTTAAATAAAGGCCAGGTAAAAAGTACCCATAACCGACGAGCATGTATGAAAGCGCTCATGAAAGTAGAGGAAGCGAAAGAGGTATGCCAAGATCGTAGCAAGTGGAAGGACGTAATCTCTGCCTACCCCCACGGGAGAAAGGCGTGATGATATGTATGTATGTATGTAAATATATAAGTTTCATTATCTTAAATAATGTTTCTACATATAATAACATTGAAACCAGTTTACCATTACATGGGATTTTTCACCAATGTGTTACAGATTTTAGTATTCATTTTTAGTCACCTGATGGTGTTCTTATAGTAAATTGTTGCCAGTAGGGATGAAAAAAAATTTTTTTTTCTTGCTTACATGTGTTTATATGTCAAACAAAGATTGTAGGGCTCAATCTTTTATAAATCAGATTAACTCATTATAGAAAAAGTACCAGTAATTGTTATTATAAAAAATATGATATGTATATAAACCAGAAATTCAATACATGACAATGGGATCTAGTATCCCTAGTTCCAAACAGTACTTAAATTATTGAAAGTAATTTCTGCTTCAGAAAATTAATTTATACAATATTTTACTTCAGATATATAGAGTAGTTTTAGAGATATTTCAACTGGTTTCATTTATATTCATTCTCTGATGGAGAACAGAGCACTTTTTTAAAAAGCTGTAGAGTGCTTCCAGATTACCTACCCATGTATTCTCCTCTTTCTCAAGTACCTTAAGTAAGAAGGATCCTTTCATGTTGCATGGATGTTATGATGTTAAATTTTACAATCATTTGGCTAAATATATTGCTTGTCTGGTTTTTTAAGCTCATCTTGGGGGTAGTCATCAGAATGGCTCAGATCATATATCTATTGTGTAGTATAATTTAGTATATAGTTAAGTTTTCATTTATATTTTTAAAATAACACAATTGATATCAACTGCAAGAATGATGAAATAGTACATTTATTTAAAATTTCACAATTGTCAATTTATATTGGCTCAGGGTCACAAATTGTGGTAAAGATAAATTACTTATAAGATTAATGTTTACAATAACTCCTACATAATTCCACTGTATTATTATTTGTCTTAGGGTGTTAATTAAAAAGACAGTGGGAACATTGAAAATAATTTTTCTTCTTCATATTGTTTCAATTATTATCCAAAAAATATAAATCATATTGCTTATACATACATACACATGAGAATATTACCTTAGTATTCTTGTGTAAATTGTTTTTTTTTTTTATGCTTTCTATTCTTTCACTCTATGTTGTAAATCAGAAATATAGCAACACCTTAAAATATAGAATCACTGGCAAGATATTAAACCAATTTGTAGTCGCCTCTTTTAACATATATAAAAATACTTTAGTAAACTTGTGTATTGATATTTGAACCATTTGCTTATTATAATTATTCATGTTATACCAAGTTTGATCCTTGAAAATAGTTTTAAAATATTTATTGAAGTGATAACTTCTTTAGCATCATTGAGCAATTCTCAGTAGGAGAACTTATAGATTCACATTACCAATGGCATCAATATTTTACAGTATGTTCGATATAACTTATGTATAACTATGTTCATATTTCACTAGAGTGACCGATAGCACAAATAAAGTGCTCAATGAAGTAAACTTAGATTTCTTCAACAGTAGTCCTAAGAAACTGAAAAATATTTTAAGTTCCTCTTTCTTTACTTAAACCCTTTGTGCTTTTGTCTGCTGTTAGTTCTTTCTATTTTTCTGTTATATATATATATATATAATGTGGAATATTTTATATGTGGAAACTTCTGTGTTTTTTTGTGTAGAATTTTATGCTTCATATTAGCTGTAAGTTTTCTTAAAAGTTTAAATAAAATAAAATAAGATGCTGTTTATGGTTCTCAGAGATAAATAATAAAATATATACTTACACAGCCTAATGTATGTTTAAATTATGAAAAAATGATATGAAAATGTGAGTAATTATTGCTCTGAGTGCCAATAGATGTAAAAACCAGACAAATGTTAAATGTTAGGTTATGTTGATGAACTAAAATAAAAAATAATTGAAAAATAAAAGAAGCCTAATTTATGCCGAGTAACTACTGCAATCTGCCAAAAAAGTTTAATCAAAATTGATCCAGTTGTTTTAGAGATTATCCAGAATAAACAGACACAAAAATTTGAAAAATTGTGTTTTTTGTATAGGTTCCATACATTCGTTTGTATTTAGTAAAAAGTTGTTAGTTTGATATTATAAAAAATACACTTTTATTTAATTTATTAATGTAGTATTATTTCATTAGGAGCAACATCATTTAATCAATTTCTAGAGACGTGCTCAGTGTCAAGTGTTAATTAGAAAATTAACTTTAAATTTAAAAATTTCGATTAAGCTAGTGAAATCCATTACATCACAAACTAATTAATTACATTGTAATATCCAGTACTGCATATCTTAGTATAACCTGAAAGTAGACATTTTATTAAGGTAAAAAAAAATAAAAATAAATGGAAATATGATAGAGAGATTAATACTATTCACCAAGTCTGCACTTTTGTTTTCTGGACTCAATATTAAAATTCATTTGACCTAATTATCTTTCGGTACATGTATCCACCCAAACAAATATCCATTTTATCTAATAACTTTAAGATATACACATATTTTCTTTGTTTTAGTGAGGTAATGGAGGGTCTGGAATTACGACCAGGCGTCTCATTTCTCAATATTGGATCTGGTACCGGTTACCTCAGCACTATGGCGGGGCTGATCATCGGCTCTGGTGGTATCAGCCACGGGATTGAGGTGCACCCGATGGTCGTCGAGTATTCCACGAAGAAGCTCAGTCAGTTTATAGAGAACTCGCCTACACTGGACGAGTTTGACTTCTGCGAGCCCAAGTACTTTTGTGGTATGTGTTTTGCATTGGATAAGATCATTATTAGCTTGTATATATTCTACTAATGCAAAAAATTCTTTAATTCAGTGCAGTTGTAAGGGATGATGATAATTTTATCTCTGATTTTTCAACTGTGTCTTATTGATAATAAATAATTATCTCAGGCAGGTAGACAGCAGTATCATTCATAACTCAGTTATGGTAGATGGTCCAACTAAGAATGTTGCTTATCTAAGGGAGTTTATTTCTTACTTCATTATTAGTATTAACTTCTTTTTTTTTTAAATATTAAATTGTCCTAATTATATGTTACATTATTTGGTATTCAGGTAACGGACTATGCCTGGCGCCGTTGCAAGCCGCATACGACCGTGTGTATTGTGGTGCCGGATGCCCGGATGAATACCACAATTATATGAAGCAACTTATAAAAGTAAGCGTTTTATTTTGTAACTCAGTATTAATAAGGTTTTATTTACAGTTTCTTTTTATTTAAACTGGTTGTGACCGTGGCTTCATCCGCTTGAAATTTGCATCCTATGTTCTCTCCTGGATGCAATATATGTCATTACCAAATTTCATCGAATTCGGTTCAGTAGTTTTTGCATGATCGACGAAGAACTTAATAAACATACTGACAAAGAAGACTCGCATAGTGTTTTTTTTGTTAAATATTTTCAATGTTTTTAGGAGCGTTCAAGTATTACGTAACGGATTTTAGGCTGGGGGGAGGGGCGGTTCTTCTGATACTTTACGATGCGTTAGGGGGCAGGAGGGGCTGTTTGAACTACGCGTTGCGTAACATTGTTTAAGCATATTGTGGAAGAAGATTACTAACTGAATAGCTGCTTGAAACATTATAGGCAATTTTTTCAGACACAAGTCGCATTAAACCTCAATATAAAAAAGGTGTGGAAAAACAACGCCACAAAAAAACAATCCAAAAAAAAATACCCAGAGTCCGCATAATGTTCGATTTTAATTAAAAAAAAAACATTATTTAAGCTCTTCAGAACGGTCCTGTAGAGATTTTGTTACTCACGCATTTTTTAAAACTTCTCAAAATTTGAATTGGAAAAAGGATTTTTTTTTTTACCTTAGAAAATTTCTTTCTTGCTTTACGGGATAATGAGTAATTGTTAATTTGTTTTTTAACTCGAAATGTAAAGCAAATAAAATGTTTATCAACAGATGTGATAGTTTTCCTCATCACTCCAGTAAAGTAGGTAACAAAAACTATCACATTTTGGATGGCTTCATTATACTTCGGTCTCATGCGTGTGAAGAACAATGGCGGATAAAGCAAAAATGTGTTAAGGACAGGGCCAAGTCAGGAAAACGACGTTATTAAATGGAAAAATTTATAGGAAAACAAAACTTATTAATATTATTAACGCGATTAAAACAATAAAATAGGTATATTAACGACTATTCCGTATTTTACGCCACATAATTGTGACTATCTGGTAAACATAGTCACTTGGTGGTCACGTAACGGGGGGAGGGCTGGGGGGGGGACTTCGGTCTCGTATGGGCAGTACGTAAATGCATTTCCCCCCATCAAAAAAAAAGGGGGGGGGGGGGGGGCCTAGGGGAGGGGCGGGGATAAAGAAAAACGTTACGGCGCTTTAAAATGTGGGCGCGGGGGGAGGGAATGCGGGTAAACAATCTCCGAAAATGACGTTACGTAATACTTGAACGCTCCCTTTCGAATCTTTAACCTTCGTATTGTAAGTTATAGACATAATGTCTCGTAAAGGTCGGCGGTGTTCTCGTGATGCCGCTGAACGACAATCTGATACAAATGCGCCGCGTCTCCGAGACGGAGTGGAGCTCGCGCAACCTGCACCACGTCTCGTTCGCGACGCTGCGCGTCCCCACCAAGGAGGAGACCGGTAACCTCATCAAACTCGGTGAGAGACCATTACACCTTACTTGTTTCCTTTTTTTTTTAATGTTTCCTCTATACACAGGATATCACGCTACAGTTGCATCGTGCGGTTATGCTTCAAACAAGTTATGGGTCAAATAATTCGTATACTATTGATAGTACCAAAGACTGGATAAAGAAGACATCACCAACTCCATAGAACCGCTTCAATTGCGCAGGGACATAGCCTCTCTAAGCGTATTTTACCGCTTGTATCATGGCGAGTGTTCTGAAGAGCTCTTTGACCTGATCCCCTCCTCTCCATTCCATAACAGAACCACGCGGGCGGGACTTCGGTGTCACGGTTTCAGGGTGACACCCATAACCTCAAGAACCAAAAAGTTTGCTGACTCCTACTTTTGTCGCACTGTGAGGTTATGGAACCGACTTCCTGTCAGCGTGTTCCCTCCTTCATACGATATTGGGTCCTTCAAAAGAGGCGTGAAGAGGTATTTAAGCAGGCCAGCACGACAACGGTGACTGGCATTGAATTCTGTTCAGTGTCAGTCGCCGCTGTTTTGGATTGTACTGTACTTACCATCAGGTCCAGTACAGTCACTGTGCTGTAAAAAAAAAAAAAAAAACTACTTGACCGATAATGCCCGTTATTATTATTATTTGGTAAAGGGCTATGCAGGCTTAAACTGTCCTGTATCACTGCGACCTAGTCAGATCTGTTGTGATCGCCCCCTATATTGCTAAAGCTCACTGCCTAGAATTGAATATACAGCAGGATCTTTTTGGCAGAGAGTGAATGTATCTAGACCAAATCAATCACGTGTTAAATAAAGGCCAGGTAAAAAGTACCCATAACCGACGAGCATGTATGAAAGCGCTCATGAAAGTAGAGGAAGCGAAAGAGGTATGCCAAGATCGTAGCAAGTGGAAGGACGTAATCTCTGCCTACCCCCACGGGAGAAAGGCGTGATGATATGTATGTATGTATGTTGTTTGAGAGTTATTAAGGAACAATCTTATAGATTATCTGTAAGATATGAAATTGATCTTATTTCCTGACAATAACTCCTGTGACTATAGTGATATAATATTTATGTTGAAATTGGTAATGTGATCCCGCAGAGGATCTGACACCGCCGCGGCTGCAGGTGCTCGCCCGCGGCGTGGTGCGCACCTGCATGCGCAAGTCGCTCCAGTCCCGTCACCCGGAGCTCCGGGAGCCTCCGCCCCGCCAGCAGACCACGCGGCCCGCTTGCCCGCGCCGTATCTGCATACCCATCGAGGACGACAGCGACGTCGGTAAGTACACACACTCGATGTAACATACCATTATATATATTAGCAATTATATTACTAGCGAATGTAAAGAGACGAAATACTGAACGGTTTAAATGGTTATTATTTTATAGCAACGATTTCCATAACAGAAGGATTGAACGCTCTGCACGACCTCGACCGGGCCAGCGGCGCCAACGAGATGAACGCTCTGCTCAGCCTCGTGCTCAGCATGGGGCACAACCGAGTCGCCGGGGCGCTCCGCTTCGACTCCATGGACTCGCACTCGGACTCCTCTAGTGACGACGACGCGGACGACGCCGACGACGCGCCCGGTGACGACGCCGGCGGTGGCGGCGGCGGTGGTGGTGACGGTGCTGACGGCGGCAGTGGCGGCGGCGGTGGTGGCAGCGACAGTGGTGGCGGCAGCGGCGGCGGTGGCGGTGGCGGCACCCGCGGTGGTCCTCCCACCACCCGCACCGGCCCGATGACGTGGCTCGAGAACGGTGACCTGCCCCCGCGCACCTGCCGCGGAGTACTCACCCTCGAGTTCCAGGATGCTCCGCAGCCGATAATCAATGGTAAGTTATCATCCACATTTACGATGATCATTTCGCACAATTTACTTTTTAGATTCTACATACATACATACATATGCTCACGCCTGTTTTCCCCGAAGGGTTAGGCAGAGGTGAAGTAGCGAACTACACCACCCACATTTCGCCGAGCTTAGTTCCGTCCCAGATGTGACAGGGGGCGAGCCTGTCGCCATATCGGGCACAAATTCCAAACTCCGGGATGATACTGAGTAGAAAAAACCCTATATCACTTGACCCGACCCGGGGATCGAACCCGAGACCTCAGAACGACAGTCGTATGTAATACAACTGCGCCACCGAGGCAGTTAGATTCTACCATTACAAATCGTTTTTATTTCAGTTTCAAGACAACCCCCGGACATTGTGATCAGCAATACGGACAGCACGACTGTGGTTACCACTGGTTTCAAGACAAACTCGTCGACAATGACCGACGGTACCAATTCCAACCTAGAAACAGACGATCCTAAAACAGAAGAGGAAAGTACATCGACCACAGATAATGCTGTAGCTGACGGCGGTACCACTGACACCGCCTCCGCCTCTGCCGCAGAGAACCCCGCTCCCGGCAACGATAACCCGAAAACCAAAGGCAGAAAATCCAAAATAACCC
The DNA here is from genome assembly GCA_014132275.2 of Samia ricini. Classification (NCBI taxonomy): domain Eukaryota; kingdom Metazoa; phylum Arthropoda; class Insecta; order Lepidoptera; family Saturniidae; genus Samia; species Samia ricini. Next base: position 34,517,949 of record AP028162.1, read on the forward strand.
TGAAGAAAACGAAAACCGACACGAAGATATTAAAAACCGAAACGGACGGTACGAAAACCGAAACCAGGGGTGACACTGATAAGAAGACTGATAAGAAGACTGATAAGGGGAAACAAACAAGAAGCCGGGCGAACCGAAACGTAAAATGCCAGCCGAAGTGGAAATATATTTAGCTGGCAAAGACGGAGTCGGTACGTCGTATAGAACCGAGATGGACTGGGAGGATACTGTAGAGATCGAGATAGAGACGAGCGGTGAGGAGTCTACCGAGACCTCGAAGGAGTCGGACCCGCAGAAGCTGGACTCCGGGATCGGTGAGGAGAACTCACCGACTTCTACGAGCGGCTCCTCACTCGAGAAGACTGAAACAAATGAAGACTCGGAGATGGATGCAACCTCGGATTCCGTCAATGTCAATGTCGATGCTGATGGTGAAGGTGAGATTACATTGTTTTAACAGTTTCACGACCTATTATTTTATAAAGGTAAACTGCTCGGTAACTGTTTATTTATTTATTTAATTTCTAATCCAAAATAATAATAATAACAACATGACCTTTTAAACCGATGTCCTTTTAATTATTTTAAGAAGCATAACAAAAAAAAAAAAGATATAGAGTGACAGAGAAGTAGTATTGAGGTTAAGCAGTGTAGAGGTGCGCAGGTCGACAGAGGCAGCAGAAGCGCGGTCACGGGCAGCTCGGCACCCGGTCCACTTCCTCGACCGAGGCTGAGGAGAGCGGCGCCGAGGGCGGCGGGGGCGCAGCCGCCATGCGCAGGCGGTTCAAGCGGCGCGCCACTCCCGGCATACCGGGGCGCTCCCCCACCCAACCGGTGCCGGGGCCGGACGCGCGTCGCGTGCGCCTCTCCATCATGATGAAGCGCGGCGTCAAGGAACTGCCTCTCCCCTACGCGCTCAAGAAGTACGTCAACTACGGCAGGTGCTTCCAGTTCTAATCCCCCACCAATCAAACATCCCCCTCGTTGCGATAAAACGCTCTGCGCGGTAAAGCTTTTCAAAGCTCCCGCTAGCTCCCGTATTGTCGAACAATACAGAATCGCACCTCGCTCATAACAATATCGAATAAATGATACCGAGTTCAATGTATTTGTGCGCTCAGTCACGATTAAAAACGTAATATTACCCATTTTCAATACATTCAATCTATAATATTGACGAAATGTAAGTCAAAGTATTTATGTCTAGATGTATCGTTAGCTTAGAGTTAAACCGATTTAAATGTAATACGGAAAAAGCAAAATTAGCGGATTAAAAAAATAAGTCATTTTGAAACTTCGCTGAGAACATATATTGCACCGAGTGTCGTTTCTTTAATAATCTTATTAGAATACTGTCATTATAATCTACAATAGAAATACCCAATTAGTCCATGATTTTTCTAAGCATTCGCACGTATTATCAATTTATATGATGTATTTCGATGGGTATATTTAGTTATATAATATCATTGTCGTAGTCGATTTTGTAAATACCATTGATGTGTTATTATACTCATGGATTTATATATATATATATATATATATATATATATATATATATATATATATATATATATATATATACACAGTAATACCCCGCTTTACGCGAGGGATACGTTCCGAAAAAAATCGCGTCAACTGAAATTCGCGTACTTCGAGGTTTATGATTAAACATAGTCAAAATTTAATACAAAAAAATACAAATCATTTTAATCAATCACTTTAATTCTAAGAACACTTTATGCGATACATACTCTTATTTTTTACGGAAAAATACATCTATTGTCTTTACATTATGTTTCGACGCACTCTTTCGCGTAATGCGAGGCATTTGAGCGCGAAATTTGACATTCGCGTTATAGTGAAACCGCGCGTAACGGGGTCGCGCTAAGCGGGGTATTACTGTATAATATTTGTTGGAGTTGTAAAATTACTTATATATATATATATAGAGCGCCAAATTTAAACGCATCTCGAGTGAAGTGCGCGCGTGTGACCGCCGCCATTACTCTTTCTCGTACATTTGTCACTAATTCTCAGTCTTCTAACGGAAGATTCTCCCGATTGGTGTATCTACTACTTTGTTTAATTATTAAGACTGTCAGTGTGGTGTCACTCCGTATCAGCAACTCTACTCGGATCGGTTAGTGACCAACTTCAGAGCGGTAATGTTATTTGACACTAATTCGGTTCATGTTGTTCCTTCCGGTTCCGGTCACAACTCATTCTCGTACACTCTGTGATATTAAACGTGACACCGCACTATTATTATTATTTTTTTATTATTATTATAAAAACATTCATTATAAATATTTGCAATTTGTTGTATGTTTTTCTAGTTTTTATTCTATTTAATATTGTTAAAAGTGTATTTATAAAATAGAAATATATAATCTGTCTTCGTCTTACTTAGTTGTTTCTCACACATGTTGGCTACTATTAGGGACTTGATCCTGCTGTAAAATCAAGTATTTTTAAGATCATATCAGATTACTCTCATATAGCATAATACTTAGAACCGTTATATTGGTTATAAAGTTATATCTCGATACTTAGAATTTTTTTTGTAATAATAAGAAAAATTGCATCTATTTATTTTGAGGTTCAGCCGCGTATTCATTCTGCTAGTCTTAAAATATATTGTTGCAGTTTATACACTGCAGCCGATATTTATAATGTAATCTTTCAGAATTTAACGCCGCAGCGGTATCTCTCGGAATTATTTATAGAGTGTAGAGTGTGCGCTGTATCTTTATGTGTTTAGTCGAACTCATTAGAGCAATGTGATTCTCAACCTTTTTTTTGTTGCGGCACATATTTAATTTTAGCGGCACACAAAGGAAAAGATAAAAATTATATTATTATTATAATATTTTTAATGCGAAATTTGAGCTTGATGTTTTTTTGATAATTTCATTTATATTTGGTCGTAAAAATGACAATGCTACTCTCATATCGTCTTCTACATTTAACAATCTTGATCTTTTTTTAGTTTTAATGTTGGCTAATGCTGAAAATCCGAATTCACACAAATAAGCTGTGGAAATGTTTAAAGCTTTTTTTGCTATCATTGGATAATCGCATCTGATGTTAATCCCAAATGAATTAATTGATTCTTCTGAATGTTTTAAAATTAAATCTGGATTATTGGAAAGCAAAATGAGTTCTTCCTCTTCATTCAAAGTTAAGTCAAATACAGAAGTATCCGTTATGAGAAATGGATTACGAACCCAATCAAATTTCTTAATATCTAATTTTGGGAAATAATGAATAATTCTCTCCTCTAATGTTGTCAAATGATCAACAAAAATTAATTTAATAGTTTTCTAACTGTCTTTAGGGACTGACTCGAACTTTTCTAAATTGCCTTCCTGAGCTTTATTTTTCCATAAAGTTATTTGTTTTTTGAATACCACCAGTTTATCGGTTGAGTTCTAAGATATTTTCATTAGGCCCTTGCATACTTGAATTGATCTTGTTAAAAATATTTTTCTTTTCAAATGATATAATTTAATAATATTTACATTATTATATATTTGCAAAATTTGGCGGCACACAAAAGTGCCGCGGCACAGTGGTTGAGAATCACTGCATTAGAGTGTAAAATTCTGAACAGTTTTCAAACGACCTAGTTTGAGAACTATATGCATTGCCGCTGCGGTATCATTTGGTAGTCATTTTATATGTAATGATTATTGAGTGTGTACGCGGTTTTAGGAGAGTTCATTTATTGTGGATATGTTAACTGATCTTAGGTATGTAAATAAAGCTGTCATTTGTTTTTGTTGCGAATTATAGTAAAGTATGATTTATTAATGAAAATCATGTTGTTTTATTGTGTACGGTTTAACCTGTATATATATAAGCAAAGTTTGTTTTATTGTCCGAGGTAAACTAGAAAACTACTGGACCGATCAGCGTGAAAACCGCAACCATTCGACGCGGAATTAACCGTAGATGGTTATAGGCTATATGTTTTTCAAATTCTATGAGCCCTTTGCCATGTTTTCTCAATTTGTTTGTTTATTATTCCTTTGACGCACCATCACCTCGAAACTACTGAACATATCGGGATAGGACTAACACCTTTCAACGCAGTATTTTTCGTAGACAGGTATTTCTTGGATTCCACCGATCCTCTCTCATTTTTTTTTTTTTCGATTTACTCTTTTGTACGTTTTCCACTTCAATTTACGCTTATATACATTTTTTCCGCTAATAAAAACAAAAACACTCTTACTTTTATTCATTCATTTGTTTTTTTTTTTAATTAGCATCATATGCACAGGACATATGAAACGCAGGCGGAGCCGCGGGCACCAGCTAGTTCCATTATAAAATAATAACCTGGGTTGGCCTGGATATAAGAATTGTTATTATTCATTCTATTATCTTAAATATTTAACGGTGTGGGCAAATTATTGCAAGAAGACGTATTGGTGATCGTTTGTTTGTTGACTTCATTCAAGGTCATCAAATGGGGGTCCGCATCCGCACTGCTAACCCGTTTTGTGCAGATATTTCGATAGTTATCTGTTATGCTAAATGAACCCTCAAATATTTTTTTTTATATAAAAAAAACCTTTTTACGATGTTTTTAATAACGTTTTAAGAAATACATGCCTACTCTTCTGCAATTACTCATTTTAGCTCCCTGGCGTTTTTTTTGGAGTAGGATCTCACCCGTCTCTTTAGAATATATCGGACATGCTCAATGGTTTGGATGCCTGAAATAACGTGCCAATACATCGTCAAATTAATAAAACCTTGTAATATTCATTCAAGCAGTGAAAAAAATCTAGTGTCCGATTATATTTTGTAAAATAAATTGTTTAGTAATTTTATCATTTATTAATTCTATTTAATTTAAAAAAAAATAGAATTGATTTTGAACACAATAACATTTTTTTAATGTTTGTTTGGTTAGCTCCTACACTCAAGTGTACCATCGAACCATCTTCCAAAACATCATAACTTACCATCTAGTGAGTTTGTAGTGAAACGCTGAACCTGTATATACTACTTTTAAATAAGCCATATTGTATCATTCTATACTCGTATACATTTCAATATTTTACTGGGCCATCTCCCATCATTTCCCAATTGTCAACTTTACGTATAGATTTTGTCCAGAACACTGTCCGTTGCCCTTGTATACAAGGAAAGGGAGGATGGCTATAAAGGGTGGTAACGTGAACGGATATTCCGTCGCTGGATTTAGATTCAGATCCACTTAACCTAGACAAGCTAGATCTAGTGAATGATCGTCATAATTTTAATATTAGAAGTAAAGACAAGTTGGCCGTCCCACGCTTTAGGCTAAGTAAGTGTAATAAAAAAGCTTTATAGGTAAAAGCATTCGGTTTTACAATAAGATCCCAAGTAACATTACCGATTTACCTGACAATAAGTTCAAGTATTATGTCAAGCAAGTTTTAATCTCAAAAGGTTATTACAGGGTGGATCATTACGTGAACGATAGTGATGTCTGGAATTAACCCACATCTCTTTGCGCACCCGCTAACATTATTAAGAATATGATTTGTATAGTTTTTTTTATTTGACAAAAAAATGATATATATTATATTTATAAAAAAAAAAAGAACCAGATCGAGTTTCTTGCCTGCGCTCTTCTCGGCTGAGTTGTTTTTTTTCCGAACCGGTGGTAGTGTTTTAGACGTTCATAAGCGCCTTCTTAGGGCCTAAATTGAATAAATAAATTTTGATTTGATTTGATTTGAATGGTAAAAGAAAATTAAAGCTTTTGGTAAAAGAAATTATTGTGATGAAACTATGGCATAATGCTAGGGGTTTTTCTAATGCCCTCTTGGCTGACTATTGCCCTTAAGTTTGAATTTCTCCTGCTAAGCACCTATAGAAATGTACGCTCGGACAGCAGACGTGGTCGCAGTTAAAGACTTGTAGAGTCATAGTTTGACAGTATGCATAAAATATACAGTACTTCGCGCATTTTTCAAAATTAATTTGGATACTTACTATTTTTTTATTTCATTGTTCTGACGTTTTAAGCAGTTAGTATTTAATTAAAAAAAATTTTTTTTTTCGTAAATTGGCTGTTTTAAGAGATTTGTCTATTCGAAGTGTACGGTTTGGGTGTGAGGCGTCATTAGGAGTTTAAGCTTCGCGTGTTTAACGTCTCAGACAACTTAACATTAGATGAGAATGTGGTTAGAGCGCTGTGACTATAAAGTATTAATTGTTATATCTACATATATGAAATATTAAGGGATAACAAATTTATATTTAAAACTAGAGTTTACGTTTTAAAATTTTATTACAAATTTGTTATTATTACAGTATTTGCGTATTCATATTTTATTAAATATTAATATATATATATATATATATATATATTTACCCATGTATAATTATTCGTTCAAAATGTTTGCGGTGGGTGCTTATTATGTATTTACAATGCTAATCGATTTACTGCATATTTTCTTATATAATAATTAATCAATACCTAAATAATTTACAAACGTAGATATAGGTGTATTATAATAGGTTATTATGGGCTTTAGAAACAAATATACTACAAATATAAATTACATAATTGACCTGTTAATGATAAGGTTATGTTCCCACTCGAGTTCGCGCGCGCTTTTTATGTTTTAAAGTATGTGGTGTATTATGCAACAGATAAGAAATGTACTTTTGAAGTGAAACATCTTTACGCGCGATTGTAAAATATTTGACAACAAATACCACGATTTTAAAAATAATAGTTTCAAATATTTTATTTTTGAGGTCAAGAAGTCGTTTTTAAAATGTATATACGTACTTATTATATTAATGTTATTTTTTTAAATAATAATGAAAATATTTTATTAATTTTCTTTTTCTTAAAACTCGGTTTAAAAAAATTGTAATAATAATAATAATAAAGTCATAGATTTGATCTTAAATACTGTATAATAAAAAAGTACTTTCATTTCTGACACGTGTAACCTGTACACACGCTCTTTCTTAAACTGTCATATCTCTTGTTCAGTTATATTTGGAAAGGAATGGACGATTTGGGTATAGATTAAATAAAAGAAATTAGTTGTATTAAATATTAGCCGAGTGGGTCCTAATATAATGTATAATGAAAAAAATGCGTATTAGCACCATTTACTGCCCTTCACTACGCAATTAGCTCTCAGAGGCATGTGAGTACTCTCTGGGTATAGATCATCGGCTGCTGGAGCCTCGCACGTCGACAACCCATTCATCAGCTTTCGCGTAGGCCGCGGGGTCGCCCGCGCAGCATCTCTTACCCGTTCTTTAGACCATTTATCAGAAGCATGTGTTCGTTTCACAGGCCTCTTATTGTTATCGTAACCTTCGTCTTTGGCTTCTGTCAGAGGTCGACAATGTGTCTCGGATTCGCTGCCGTTCATGAGGGAATGCGCGCTTCGTGCTTTGTGCAGAGATAGTCTTAAAGGTTTCCGAGGAGGCGTCGGTCTGGTCTTCACGTCTCCGTTTCTACAATCTTCGTTCTTTTTGTACTGGCTCAGTCTGGTTGAACACGTCTCAGAACTGTAGTCGATTCTCGGTGAACTACTGTAGATATCACCGTTTGGATAGTCTGAACATTCGGATTCGAAATCAGATGATTTAGCACTTCGCGGGTAGATCTTCGATGTTCTTCTGTTGGATTTGTGAGCGTTCTCCAACACTTTACCGTCTATGCGATTGTACGAGTAATGCCTTTCCGATTGCAATTGTACCTCGTCTGAGATTTCGTTCTTTTTCATCTTTCTTAAACGCTGCGATCGTTTTAAAAAACTGCTCAATTATAGATAAAGTTTTCCTTTCCGCCGCCCAGTTTGTCTTTTTAATACTCTCCTCTATTCTGTCTGCAGCCTTTTTCATTTCGTAACGTCTTGGATCGTTGGTGGAGTGAGTTTCTTTTATGTCTAAATCGCTGTCAGATCTGAAGTATTCTTCGCGAGATCTGCTGAGTCTTTCGGTCTTCATGCGCTGCTTTTCAATGTGTCTTTGGTTTCTCTCTATCATCCGGATCGCTGCATCAGTTTCGGCGCTGTAGTCTATCCCTCCGTGAATGCAGTGATGAGAGAGTGAGTGCCTCTTCTTACTCGCTCTATGCTCTAAGCTGTGCGAACTATGAGATCTGTGTGGTTGGGTGGAGGCGAAGCCCTCGGTGAGATGGCAGCTCTTGAAGACGCTCCTGAAGCATTGGACCTCGGTCTCATCAGTGGTAAATTCGTTTCTATACCATCCAATCCGGGTAGTTTAGCAACTATGGCAGTTATATCTGGTCCTTTTTGGAAAACCTGTACTTCGGATTTGGAAATCTTTCCGTTGCCATGAGGTTCTGAAGTAATGTTTATGTTTGTTACGTTCTTTTTGGTTTTATTTACGGTGATGCAACTGTCGTTACTGCTTGATGATTGGAGCTGTAATAGTATACAGAAAATATGTTATTACACATATTTATTAATTATTCTTACATGTGCTGGATTATGGGGCAAAAGTCATCTATTAATTAATATTTCAAAAATAATTAAGAAAAATTTGTCAACTATTAGAGTGACCTTCTTTTTTTCGATATAGCTTCATAAGACTTCTTGGTGTTGTCATTCTCAATTACCCAAAAGCCTGCTATCAATTAATGACCCTTTTAAAGTGCATAATTGTTGACACAAACTATTATGTAATCAACTTTTAGAGAAATCTTAAAATTGTTACATTAATTTTTAGTACAAAAACTCTTTCATGTATATCTTTCTACTTATGAGGACCTATGTATTAAAATATTAGAATCATTTACCGGAGTATGTCTCGCTAGCAGCTCGGCGACCTGTTCTTCTAGATAGGATATTCGGTGCGTTAGTCTTGTATTATCGGACCTTAAAACTTCTTTGCCCTTTTCTGCTTCGTCTGCAGCTAGCCTTAAAGCGCCTAGCTCTGTCTTAAGTAATGCTGCTTCATTCTGTATTTTAAATCACATATTATGAATCCACTTTTATGTGGTACAAAATCGTTTAAGTTACTCGTAGCTTAGAGAAAAATGGAATAGAAATTATAAAGATAACATCCAGGATAAAAAGGCTACCTAGAAGAGATTGTTCTCGATAATAAGGGTGTTCTTTGTACTTAACAAAAGTTTTTAAGAGTTACATACAATAACAATGAACAATAAAGATTAAAATAAAGGAATATGCAAATAATTTTATTTGACTTATCTGGTGTTCAAACTTTCTGAGTGTTTGGTTGAAAATATACACACGAGTATAATGCGATGTAAGGAAACTATTAGAAAACTATTTGTAAACATTTATAATTAGAGTAGTTTTACGAATAAATCGAAGCCATTCTATGTTGAGCTTTCTTAATTATTTAAAGAGTGATGTAAACATACCTGTGTAAATGCATTAGACGCTTGCGTCGTCGTCTGGTGCTGTCCCCTCAGAACAACGAGCCGGACAGGTGAAGCAGCGCGGCACGCCTGCTGTAACTCATCTTGACTTCTACAGCTTATTACTGAAGTACTGTTCACTTCCATCAACCTAAAGTATTAAGCAAATTACTTTACTATGAGATTTATTAATAGTGCTCGCTTAGGAATCAAAATTTGACTATAAACACTACTGAAATTTGAGTAAAAAGCATTTCCAAACTTTTTAAAATTGATAACACTTACATATTTAATTCATTCCATATTTATTTGCAATACATATTTATTTATTAACTGCCTCGGTGGCGCAGTTGTATTACATACGACTGCCGTTCTGAGGTCTCGGGTTCGATCCCCGGGTCGGGTCAAGTGATATAGGGTTTTTTCTACTCAGTATCATCCCGAAGTTTGGAATTTGTGCCCGATATGGCGACAGGCTCGCCCCCTGTCACATCTGGGACGGAACTAAGCTCGGCGAAATGTGGGTGGTGAGTTCGCTACTTCACCTCTGCCTAACCCTTCGGGGATAACAGGCGTGAGCATATGTATGTTTGTACATATTTATTTATCCATATTTAATTGTTTACTGAGTTGAGATATCATTTCATTGTAAGTTAACACTATTTTTAACCGACTTCAAAAAGGAGGTTATCAATTCGTCTGTACGTTTGTTACTCAATTTTTTAACTTTTTTAATCAAAAACAAAACCTACTTGAAAAGAATAATAAACTAAATGCACTAAAAACTCAATAAATAATAACTTTATTAATCTGCTTCGTTAATTTTGGAGTCGGTTAGCTAAAGTTAATCAATGTACTCATTTACAAATGGAAATAGCTGTTTAAACTTTATCATAATTATATATAAGCAAAATAAATAACTAGGGTGATTTTAAAGATCAATTAATCAAAATTGAATATAATTAGCGACGTACAATTACTCCATTTCGTTATCCATAAGCTGGCACCGATTTCAAAATTAACGAAGCAGATTAATAAAATAATTATTTACTGACTTTTTAGTGCATTGTTATATTTTATTATTCTTTTGAAGTCGGTTTTGTTTTTATTAAAAAAGATTTTTTATATTGTTTATAGTTTATGTTTTGTTAAAGTTAATAACATTTAAAGTGATTTTTCACAAATACATTGACAATATTTCGAAAAGAAAAAAAACTAATAAATTGTATTCGCTTTCGTAAAATTTAAACAGTACACTTTTACGATTTATATAAAATTGAAAAATATCTATTTTTTTGGTTCTGAAAACAGCAATTAACCCGAGCCTTCACTAATAACACACTCAGTTCCAGTGCATTAGCGGAATTAAGCGTTCATATAAAATACTAAAGCGTAATCACGCACCGTCATTAACTCTGAACGAAAGATATCCTACATTTTTCCACGATCATTACCTTTCGATACAATTATTTCTTGTTAATAGAAAGTCTTAGAGAATTTCTATTAATTTACACTAATAACCCACAAGAAGTGCATAACTTCTGGCCTTTAACTTTTAATGAGATGGTGAGAGTAGAGTTTGATCTTCATTTGAGATAGATATTTAAGGGTGGAGTGCACGAAATGTCCAGTTATAGTAAAGTTTAAATTTAAACTTAATCTTTACTACATCTTTAACCATAGCAGTAGCAAAGTTTCGAGTGCACAACCCAACTTTTAGTAAGGTTTAAAGTTAAAAGGGTTGTCAGTTGAAAGATACATCAATCTCCTAATAAATATTAAGGAGAATATTTTATGTATGGTAACATCGTTAAAAATGTCAAAAACAATATTGACAAATAGAAAACAAACGTGTTGTTATTGTTGTCAGTTTGGACTAAAACGAAAATTTTGGATATATTTCGTTATGGATCAAATTCTATTAACTGTAAAAACCAAGTAAGTTTATCAAGAATTAAAAAAGATAGTATATGTCTTACATTTATTACTGTAATATATATCCTAATGAAAGACATTTTAATTATTATTGTTGCCGAGTATTATTACTTATTCATTCGTGTTTATGTTTTAGGGATAAAATTAGTAGCTTTACAAAATCTGAAATATTAAGTCTTCAAACACTTATTGATAAACATAAAAACATTTAACATTTTATGTAAAAAAAAATGATGCTATTAGCTTGAAACAAAAAGAGAAAAACATCGCTAGAAGACAATTCCCACGAAATATCTTACAATAGAGACATATTTTTGTACAATAAAATAATAGGATCTCTTAAATATCGTTGGCAGATGACATGACAATCGAAATAAACTTGGTTTAAATTTTAAACGCCCAAATTTCGTGGTTTGTGGTTACAGTTAAATTATGACGTAATTTAAGCTAAACTCGGATGGTGCAACACGTTTTTGCCTAACTGTAGATTTAACTACGGATTTGACTTTTGTCAAATATAAGCTTAGATGATGCACGCCAGCCTAACTTGAAATTAGAGGCTAAGATTACCTTTAGAAGTTATGTTTAGAGTTTGTTCGGAATACTTATACGTAGTACTAATATGTAAAGAGTCTGTGGGTGCCTAGGCGGTTCAGATAACCTTGTGAATATTGGTAAGTGCATGTTGGAAGACAACAATTAAGTATAGAGTGGGTTGCACTAGTCAGTATGGTTAATTATTTACCCGTGTCCTAAATATTGAAATTTTAATGGATTAATCAGGTATTTTCTGTTCTGATCCCAAATTTTTTTTGTGTGGTCCAAAAGTTTTCTCAAAAAGTAATTACTTTCCCGGAAAAATATTTTTTTTAATTTAATCACTGATATCGCAATAAGTTTTAGATATATCATGTTTTACTTGAAATATGATGGCCTTGTCTGATACATGAATTAAGTGTCAAAAGGCTATACGTATCATTAGTACTTGAAGTAAAGTTTTCTGTGAGTCATAATGGGTATATGCAGTTAGCACGCGAGGATCATTAAATATAATTACTACTGAAGTGTTGCTCAACGAAATAGCCATTGGTAACACGAAGATGCATATAATTGATGAAGGTTATATTGTCAACGATCTCTCTTAATTTATTTTAATTTTTTCGTAAAATGTACCTAACGTGATTGTGAATAATTGCGAAAGGTTTTCTAGTAATCTTCTTGATTATGCAATTTCTACTAAAAGGAAAGGCAAGTTTATATTCAAGTGCGATTCACTAGTGATCCCTCTTTGTTGGTCTATATGATACATCACCTAATCTAGAATGTCAGCGTTCTGCCCCGGATATTGTTTTATTCAAATCGCAGAAACTGCTATTAATAGAAAAGGAATAAATGAACAATTGGGTCTACGACTTCGAGTCGAAGAATTACAATCTAGGAATTCCTAATACTCAGCACTGAAGTTACTACACACTCTAACCAAATAAAGGAATGTGACGATTTCTAAAGCATTATAAACAGTTTTAAAATTATATTTGATTTTGTAATATATAAAATGAGTGTTTATAATTATCTTCTTGAAATTATATTCTACCGTTATCCATTTTTTATGATAGATTTTTAAGAAATATTAATGCACCTTTTCCAATTTTCGTCGCTACGCATCAACAATCTGATATTTAATTCTACAGTGAACTTGTTTTGATGTTAAGGAAACAACAAGATATAATGACGGGCGTAGAGAAGTTTATACTGCTGTTCTGGTTAGTTAACACTTTTATATTGAAAATACTTATAGTATTAGGACTTATAGCCTTGGTAACTGTTCTTACCCGGTGGTGTTTTCTTTCTGTTAAGTATTTGCCATTATCAGTTCAGTCATTATCATTATCACATCAAGTGTGATATTTATTTTTTTTAATTAATTTTTTTTTTTTTTATAAAAAGGGTCTGATTTGACATGATCAGGGACTTTGGCATCAACGGTTTTAAATAAAATACAACGATTCCCCCCAAATCCCCTTTTTTTTTTCTTTGTTAGACTGGTTCTTTAACCTCTTATGTCTTCCCTTTTTTTTATTTATTTCTTTTGTCTCTATTTTTTGTCTTTCTTTTTATCTTTTCTTTTGTCTTTCCTATCTTTTATACAAACTTATGTTTAACTTAAACTTAACTTACTCAAGTGTGATATTGATCACATGCAGGAATTACTGAAAATACAATGCTTAAATAAAAGGGATTTGTATCTTTGCTGACCTGTCTCCAGTCCTAAGTGAGGTGTGCTCTCCAACCCACTCGATCACCATACCGGAGCCTCGAGCCACAGCGCGGCCCAAGAACCGTCACGAGCTTCAGTAGCGACCAGGATCGAAGTGCCACCACATTCACGCACCGCACTGTTACAGATTTACAGAAACATATAGTATGAAGTGAAATAAAGTTAATAAAACTTTCAATAGAAACTTAGAATTTTATAAACTTGAGTTTCTACGTCGCTTATATTAAGTTTAAATTTCCAATTCTTTTCGCTTTGATTGGCTCCATAAAACATGGCTATAGTTGTGATCATTTTAAACATTTTTCTTGAAAACCCACTGTCAAAAGTAGCACACAATATAGTTTCTAGTTTTCATGTGGATTCGTGTTACTAATTCAGGAAATAATAATAATAAGTGTTTATTCAATATCAAACATACATTTTTAATTTACAATTTATTACTTCTGCCAAACTGCATAGCAGTTTATTGGCAGGTGTAACCTCCGTTTTTAATTAAATTTGTCTATAGATATATAAACACTTAATAATAAACATATTTTAAAAAAGAGCATACATGCTATACATACATTTACAGTAAAATATAAAATATAAAAAAAAATATTCAACTACCACATTTTAAACGTACAAGTAAAGTAACTTTATTGTAATATTTACAAAATAATATTTCGATAATGTATGTACCTGAGAAATTTGTTTAGTTACAGTTTCCATCAGCCACGGCTACGGTAAATCTAGCATTAATGATAGTTAAAATTATATGTGTTTTATACAGTTATACAACTTAATTCGTAAATACAAGTATGATATTATGCACATTCATAAAGTGCTTATAAATAAAGCGCGGTGGGAACTCGACGTTGGTAATTTATCCGGTAATCGAAATCTACAACAAGACACTATCGCAATCATGTTCGTACACGAAACACGACGCCTTCAAATACCACCATGTTTAGAACCAGTCTATGGTCCGGTCACGGGTGACCTAGCGCCCTGGGTACGTAAGACTTACACGAGGTACATCGTGAACGCTCCGCGTAGTCACGGCCGTATCCCTAGAGGGCATGGAACGGACACTGACCGGACTGTGACAATATGTGTGGAATAAAATTGGATATTCGTTTTCCTAAAATCATCTATTATTCTAGGTTATCGAATGTTTTTTTTTCTTTCTTACTAACGAAAGTAAAAACGTAGGTAACATAAAATAAAGAATTATTATTATTCGAAAAGGGGCTATGCAGGCTTAAACAGTCCTGTATCACTGCGACCTAGTCAGATCTATTGTGATCGCCCCTATATTGCTAAAGCTCACTGCCTAGACATACAACCTGAATATACTGTAGTATCTTTTTGGCAGAGAGCGTCTGTACCTCCTCCGGAAGCAACACATGCTTACCCAGAATTCGGTTACGTATGGGTATTAATGGATCACATTCACCATGAGGATCATCATCACATCATGAGGACACCGATGTTGTGCATATGCTTGCCCAAACAACAGTGCCCAGTTAGTGCTCACACTAATACTCGTAACTGATTCCTACTGAGCATCAGGGCTTCTTCAGCTTTGCGCTGAGTGAATGCTCTGATGAGCTCTTTGGAATGAATTTGTCCTGGCAATTTATTCCAGAATTCTATAGCCTTATAGGTATATTGGTCCCTTATGGTCAGTCGAACTAGGCTTTTTGGAATGCCACAAAATGGTTCAGGCCCAATTTGTGTTTCCAAAATAAACAATTAAAAAAATTAATAATAATAATCCTTTAAACTGTTAATTGAAAGATTGAACAAACGCTTATTGATAGAATAATTTCGTCCACCATATTGAATTTTGTGTGACATTATTTTGTCTTCCTAATCTTCTCAGAAAATCCTTGTCACGGGGGTACATAAAAATAACTGACACGTCATATTGGATTTAGAATGACGTTATTATCTTTTATATCATCGAAACTAAACGTATATCGAAATTTTCAGCTCAATCGATTTTAAAATCAAGTTGCTATATATGACGAAATTAACGAAATTAGTTAAGTTTTATAAAATAAAAGTAAGACAGCTCAATTGACAGCTCAAAAAGAAACGTTTGTTCGTATTTAAAAATCCATCTTAAATCCATCCGATGCGACGTGTGAGCTTGTTATCATAAATGTACCGACATTAAGATTCCGAAGTATTCGTTTTCGTTTTAAGGAGAATGACGACACAACTCAAAAATACAGAATTTTCATAATTTATTTTTGTATAAATATACTCTAATAATGTGAATATTCATTGACTTGGTATTGTTATTTTTACTTATACGTTGCATTTATTAAGTATCGTAAATTACACTTTTCCATATTAAAATACATTGATGTACTTCAGGCGTTTAGATTGGCTCATATCCTGTCCTATTATTGTATATGCTTTGACTATAATTTAGACCTATTGAATACATTACATTGCAACAAACTCTTACGTGTACACCCTGATTGTATAAATTTATTTGATAGTTAAAGTATGAGATGGGGTTTTTTGGCGGGATCTCAGTCTGACATGTAGCAATTGTTTTTCTTTAATTCATTAAACTTGTGTACTTGACTCTATATCATGTAATCTTGGTGGCGTTTGTGTGAAATAGTTTAGTTAACTTGTGTTCAAGTTAAGTTTATTATAGAAGACAACGCGTAGCATACATTCTGAGGTGCCGACAAAGCTCCATGGAAAGTTCGAGCAGGATAGGCCACCGTTCTGTTGGAGCTTGGTAACGCTGATACAAGATTGAAAATCTTACCTACATGACATTGGCACAAATTGTGTGTACACACAGATTGCCATTAACTAAGAAGAAGAAGAAAGTATGAGATCTCATTTACGCCTGCGCCTTTACACCATTTTGCTCTATCGTCTATTTATAAACCCCAGTGTATATGGTGTATAAGTTATAATATATTAATTTTAATACAATATGCTTCGTATCAATTGAATGAAGTTCATGATTTATCTAAAACCCCATTATACACGATGTAAAATATTTATTGGGACATACTGTAGTAATAGTACTGTAAAATGAGGATAGATTTTTTTTGCCAAGGTCTCGAATAATGTTCGAGCTTGAAAAGAATATTAGTCTGAGTGTCATGGCACAGCACAGCGGTCGGGGTCCGATCAAAATGCAATGCTAGTAGGAAATAAAATATCTACAAGGGAAAAATAAATTTCAGGTTGAAAGATTTACTCGTTTTTAAATTTATTATATTATAGAAATAAAAATCGTACGGGCTTTCCAGTAAACCTCACTATATTGAACATACCTGTACTCTCAGTTCATTTTAATTGAATTAAGTGATTTTATGTGAGTAATATAATGACAGTATCATCTAGTTGAGATAACTACTCGAAATCTTACATTACTTCTATTGTGCACACGTTGTATTGTCTATAATCTTATGTTATTTCACGATAATGTGAAAATGATGAGTTGCTTTAATAAGAGGGCTAGTCAATCCACAGAGTAACTTGTAAACTTTAAAGCTACATTTTTTTAATAGGAACAAAGTTGCGCGCCCTCACTAGTAAGTAATGATTTGGAAAATATTTTTAAATAGTTCTAGTTAAGGTTTATTGAAAGGGAATAACTTATATTAATATTAAGGGAAAAACTTTTGAAAAACTTTTGAAAAATATCATTGAAAAATAAAGGAATTGTGATATCGACCTTGGAATTAAATCGGAATTGTATTTGTTTGTATTTTTTGTACTGTCTTGTATTTGTAATCGTTAAGTGACATCAAGCAAAAAATTGTATTAGTTAGATGACATCATGTATAGAATATGTATAAAATAAAAGAAAAGAAAGAATAAAATGGAAAGAAAAGAAAAAAGATCACAACCAAATAAAAATAAGAATTGGCAAAAGAACGGGCCAATTAAAAGTTAATAAAAAGGGAGAATGGGGGATAGTATTTCATTTATAAATTAAGTAGTAACAAAGTCCCTGATTATGTCAGGGGGAATTAAAAAAAAAAAAAAAAAAAGGTTTATTGAATACTAGCTGTGTGCCCGCGGTTGCGCCCGCGTTTCTAATAACCGTTACTGCGTTTTAGTTTTTTTATACGGTACCCTAGCGATTGTTTTAGTACTAAGATAAAGTAAAAATATTTCTCATAAATTTTTTTAGGAGTTTTAATTTTTTTACTCGGTACTCTAATTGTGTTCGATAATTAAAACCAAAAAACAGTCCCGTCAAAATCCGTAAAGCCGGTCCGGAGATTACCAGAGGAGGAGGTCCGGAGGAACAAACAGACAGATGAAAATGTTAAAAATCGTATTTTTTTTGGTATAGTTGTCATATATCATATTATCATATCTTTTTAGTCATCATCATTCTCCTGCCTTTTCCCAACTCACTTGGGGTCGGCGCAGTATGTTTTCCTCTTCCATACGTCCCTATCAGCCGTCATCTCTTCATTCACTCCTTTTTCTTTCATATCATTTCTTACACACTCCATCCACACTTTCTTTGGCCTCCCTCTACTTTTCCATCCTTCCACATTCATATTCATTACTATTTTCATATCTTTTTAAGAAAAAAAAAATAATTTTGACATTACAAACAGACACTTCAATTTTATGTATTAGTAATAGAAATAGATAATTAGAATAAAATGTATTAGTCTTATTTAAACCATGATTTACGTGATTTTGCTAAATAAATATACTTAATGGTTTACTTAATGCTTTCATGGCAGTGTGTTTGAACATATGAAGTTATAATGGGGGCTTCAATGAAAACTTTAGCCAGATGATCTATGTTGTATGTGTTAGGTGATTATGAGGATTTTTTTTAAATGACGCTGTGATCCAGTGTGGAAAGTATTCTAAGTTAGAGGTACTGACTCTCAAGTGATGGTGCCGGAATACGCTTATATGTGCTTGGCGACAGATTTTCAACTTAGGTTGGTAATTAGAAAGGCGGACATTAGAAAACTTCTAAAATCCTTCATAGAAAGCTAAATTTCATTATAGAACATGATAGGTAATTTCAAAAACCTACTTCTACCACTGAACCATTCTCGCTTCAATAAGGCATTAGTTTAATGGAATGTCCGGAGTCTGGCAGTAATTCTCCAATCTACCAGTTTTTATTTTCGTCGTGTGAATTTATCTTTGTTTAAAGTAGCATATTAAAATGACGGCACAGCTTTTAATGATAAGCACAAAACAATCTAAAACCAACTTCGTTCACGTCAGACAGATAGACTCTTCTAGAGGTATCATCGCCAACGAAACCTTTTGACATCTAACACACTGGTCTTATTTTTTTTCTTTTTCCAAACAACTCGATATGAACGTCAGTGTACCTTCTATATTTACTACTCTATGACGCACCGAGGCGTCGTCCTCTAATGCGGCATAAGATGGTAAGTGGGCTCTTGCACGCACATTAATATACTTTGAAAATTATTCTATTGTTGTCATTTTAAGGCGTAAAAAAAAAACTGCTCTGACTCTTTATTTTTCCGCATTCTTTGTTCGAGTGAACTTCACGTTTCAATTGTATTTAATACAGCAGGAGAAATTTCTAAAGACGTGTCTGACGTGTCTGAGGTATTAATTGAATATTGTACGATGGGAGATCAGTTTCTAAGTCGAATTGAGATTAGATGTATGGTGAAAAATGCTTAATATTGTTCGAAACCTTATAGTTATAGATTAGGTTATATTGTAAATCGGTGTAATGCTAATTGCGACTCTTAACTTCTGCTTATTCTTCAGTGTTGAACGTTATTTTTCTATTCTACGATATTTACTATCAGATGAGCCGTAATATTTTTTTTTTTCCAGTTACATTAAAATAGTTACGAAAAAATGTTTCTTTGTATAGTTATTAACGATAGTCTTTTTATTTAGAATTATGAAATGTTATTTAAGTATAGTAATTTTATTTAGCCTCGAGACATGTTTTGTATTATATTTCTGTTAAAAATAACTCTCTTCGTCAAGTATTAACGTTGGATTTACTTTACTCAGAAACAATTTAACTATTTTTGAATTGATGAAGTTATTGTTATAAAGAGAAATTGTTTTTTTATTTCATACGTTTAGTATATAGCCTGATATTAATTGAGGTGTATTTGAATGAATGATTGAATGATCAGAATAGTCCTAATATGTACCTAATGACAGGTTTTTAACTGGTGTATCTTTTTGCCTTGATTGTTAGCTATTAGAAAACGTTTTATAATGTTAAGATTTACATATATCTTCACTAAGGCTCAAGCGTATCGGTGAATTCCAACCCACGTACATGAAAGCAAGTAAATGCTTACACAAAATTCCTATGCTTCACCTTGTCGTATCGGCAAAAGTAGCATTGATATAAATTTGAGATGTTATGAATATATAATTACAATAAATAATAGGGCCTACAGCATAGTTGTTTTAAACTTTACATCAGTGAGAACGTAGCTATGAAGCCTTTGGTTCGACGTGGACACTTATTTGAATATCTATTAAGAATATGAAGAAATCTATTCACACAGGTTTTTATGTTTTGTCAAAGAAAGTTTTTCATGAACTTAAATATCATTTTTAGTAAGGTAATAAATGTCACGCGTTCGGTAAACATAAAATTTCATCTACGGCAATGGAAATTTAAGCGCGCGCGCGCGCCTACGTCAGTTGTAAATTATAAGTTTTATTTAAGTATCGGATTTTATATTTTGATATATTCATTTATTTAATTTGGCAAACAAAACAGGAGTACAGTCAAATAGAAATACAAAACAACGAAATAACAATCTTATAGCTAAGCTGAATCCCATTAAATATGTTTACACATAAAACTCGTTTACTCGTAGATTTGCTAATTGCTCCACTGGCAGTCGTTTTACAAATGCAGTCTGTGGGTCGACACACGAAGAGGGCATACAGCATTCTGCTCGTACAATACATTCAGGGTGTTGATGGGGTTGCCGTGTTCCGTCAAGTTCGCGGCGGCGAGAATTGATAGGTGTCACGCCATCATGCGCAAGCGATGCGCCTCACTCATGTATAAGCCCAAACATTATCCGAAATACTGTAACAGATAGGTGAACGGACCCATACTGGAATATTGGATATGCCTACATACCGCTGTGCCGTTATAAAAATAATTCGTTGTTGTAAATGTAGATTTAAAACTAACACTAGTTTCTAAGTTGTATGTATCCCAACCAAAATGACTTTTATCGGAAATAAAAGATTTTATTACTATTATAAAAATAATAGATTACACAGATATACATATATAAAATTCATATAATCAATGTGATAAAGTCTAAATTACTGTCAGCAATCGATGTTATCCGTAAATATGATAGATTTTCTCTGTGACAGCTGAAAATATTATATGATTTTCGTGGTGTTAGGATATTTTTTGTTTTATGTTTGGCTACTCAGCGCCAGCTTTAACCCTTTATCCTTAATAAAGGCCATTCGGTACCCTTCTGTGGATGCTTATACACTATCAATTCTATTTCAGTTCATGTTACATAATTAATATAGAGCCCAAACTATTCCACATTTACCACATATTTCATGTAATAGAGTTGCTAAATATTTTACTTAATTTTTACCCATATCGTCATCCCTTAGCATCAGCTTGTTATTATACGCTAACACATAAATACATATTACCCGGGCTCACTGCCATATTGCCACCTCAACGATAACAAACTCTATATTCCTTTCAAATCCGAATTACGACAACACCCCTGGATATACTTATATAGCAGTCATTTCCTAATAATTCTTTACATTTTCAATTACAGCATCATGAGTAAAGTAGATAATAAATCTTTCACTCGTATTTATTTAATAAATCCGTAAATGGTGAACAATTTACCAGTTTAGATTGATGTATGTCGCCGCTACACTGTCGCGCTGCAAGCTCGTTCCGCTAGTATGGTAAAACTAATGTACATCATTCGCGGTGAATTATTTGTTATTACATATTACAGAGTCAAGCGTAGATAAGTTATTAAGTGATTATATATTATAAATAAGTAATAAAAATGAAACCATACAAACTTGTATAATCATGCACACAAGTACAAGGTTAAAGGTTGCGAGAGATGGAAATTGTGATTGTGGTATTGAGCGAAGAGTTTTGCTTGGGAAACTAGTGAACGAGGCCTTGCGTAACTTCATGAGCAGCCCTGAAGTGTCTGAAATGACTCGTCTGCCTGTGCATCGGTATGTGCTAGTACTTACGCTTACGTATAGTAATGAGTGTTGGGTCTGATAAAAGAAACATGAAAGCAAGATTAATACTGTAGAGAAGTGTAAGAAGTACAGCTAGTGCGAAAATAACTCATAAGGTAAGGTGATAAGGGAACATTGTATTGTGGTAGGGAATGCAGATAGAAAGGTAGAGAAGGGAATGCTTAATTGTTTAGGGCACGAGGTGAGAATGGATAAAAGAAAATTTACAAAGCAAACCGGTGAAAGTCGTTTTTTTTTTGACGGGGGGAAATGCGTTTACGCATTTATGCATTTATTTGTGGGATCAGAGTCCCCAAAATACAATAGATAAGGGGGCACGGAGTGACGAGCTCCGTGCCAGTGTGGGACTCACCCGGGCGAGAATCGCCCGGAAATACCCACTAAAACCCCCCGGGGCCGTCCGCTGCATTTGGGATGGGGGCGACACGGGATGGCTTTCGCAAGCACCGCGTCGCCCCCTGCAGCGAACCCACCGGGCCTCGTCGTGCAATGGCCTAGCGGGGATGGGGGAGTGTACACACTTCTCAACCCCACCTCTTCGCCCACCTCCCGTAGGAGGTATGACCTAGATAGGTCAGTCCCCATAAAGATGAAAAATTGGGACAGTTCAGTGGCGGGCAAAAGAAATAGGGGAAAAAGCCCGCCACTGAAGAAGAAAATTCTGAGTCCCTCTCCTTCACTCGTCTTGTCTCCAACGACAAGACGTAGAGAGGAGAGGGATACCCAGGAAGAGAAAGAGGGGACAGATGAAGAACAAACACAAACAGGTGAAAGTCGACCTAGGCGAAAGTATCTCGCTCAGATCGAAGACGTTCTGAAAAAGGCCCGGTCAAAAGTACTCTTAAAAGAAGAGCACACATTAAGAAAGTAGAAGAAGCGAAAGACGTATGTCAGGATCATATCAGGTGGAAGAATGTATTTTCTATCTACCATTATTAAAGAGACGTGTCCTTTTATACGTAAATACTTGGCCCACTTGCGTATACCACCGTTCTGCAAGGTGCTTTAGTGTATGACGAAATAAGCAGTAAAAAAATTAAAAATACTACTTCGCATATGTAAATTACAGTCGTGTTCTGCTAGCATCATGCTATAGTTTCCTCACGATGTCTTCCTTCACTGAAAGCTCAGGCTGATTGTAGAGTTGGATAGGTGTGCTTGAACCCGCGCCTATTGACGAAAAATCCGGCCGCACTATTCACTGCACAATAATTGCATCAACTTAGTCCTCATCTAATTTCTTCGCGACATCACCACGAGATCCTTGGCCAATGTCATCATAGGCTTGATTACGCTTTTATTATCAGTTCTGGGTTTTATTATGTTTGCTGCGATATATGTTGCCAACCCGCTTCCTTTTACAGCTAAATCAATAAGTTTTGCTAGTCTCTGAATTACCGTATTTGAGATCATACCTCGAAAAGAAATATCGGACATCGCCTTTGCAATTATAGATTTCTGGGCCATTTGTAGTTTATGGATAACTTGTTTAGTGATCGTCCAAGTCCATTAATAAATATGTGAGGGAGTATATATAAATATAAAATTATTGGACACGTTATAGGATTATTTTTTTAGTGTAGGTAATATCCCTTTATCAGTGCCGCATGCTTCACAGGTAAACAAGTAAAAGGATAATAAGGAAACAAACCGTAAACGGAGGAAGTGTCTGTGTAATTTGTGTAAGCCGCTACGAATTTCTCCATAAGCTCGACAGGCGAGGACGCGTCGACGCCTCGCATGCGAAACATTTCCAGCGATACGATCTTATCTAGATATCACGGGAGCGTGGTACAACAGCATCCTAGACGCTGCGAGAGGCAGATTTCCTTGAATTATGCAACGGCCATTGTATGCTATCTCGAGTTTATCTCAGATACTGGTAAAGTATTCAACGCGTGTGCGCTTCAAGTGGACTGTATTGCTTCTAGATTTCGATCTTGCATTCATCGTAACTTGTAAGTGAATGCTTATTAAGAAATGACATTACTTCACCAAACTACTATGGAGGATGTTCGCCATCGTTTAACAATTTTTTAATATACCATACGGAAATACACTAAATATATATCGAATTTTGACACAACATTTAGAATTGAATTAGGACCATACTTTATTAATATTTCGGGCCTAAAACGCGCATTTACTTTATTATTTTCTCGAAGTTTCGGCCTGGTTACACAGACCGTGGTCACATCAGTCAGAAGTAGCAACTTTACTATTGACTGATTTCATTTACAATGAATGTTCTTATATAAATGCAGTGAGGACTTAGACTTAGTAGACTGCTTGACTGTTTACTACATTCAACTATAAAATAATGGTCCCTTTTATACATAATTGGTTAAAGGTAGCTTCAGTGAAACTGTGTTTATTGTCACAGAAAGTGACCACAGTGTTTCCTGCCTCCTTTTTGTGGTGATTTTTCGTGGAACAGTTTAGTAGTGATTTAACCGCATTTCCAATGCAACTTACTTTAAAAAAAAAAAACAATAATACACAATACATATACAATTTTGTAATACAGTTGTTCTGGTTCAATGATGCGTGACTCAGGACCCGAATGCTTGGGAATCCCACAAACATCGAGATTGTCTGAGTGTTTCACATTTGAGATTTTCACAGTTTTAGTAAATACATTATATTATGGACATGGTAATTAATTGTGACATGCATTTATAAATCCTAGAAGAGATTATTAAATGCCAAGATATTCGTACGTAGCGTCTTGCAGAAGTTGGCGTTGTACGAGTAATCTGTGATTGTTCATAGCTTCTTTTGATTAATTTTTTTGCCGATTATCTTAGCCTGTTATGTTCAGGCTTATATTTTATTTAAATAGCTTGCAATATTTAATGTTATATTACGCAATTTTGGTAGAATATCACGTGCTATTATTTGATTATTGCGCACAAGTGAGCTTCGAACAGATATGAAATGAGCTACTGTAGCGGTTTTTCAAGGTGAATCACTATGGGATAATCAAAAGGGCGTGTAAAAAAAAAAAAAAAAGTCGAAAACGCATACTTCATACCTCTGGTGTCGCAGGCGCCCATAGGCTATGGTGACCGCTTACCATCAGGTGGATTGTGGCATCTCCATTGTATAAAAAAAACCCATACACAATTAAGTAGAAGAACCTCTTGTGGTTGATAACCCGTTAACTTAGCTCTCCGACTTGTTATTGGAATAACTTCAAACTCCTACGCAGGAATTGGTGAGTCACAATAATTAACAATAATGTTCAGTGTAATAAATAAAGTGGGCGGTGCCGCGGGCATAATATAGTAAGAGTTAAGACATTGGACGTAACAAATTATGCATTAGCAACGTATGAAAACCGTTAAAATTAGCAGTAAAATAAATTTGCGCCTCACGCCCCCGCAATGAGTCATGGGAAACAATTTTGCATAAGGATTTCAACGCTTGTACCCAGCTGTGTCCGCGGCTACGCTAGTTTACATTTTGTACCTAATACAATAAAAAAAATCACACAAATCCATTCATTAGTTGTTTATTTATTTATTTGAAGGGGTTTCCCTTTCAAGAATTACACCACAAAATAAGAGATAAGATATAATGCCCACACAAAGTTGTATAGAGTCTTGTTTCTCCTCAATTATAGGAAATCACGGCATGCACTTTCATCGTAAATTATATTCTTTAATTATACATATAATATATGTAATTATACATAAATTATATATAGGTACTGTAGTAAGAATTAAAATAAATATTTAAACATTATATTTCAATATTCTAAATACATTAAAGTAAGAATTAGAATTTATATAGAAAAAGAATGTGCGGTCGGGGGACCCCCGTTAGGAACGAAGATCTTAGTTAAAACGGAAATAGAAAAAGAAAAACCAAACTATATAAGGCCTACGTGAAATAATTAGAAAATGACTTGTGAATAAAATAACTAGAAAATTATTTTTCTTAACTAAAAATTAAATATCGTGCGACGCCATCTAGTGTTCAGAATTTGAACGTTTAACAAATTACTTCAGTGAGATTCCGATTAAATATTATAAAATAAAGCGCCATCTCTTATTTTTAGTACAATAATAATTTACCAAGAAACAGCTATTTACATGAATATAAATAATATGATATGATAATAATAGCAAACGACAATAATAATAATAATAATCACGTAGACTATACATTAGACATTGTATAGCCATCATACATACGAGTAGATTATATATAAAAGGAAAAAACAAAAAACGTGTTTCAATTATAAGTAGTATTTGCGTTGTGGCTGAAATTAGATTAAAATATTTATTCAAAAAACTTTCGTTTGTAACAATAATCTTTATCTATATTACACATAAAAATGAGACAATAGGAAAACAATGGAAAGCTGGCGTAAACGCCAGGATAGTGTTCAAGGGGTTAAAATAACTTTAAAGTACATCAATATTAAACAAAAAACATACCGAGAAGATAAATAATATATAATAATAATAAATATAATAATAGAGATAAATATACTGAAATGTTTTATGATTGACTATTTATACATAGATACATTTAGTGTAAAATAAACATTAAAAATGAGATTTTTGTATTGAGTTATGAAAAATTTGAAGTATTCTAAAATTAAACAAAAAAAAAATACGCCCCCAGGAGAACTCGAACCATCGACTTTTCGGTTAATAGCCGGACGCGTTAAACAATTACGTCACGGGGGCGATATCTAGTTTGCTGAAATATAATTACAGGTACAAAAAGGTTACGCTACGTAACGCCCCATAAGGAACTTCGTTCCAAAAATTTAATTATACAAATGTTAGAAAGTTATTATATTATTTATGTTGATTTATTAAATTTAAAGCGAATTAACACCTTCTACAATTTTGCAGACATAACAACATGGTATATCACAACTTTAAGTTAAATTAAATGTAATAAATTATTAAATGCTACGTGCCCTCCACGGTGGTTTGAAAGCCGCGATCTTTCGGTCTAATCATCTGAGAACGCGTTATTGACCACCGGGCAAACCACGCTCTCAAATAGTGCATGCCTTGACCGAAGTCTTAAAGCATTAACCAACTCAGGCTGACCATTTCGAATCCTTCAAACCTAGCAAAACGCATTAGGATTGGTTGTATAGTTTATACCAGATTCATTTAATAATTGAACATTCTTTAAAGTGTTCCTTCAACATTGTTCGATACTGTTTTCTATAGAATAGTAGATCAACATAGTTTCAATGGTATACCATTCATAAAATAATCTTTTGCCAATTGGTCCACTTTACGTTTTCTACTAAGCTAAATACGACTAAGAGATGGTATCAATTGTGGAGTTACCTTTTTATTGGTAGTTTTAAATATTGTCACACTGGGAATTTCGGATGCTATCGGGGTGTTCCTCGAATAGTAGAAGTTCACCCAGCTAAATATTAGAGCTTAATACAACATAATATCATTTATAATTAGATATCTAAAAAAACAATTTAGTCAATTTAAATATCCAACAAAGCTGGGATCTCTGTGTAACATATTATTTAAGTGAAAAACCATAAAGATGGTAGATAGGAAGACCATTACAAATTGCGGGCATTTTTACAAAATGGCTTTGTCCGAGGGGCGTGGAACTTTCTATATTATTTTACGTCACGGTCGACAGAACATAGCTTTCATATTCGACTTTTCGAAAATAACTAATATAATCGAATACTATATTTCTTGTAACGAAATGTATTCGAATATGATTAAAATATATATTAGCATATTCATACTATGCCTAACACAATGTTGTAGACATTTATTTCAATCAATTATTGTCTATTAAAAATACTTTTTAAGAACGTCTGGAATAATATATTGTACGAAGAAAGAATACTTATTCATTTAACGTAACATTACTAAAAAAAAAAGTAAATTCATACGAAATCGCATAAAAAGATGAGTGGACAAGAATTTTGCAACGAGGCAATACATACTATTTATATATTAACTAATGGTCGAAATTTGACCACATTCAATGTTATTTTTTCATTGATAACACTAAATCTCATCAACAAGTTCTAAAAAAACTGAAAAAGATATGTAAGATAAATATAGGACAAAAATGTCTTGTCTTGAACTGTTTATCTTTTATTGTTTAAATATAAATATAATTTTTATTTATCGTAGTGTATTTAATCTACCTATTTAATTCTATTTGTAGAATTATGTAGGGTTTTAAATATTTAAACCAAATTATTATCGCAAAATATATAAGTATTCAAATGCATTCATCTGGGTTTATAATGAAAATACATTAAAAATAGTTACGCTTAACAGAATGTTTCGCGACAACCCTATATTTCGTACGTATGGGAAAAATCTTGTCGATAATAAAATTCGGTTCTCAATAGGAGAGAGTTAACTTTTTAGCTTATCAATTTAGCTATTTGCATACTATAATTATTGTTTGTCCGAAATAATTACTCGTGCGTCGAAAGCTGTGAGAATTTACGAGCGCACTTGAAATTTTTAGATTTCTTCAATTATTTGTATTTGATAGTGTCAAAATCAGATGACAATATTAAATGAGATATTATTGTCATAGTTGGCATTTTGAATATGCTAATCAACCGAGAAATAAATAATATTGTCATATCTAAACTTTCACCTCAAGCAATACAAAAAGCCGTGTTTATTATATAGAAATTAATTTTAATCGAAAACACTACACTATATGTTTACTTCGCATTTATTCATAGTAAAAAAATATAAGACTTTATTTTTTAGATTTCCGTGTGGTGCCCGCTTTTTTTATTTTTTATTATTGAAATTAAACTATCTGCTGACTCTGGGTCCGCACCTTTTTTTATATTGGAGATTTAAATCGACTTGCGTCGGAAAAAATTGCCTATAATAGCAATTCAAGCAGCTATGCAGTTAGTAATCATCTTTTGCATATGTGAGCTTAAATCTACTTGTATTAAATTTTTTATATCTATATTTTGTAAACACTTATTTTGTTATTATTAATTACATAATTATTACATAATTTTTTTTATTTTTTATTATTAACGGTCGTAACAAGCCAAGCAGAACTAGGTCCGTGTCCGCATAGTTACCTCATAGTATGGATTTGGGCAATTATTGCTTGTATGACCTTTTGGTTTCCATGTTTTATGGCCATCTTGAAATTATAATCCGCTATGTCCTTCGCCGGTGCGCTCACCGCTCGGTGGATGAAGCGGCCTATTGCGTCGTCGGCCACGTCGGTATAATAGACACAGGTCTCCGTGTGCCTCGAGATGGCCACAATAGCGTGGGATACACTATCGTGGATCTGTAGCTTTCTCCCCTTGGTCTGGAGGATCACCACCGATTTGAATGTCAACCCCTGCGACTCGTGGATCGTCAGGACTCGCGACCCCTCCCCTGTGTGGTGCCCGCTTAATAATACTACCATCACATATCGTATCGTATCGGGTGTCGTAAAAGGCGACAAAGGGATACACCGGGGGATGGGCGGCAGCATCCTCTGAGGACCATAAACACCTACTGGTAACGCCAACCCGGCTGTCAAGCGTGGCCATTATGGCAATTCCCCCTTATCTTTGGTGGAGACCAAGTTCAGCAAAGGACGTCTTTACGATTGGATGATTTTTTTTTAGAAAACCAGATTAAAAGTACTTTTAAAAAAATATTCATACAAAGTTGTACAACTAGGGTTGAATAAACACAAGTTTAATGACCCATTGAATCATAGTCGTAACAGAATAAAATAATCATGAATGGGTAAAGCTGTGTACCTGTACAAAGTCGGGCGGTGGTGTCGCTCAGCGGCAGCATCAGCTTGCTCGATGAGCTGTGTTAGCGCTCGCGCTTTTTCCCCCAGTGTGAGTAGCTCCAACTCCTCGCGGCCTAGTTTGTACTGCAGCTCGGCCTGCTGGATCCGCGTATCGATGTTACTGTGTAGTATGTATGTTATGTATTGTATGTTGCCCAATATGCAACATATTGATTGTAAGTTAGAGATAGAAGGGAATTTAGTAGGCTTAGTTGACAAAACTCTGTTTTTAGGTATCACACTTGGTAATAAGTTACAATGGGGTCCGCATATTAAAACTTTGGCAGGAAGGCTTAGTTCCGCTGCTTTTGCGGTTCGAAAAATTCGCCAGTTGACGGATATTGCTACTGCTAGGTTAGTCTACTTTGCTTACTGTCACAGCTTAATGTCTTACGGTATTTTGCTGTGGAGTACAGCAGCAGAGATAGACACCATTTTTACGTTACAAAAGAGAGCTGTTCGAGCAATATATAATATGGGACCTCGCGAATCTCTAAAGAACAAGTTTCAAGAATATGATATCTTAACTTTGCCCTCCCAATACATCTTCGATAACTTAATGCATATTCGTAAAAATTTAGACAAGCTAGATCTAGTGAATGATCGTCATAATTTTAATATTAGAAGTAAAAACAAGTTGTCCGTCCCACGCTTTAGGTTAAGTAAGTCTAATAAAAGCTTTATAGGTAATAGTATTCGGTTTTACAATAAGATCCCAAGTAACATTACCGATTTACCTGACAATAAGTTCAAGTATTATGTCAAGCAAGTTTTAATCTCAAAAGGTTATTACAGGGTGGATCATTACATGAACGATAGTGATGTCTGGAAATAACCCACATCTCTGTGCTTCCACTAAAAACTATGATTTGTATAGTTTTTTATATGACAAAAAAAATGTTATATATTATATTTATGAAAAAAAAAAGAACCAGATCGAGTTTCTTGCCTGCGCTCTTTTCGACTGGGTTGTTTTCCGAACCGGTGGTAGTGTTTTAGACGTTCATAAGCGCCTTCTTAGGGCCTAAATTGAATAAATAAATTTTGATTTTAATTTTGATCAAAGACATTTGTCTGAAAATGTAAATCTAAATTTAGTTCTTTTGCTTGATTTATATGAATGAAACAGAGAGAATAAAAGGAAACAAACAAAAAGAAATCAAATAGCTTCGTAGTTTTCATGAAATTTAGCTCGTTTGTGGTGTCAGAAATCATACATGATACTGACTGATGTTGGGTTGATCATATCCGGAACACGGATACGATATACGTACAGCTTTGCTGGTACGGACGTATTACATCACGTATAATGTTTACACAGTAATATAGACAAGGTAAGCAAAGCGGACAACTTTTTAAGTATAAATTATACTGAGTCATCACGTGACCAAGTGTCAGCGGAAACAAAAATAGGAAAAACTGACAATCAAAGGCCCACAGTGATGAAAAGTGTGGGGTAAAAATCAGGGTGAAATAAATTGAAAACCATCGACTCG
Source organism: Samia ricini (assembly GCA_014132275.2). NCBI lineage: Eukaryota > Metazoa > Arthropoda > Insecta > Lepidoptera > Saturniidae > Samia > Samia ricini. The sequence goes on from AP028162.1 coordinate 34,549,099, forward strand.
AAGCGCTTAATACCAAATGTAAGTCCAACCACTGGAATCAATATTTTTTCCAGAAGTGGTGAGAATCATAACGTGCGCATTTAATTGCTTTCTTCCAAAATATGGTTACATTAGCTACATGTGAGCTCACAAACCGTAGAGCTAGTGCTATATATGTTGCCGAAGTTAGTCAAAAGCATAATTATCATAGTATATGGTATCATTAATAGTTTTAACATACTCGGTTACGTGAGTCATTTCCAGCCTCCGTCTTAGATCCTGTATATTGGTTCGGCGCGTTTCTAAGTCCGCTTTGACCGCACCAGCTCGCTCGTCTAAGGCTCGTCGCTCGTCCGCCGATAATACAGATGTGTTTTCCTCCAAGGAACTGATGCGTGATACCGTCGGTAACGCTCCCTGAGCTGCGAGGCGGGCAGCACTTAGCGACGCGCTTAACTGCTTCTTGAGGCTGTGATAGGATAAAACAGTATTAGAACACAATCTTATTTGGTGTTAAATCATGATCTTAACACGTACAACCAAGAAATGAAAAATTGTTTTTTAGGGGATGACCGATTCTTTCAATTGTATTAGCATATGATAACTTATCACCTACGTACTGTAGTTTTTTTTTTTTTTTTAGTGTTCCCGCCAATTTCCCCCCGGCATGACCAGAGACTTTTTTATTACATTTGTTTTATTGTGATCTTTTGTTATTCTTTTATGGCGTGTTCTTTTGCTTTTGCCTTTTCTTTTGCATTTCTTGTTCTTTATTTATTTCATCTATATCTAATCACATGTCATGTCTATATTTAGTTACATCTTGCAACAATATACATAGTCTTCCCAATTTGTACTACACAGTAGTGTCAAAATCTTATAATACCGCTTAAATCTAACAATAGAATTAAAATTAAATAATTAAATCAATCAATTAAACTTAAAATTAAAGATAAAATTTTCAATAATTTAAAATTACAAATTTAGTAATTAAATGAGATTAAATTTAATTTAATTTCAAATATATAAATTACCATAAAATAATAAATTTAATAAAGTTAGAGTCTGGGTCTCAATTGTAAATTAAAATTAAAATTTAGTCAAAATTAAAATTGAAATAAAGTGTAAATTAAAACGTAACGTAACGTACTGTAGTTAGTTGTACATGGATATTTTCCTTTACCGTTCATTAAAGAATACGAATTTCCAAAATAACGTTTAATATTTCTCTTCGATAGGCTTGATAAAATAACACGTAAGATCGTAATCGAAGTACATTCCGTGAACAGATTTGGTTACTGACAGTTGAGTAAGACTTCGATCGCTGAAAGTAAATAGGTATACATTGAAGCTGTTCCAGAAATGCGGTGTACTTCTTACCTTTGTATTAGCGTATCTCTGTCTGCAAGGGCGCTGCGTAAGGCGTCCAACTCGCGTGCGACGTCCCTAACTCCAGTGCTACGGTGCCTAGGACTTGACAGCGACACTTCAATATTCGCCATCTTAATATTACAAATATTTATTGTAAAAATGAATATAAGCATTATAACAAATTATTAATATTAACGAGAGCGAAACTGCGCCCGAAAGCTAGTTTTATTATAGAATAAGAAGTATCTTAAAGGATATTTTATCGACGCTAGATGAATATAATTGCTTAATATCCTTACTTTAATAAATGACTGCGTCGCTAATCATATACCGGTGGATTAACAGGAGAGTGATAAACATTTTAATAGCCATTGCCGGGATATGAACGATAAAATATGTGAAATAATATACCCGCCCTCCAGCTATAAAGCCGTGCTATATATTATTTAATTATTACTTTTTTTCAATAAAATTACAATTTGTTCTGATTACTTTTTCTTCTTTTATGTACTCATTTAACATTATTATGAAGATACTGTAGCTATTTAATATCTAAAGCACTGGGAAAAGATAACAAATACACACACACAAAAACGTTTCTGGCAATAGAAAAGCAGAAGTAAGTTACTTTCCCTATTCAGTTGGTCTATAAAGAACATACTAGTTTTGAGATTTTATTAAAAGTGATTTTAAAATAATTTGCTTGAGTCATTCGCATGAATATTATTTTATCTTAGTGTTTTATACATATCAAACTCTTTGTTCATTACACCTTTATCTAATTTTCAGTACATTCTGAGAATACATATTAATTTATTTACTTCAGCGTAATTTTAAGATGCATCATTTTGAGCTCAGTTAGTGTGCATCGTATAGCATCCATCTTCAAAAAACGTGCGAAAATAAAACGCAAAATAAAACTGATTACTACTACAAAGTTACTTATATTTAGCCGTTTTTCTTCTTCTATTCCGCTATTTTATCAAAAAGTATAGATAGATACTTTATGATAAAATAGCGTACAAACAATTATTTTTGTAGGTTCAGTAGATTACTATTCATATAACTTCTTCCATATACAAATGTATGTAATACATTTGACTAACATCTATGATTTCAGAAAAGAATCATGTATGTCCATTCCAGTTATTTTCTACTTATAAGCCAATTAATGCACATACAGATAGATGGGTGAATGTTGTATTTTATAATATGTAAGGTCTAAAGAGGATCACTTTTCATTTGTAAATGCATCGTATCGCATAGCGTAGCTTGAAGAGGAACTGCTTAAACGCGCTTGTTCAGATCGCGAGTTGATTTACAGTTTAACTCCACCTGTCTCGCGTAGTGTCTCGCTTCAACGAGTTTCTGCCTTGTTATTAATACTTAATTTATACTTACATTATGAATATCCCGTTGAGGAATTTGATAGATTTTTTAATATGCTAACTGCGGTAAAAATTTCCAAGTATAATTTATCTGTTGTGACGTCCTTACGCCTACATTAATTTCAATATGTTATCACAGATCTCTAATACCCTATGAAGGGAAAAAAATGAATTATAATTTTAATCAATTTAACCACGAATAGATACTTATTATCCATTACTACACAAGTTAACCCCTTTTAAAGTAACGTGTTGATATTCAAAGACATTATTTTTAATAACAAACAGACACATGCAAGTTTGCTTTCATCTCCTCCTTCAAGTAATTTAATATTAATGTTTAAAATTGTATTTAAAATTTGATTAACTTTGTCACAGGTATGAGTCTCACAGAATCATAATGCTGTCTATAAAGTGACGTTGTCCATTAAAACTCTTTGTCAAATCTGGTTTAGTACGTACTGACTGAACACAGATAATAACAAAAACATCATTATTCTTCTTCTAAATGGAACAATGATTAGTTGAATATCGTCCGCATTTGACTATAGATATACATTGGCTTTGAGCTCGAAATAAATTTATAGTCGACATATCTACATTCTTAATTCAACGAATGATAAACTACCGAACAAGGTTGTGTAATACACCGCTATGTTCTACGTCAGTCAGTGATTCTCAACCTTTTTTTTGTTGCGGCACATATTTAACGATTTCAAAATTTAGCGGCACACAAAGAAAAAGATAAAAATTATTTACTTACTAAAAATAGAAATATTTTTAATGCGAAATTTGAGCTTGACGTTTTTTGATAATTTCATTGACAATGCTACTCTCATATCGTCTTCTACATCTAACAATCTTGATCTTTTTTTAGTTTTAATGTTGGCTAATGCTGAAAATCCGAATTCACACAAATAAGCTGTGGAAAATTGTAATAATATGTTTAAAGCTTTTTTGGCTATCATTGGATAATCGCATGTGATGTTAATCCCAAATGAATTAATTGATTCTTCTGAATGTTTTAAAATTAAATCTGGATTATTGGAAAGCAAAATGAGTTCTTCCTCTTCATTCAAAGTTAAGTCAAATACAGAAGTATCCGTTATGAGAAATGGATTACGAACCCAAGCAAATTTCTTAATATCTAATTCTGGGAAATAATGAATAATTCTCTCCTCTAATGTTGTCAAATGATCAACAAAAATTAATTTAAAAGTTTTATAACTGTCTTTAGGGACTGACTCAAACTTTTCTAAATTGCCTTCCTGAGCTTTATTTTTCCATAAAGTTATTTGTTTTTTGAATACCACCAGCTTATCGGTTGAGTTTAAGATATTTTCATTAGGCCCTTGCATACTTGAATTGATGTTGTTAAAAATATTTTTCTTTTTAAATGATATAATTTACTAATATTTACATTATTATATATTTGCAAAATTTGGCGGCACACTTTTGAAATTTGGCGGCACACAAAAGTGCCGCGGCACAGTGGTTGAGAATCTACGTTGTCGATACGAGCGAGGCACGATCATAAAAAAACTACGCTATTTGGCCGTCTACGTTTTCAACTAGGCGATAAAACCGTCGAAACTGTGACTGCGCTGGACAATTGATTTAACTAGTTGCTCATTAAAAACTTATCCTTGGTATTGCTGCACTTAAACACAGACAGCTAAACATACACTTTTCCTTATTTTTATCTCTAAATAGATGTTTATACAGAATTTAAATACAGACCATTCAATGCTAGATGTCTTAAAATATTATCTGTGTAATTCTAATCTGATTTGTTTATATTTCAAAAAACTAACTAAGCATTCTGTTGACTGTTATATTAAATGTAATCCTAATGATTAGATTTTAGAATTAATTGGTTGTAGTAATAGTATTTACGCTTATGCTATACATCTAAATAGGTACCTTTTGATTCCTGATTATTCTCATCTAGTCATGAGTGGTCTGTGACTTATATAATTGTATTGTGTCGAACAAACTGGGACACATGCAGCTCGCTCGCACGCTCCCACACTGATAGCCATCGATCTTCCGGAACAGAATGATATCTATCATTTAGAATGAGAAACTTGTGATTTGTGATGGCAAGAAAGAAAATCCTAAGCTTTTCATGTGACTGCTACATCATGAATAAAATAAATACAGCGCTTTATTATTCTTTAGAGAGGCGTGGGGTTCATAATGGTGGTTTAATAAATCGATTGTATTTTCCAATACAATTACGTTATAAAATAAAGAAACATTTAATAGCCTTTAGATTTATTCTTAAAGTTTTCCAGTTTGGTAGTTAATTGCAAATTCTGAATTAAAGTTTTTGGGTTGGTTTTTGGTTGTACACTTGAAATTATTTATAAGAAATAAATGTAACAATGGACTTATTGTTAATTGTAATAATTATTTCTTTAAATTAACGCAAGATCGGACCGACAGACATTAATCTTGTACAAAGCTGTGCAACGTGCGTACTCTGTGTACTACATGACTTGCTTGAAATTCTAAAATAATTTGTGTGTAAAATAAAGTGTGTGATACACTTAGTCTAGGACTTTTCAGTGACGCTATAATATCCGATAAAGACAACAGAGAAAGTGACTTCGGCAGAAGAGTTTCTAACCCAAAAATTTATGCAAAATGTGCTTTGTGATTCGTTTATAAATTATAAGCAAACAAATACAATTTATGGAATACGGGTTTCGTTGTTTGTTCGTCGTTTTCATCGCATGCCGTATTAAATAAAGTTTTAATCGCGAACGTGAACCTCGTTGAAAGTGTTTTCACAAAGGTTTCATTAAAATTCTTCTTGAACAACTTCTTCAACAGCGGATAATACATATGTGAGATGTGTAGATTCTCTTTTTAGATAAAATGTTTCAACACTTCATAGTAAATAAATATAAATACTCATTATAACATTCTTAATTTCACCACATGTGTAACATTGTGAACGATTGGTTGTTTGTATTATGCTTATCCATGTTTTTTCTATAATATTCTATAGATGATGCCCATGATACACGAATATAATATACTAAGTATAGAGGTAGTGGATCTCAAGTAATACTGCCAGTAAAAGCCTATCGGTGCTTGGAGATAGGTTTTTAGAATGGAAGGTGGTAACTAGCCAGGCAGGATTTTTAGAAAATACCACTCATGCTATGATTTCCTTGCGGTGTTTTAGGGTGTGAACCATCTTTCCATTTTTCCAAATATCCGTTTATTAAAGTACAAAAGTTATAAGTTGTAAACGCGAATAACGTGCGTTCATTGGACAGGAAGTCATTGGTCGAGTCTTCCTGCCCTTGTGCTTGGTTCGTTGCACATGGAAGCGCGGCACCGAATGGGACCTTCATATTAAGAGTTATTGTAAACATTATTTTAACCGACATCTACAATAAATGAACAGATATAACCGCAGATATTTATCCAAATCTATGTATGGCGTGCACAATGATTACTTATTCAATTAGAGTTTAATTTTTATTCTTAATAGATTTAGCGTCAAGTGGAATCTCACCTGATGTTAATTGACGATCTAACCACACACACTAAGTATAGGAAAACGTATTGGCTACAGCTTGTTAACTTTAAAATGGTAGCTAGTTAGACAGGAAGTAGAAAATGCCTCATCATCATGCTGTGGTTTCATAATAATATTTTTCTCAGATGAATTCTCAGGATTAGGATTTTAACACGCGTCGAGCAAAAATTTTGCGACTGTGCCACCTATAAATTTGTACTAATCTATATAATTTTGTTTTTTGTAATTTCGTTAATCATCTCGTTTTATTTTTATAATTATAATAGGTATATATATCCGTTCCCAGACATTGTGTTAGAATGCTTTCGTACGTTAGTACACGCCCTTTTCCCACACCTGTCCTGTGTTTAAAATTATGTTGTGCTTTCCAATGAATGCAATTTTTTTTTTACCGTAAAACAATACATCGTCGTTGCAAGTTCTTTATTATTACTTTTTAAAATAAAATCTTAAATATGCAGTGCATCAATGTTTGTAACCAATACTAACTTAGTTTTATTCCGATAATAAAACTTATAATGTTAGAAATGTTTTTTGATTATAGGCATAATATGTTTTCGCTATACTCAATTGACGAACAGAGCGTGGGAGTGAGAGGTCATAATAAATTATATATTGCCTAAGACAAAAGAGATAGCGAATCGAAAGACACATTGTCCATTTCTATACTTGCTATGACCCCTTAAGACCGCTGTCAATTCTTTTGAAGTAATTTTATTTAAATGGTTAATAATTTTCGACGAAACTGTAAAAATATTATTTGTGTGTTTTGTTCATTGAGTCAATGTGAAATGAAACAACGTAATAATCTAAATGAATACACTTTTCAAGAATAATTAAAACAGGTTTGATTACATTGTAAGTTCACATATTTTGCTAATTTGGGTTAAATGTTTAATCGTAAAACTGATTTCAATTATAGATTGTATCTTTTTATATTGATTTATTGGTTGAATGTTTTACTTGTTTATATAGAGTTGGAAAATATTTAGTGGTAAATAAAAGAATATCAAATCAAGTGATGATACGGGAACACATCTATTAGTATTTAGTGTTTGGCGACAGTTTTTTCAAACTTTACGGTGGTTGCTACCCAGGTGGGCATCATTAGAAAAAGCCCTACCACCATACTATGGTTTCCTCACGATGTTTTTTTTTTTACCAAAATGTCAGGCCGATTTTAGAGTTTTCGGAGTGCCCCACTATCTGCGGGGGGGGCTGGTGGAGGACTATCTCCGAGGGAGGGAGGTGTCCTGTGTGGACAGCCAAGGCGTCGTCGTCCAGCGTCCGGCGGGCTGCGGGGTTCCACAGGGGTCGGTGCTCGGACCGCTCCTGTGGAACGTGGGCTACGACTGGGTCGTCCGGGGCGCACTTCCGAGTGGGGTGCGCCTGATTTGTTACGCGGACGACACCCTTGTCGTAGCCCGGGGGGGGGGGAGGTGGAGCGCTTGGCCACGATGGGAGTAGCCCTGGTGGGCATCGAGATGCTCGGGCTCAGGGTAGCAGCCGAAAAGACCGAGGCCTTGTTGTTTCATGGGCCTCGGCATGGGCCGCCCCCTGGGGCGAGCATCTCGGTGGGGGGGCACCGGATCCGGGTGAAGGCCCAGATGAAGTATCTGGGCCTCACCCTGGACGGGAGATGGCGGTTCGAGTCCCATTTTAAGGGACTCGGACCGCGCATCGCCGGTGCCGCGGCGGCACTGGGGCGGCTCCTCCCGAATGTGGGGGGGCCTGGCCAGAGGTGCCGCCGGCTCCACGCAGGGGTCGTGCGAAGCATGGCCGTCTACGGGGCACCTGTGTGGGCGGACGCCCTCAACGCCAGTAATATCCGTGTGCTGCGATCAGTGCAGCGCACGGTGGCGTTGAGGGCGGTGCGCGGTTACCGCACGGTGTCCGCGGCGGCGGCCTGTGTGCTCGCCGGCTCCCTGCCGTGGGAGCGAGAAGCGGAGATGCTCGCTGCCGTGTACCGGTACTCGGCAGCGGGGAGGGATGGTGGTGGGCTCCGCTTGCACCCGGCAGAGATTAGAAAGGAGAGGATGGAGAGGAGGGAGATAGAGTTAGGCAGGTGGGAGGAGGACCTGGCGGATGCGCGCTATGGGCGACCAACCATAGACGCCATCCGCCCGGTCCTCCGGGAGTGGATGGAGAGGCGTCACGGCTCCCTCAGCTTCAGGCTTGTGCAGATACTATCCGGGCATGGTTGCTTCGGGTGGTATCTGCACAAGATAGCTAGAAGGGAGCCGTCGGCGGTGTGCCACCACTGTGGTGGTGCGGCGGAAGATACGGCGCACCACACTTTTGCGGAGTGCGCCGTATGGGAGGAGCCGCGCCGGGCAGTGGTGGCGGCGGTTGGGTCAGACCTCTCGCTGCCGACGGTCGTTAAGGCCATGGTCGGCAGCGAGGAGGTCTGGGAGGTGGTTGCCTCCTTTTGCGAACAGATAATGTCGCAGAAGGAGGCGGCCGAGAGGGCCCGTGAAGAGGATCCGGGGGCGGATCCTCGGAGGCGTAAGAGGCCCAGAGGGAGACGGGCGCGCTATGCGCGGAGTTTTCTCCGTACATAGCGTGTCCGGATTTTTTTTTTTTTTTTTTTTTTTTTTTTTTCTATCAAGCAGTGGTGGCTCTTTTTTCCCCTTTTGCCCGCCACTGCTCTTCCTCTTTTATTCTTCTCCTTCTATGGGGGGTGGGTATTTATCCCGCTTCCTGGATGTCTGACCTTTGGTCATGCCTCTCCTCAAGAGGCGGGCTAAGTGGTGGAGGGGAACTTTTCTCCTCCATCCCCCATTGGGCCATTGCACTGACGGGCCTGGTGGGTTCGCTGCAGGGGGTGACGCGGTGCTTGCGAAAGTTACCCCGTGTCGCCTCCATCCCAAATGCAGCGGACGGCTCCGGGGGGTTTTAGTGGGTATTTCCGGAGCGCTTCACGCCCGGGTGAGTCCCACACTGGTCCGGAGCTCGTCACTCCGTGCCCTCTTATCTATTGTATTTGGGGGACTCTGATCCCGCAAATACAATAGATAAGGGAAGTGCGTAAATGCATTTCACCTCGTAAAAAAAAAAAAAAAAAAAAGCCGATTTTAGAGTTGGATAGGTGAGATCGAACCTGCGTCGATTGACGCGGAATTCGGCCACAGTACCCACTGCACCATCATCGCTGTAGTTAATATAGAACTTGCAAGAAGTACGTAAAGCTTGACGTCATATTTTACTATTGGAGTTATCTTTTTAGGATAAAATTAAAACGCTTATAAGTTATTTATTTCTTGTTAGATTTTAATTTTGATTTAAGTGTTCAGCCTTATTTATGGTCTATTTTGAAAGAATAACAAGAGACGAAGACCATGAACAACCCATAATTTTTTTACCCATAAATTTTTAATACTTTTGAAACTGTAGTATTTTGTTACACCAATTTCTATAAGAAATAAAATATTATTTTACACTACTATTTAGATTATCTTTTACTTGGAGATTATGTTTTGTATCTTTTGAAATTATTGTATTCTCGTAATAAATAGTGGGCCTGAACCTATCCAGTAATATATGATTATAGCAGAATCAGTGGTGTAACTAAACCATCTGAGGCCCGTGCCAGAGTCATTGGATGGGCTTGGATGGCCCAGTATAAATCGTCACATTGTAATTTAATTTTAATAACTCACTAAAGTAATCACTAATGCGTTTAAATATTTAGATAACACATTTACGATTAGTTATGACAACACTATTTCACGCACACTTTTGCAAGTCGTTTTTTGTAATGGCTTTTAACTAGCACTGTGAGTCTTGTCTATACTAGGTCTATGCTTTTGACAATGTTAAATATATTGGTTCTATGGCGGAAACTTGACTTGACTTGACTTGTTAGTCCTTTGAGAATAGTTCCAGTGAACTTTTGTTGTTAAATAATTTTAGGATTTAACGTGGTCCAATTCTTTCGTACAGTATTTTTTATTTTAATTCATATACTTCCGTTATTTGACTTTGGTATTTTGTAATAGTGATGGCATTTTGGTTGATGAAGGTTGGTTACTTTGTGCAAGTACAATAGATTCGATAAATAGCATAGGGCATGAATTTGATACAGACATTCATTAAAATAGCCTCAATTTTGAAGAGTGTTGTGTAAATGAGTTTGAAAAATTGTGTGTATCTAGATAGCATTGGTAAAATTATATATACACTCAAACGCTATTAACTAATGAAATAAAGAATAAAAGGATATTGGATCATTTAACACAAAGTTATTTCGAGTTCGAGCAAGCGATAGATTCTATTTGTTTACTAGTATTGGAAACGAGTTGAATCGGGAAGCCTTCGAATACGTCGAAGCAATATGGCCAAGAGAGTTAAGAAATCAATGTATATTTATGAATCAAACATGTTTTTATTAATGAATGCATATTGCAATCTGATCGGATGTTTTTTTTGTATGTTCTATACCTTTTTACAAGTTACCATTCTTCGAACTACAATAAATAATTATTACTTTTTTTTAACTTTCATAGTTTCCCAGCAAGTGTACAAGTACTCTTGTGTCAAACCCTAGGAACATAACTACACGACATCTGCTGTAAAATTCATTCCGAAAAAAAAAAAAACGGCCGCTACTTTAATATGATGATCTATAAACATCGGCTTCCATTGTAAAAGTAATTATGTAGAATACTAGTTAATAGAAAATGAGGTAAGTCATATCTGGGAATAATGATTGACTCAAAGTTACTTTATAACACTCACTACGATTTCATTTATCAAAAAGCTATCAAAATGTTAGGATTCATATTTAGAGTTACAAAGCCTTTTAATAAAGTTCAACCATTAAAAATGCTTTATTTTTCTTACGTGAGGAGCAGTCTAGAATATCTGTCATCCATTTGGTCACCAGGTTTTATTACACATGACAACAGGTTGGAAAAAATACAATGTAAGTTTTTAAAATTTCTTAGTACAAAAAGCAAGAACGAACCTGTTGACTACGACAATAATTTAAAACGTTATAACATCTTATCTCTAAAACAGCGTCGAATTATAAACGACATGAAATTTCTTTATGATATCGTACATTCGGCGATAGACAGTCCAGAATTATTGCGTAAATTAAACTTTAGAGTACCTACCAAACGGATTCGTAGCCCCCATCTGTTTGAGATTTCTTCTGTTAAGCATATTTATGCTCAGAATTCCATTATCTACAGATCTACTAAACAATATAACAATCTATCCAATGACATTGATATTTTCCACCTTAGTCGTAATCAGTTCCTAAAGTCGGTCCGATTAAAGTTAGTTGCAGACGTCAGGTAATAGATTTAATATCTAATAATTGACACACACACATTCAACATTTCCTATACACACACATATACACTCACATCCATACTCGCGTAATGTATATAGCAATTCTTCTCGTGATCCTCCATCGGTTCGAGCAGTCTAGCAGCGGCGTGTCGTGTGTCTTTCCCTAACCATATTTTTTTTTTATTTTTTTTTTGTATCTTTATTTGAAAAAACATTACATTATGTAAATTAAAACTAGCTTACATACTATAATAAGATTAAAAATAAACAAACAAAACAAAACAAAGAAAACACAATCAGAAAACTACACACGCTACACTTACTAACTAAACTACGAACTAATAGGGGACACGGGGAAACCGCATCAGGGCTATTCCCTTCGACGGTGGCCTCTCCTTTGTCCGCGCCTACGGACAAGTCAACTGGGTGAGGCACACAGGTGCGTCCCTCGTGGAGTAATCTTCTGAGTTCTGGGAGCTAATCCTGCTGTCGATCGGACTCTGAGGGGTCAGGGAGATGCACCCGATCTATACGGGTCATAGACACGGTCCTCCTTCAACTACCTACTCAGCTAGGCGAGGACCGGCGTATGAGATCGCGCGCCTGAGGCCTATGTATTAATGACAAGCGATCACCTCTTCCTCTCCGACTGTCGGGAGGTCTAGCGTGCAACGGCGCGATGTTCTGGAGGTGAACGTGCGCCGACGTGTCCGCTCTTCGGAACATGTTGGTTGCAAGGCTGCTTATGAACGCATCCAGGCTCTCTACACGTAAGTCACGCGCAAGTACGTGGTTGCTAACGTATCGCGGTGCCCCCGCGATCATGCGAAGCGTGATGCTCTGTTGGGCTCTAAGCCGTCTCTTGTTCGTTTCCGATAAGCGACTGAACCATGCAGGGGCGGCATAGGTAAATCGTGACCTCAAATAGGTTTTATATAAACCAAGCCTCGTTCTCAAGGGTAGCCTTGAGGTGAGCACTGGACGCAGCATTCTCCTCGCCGCTCTTGTCCGCGCGATCACATCTCCTACATGACTTGAAAAAGTCAGGTTTCGATCTATAGTGACTCCCAGGTATTGAACTTTATCCTTCCACGGTATAGTCTTTCCCTGGAGCGTCAAGCAAGGTGGTAATCTACTCATCATCACTCTAGTCATGAGTGCCTGTGTCTTCCCTACGTTGGCCCGCAGCCTCCATCTCCGTAGCCATTCGGGAAGGGTATCTAGTAGTCGCTGGGTTTCGATTTGCGCATCTAGTGGCGTGTTATCCACGTGGAAATAAGCGGCGTCGTCAGCGAATAGTGCGAGTTCTGTCCACCCGCGCACGGGCATATCGTTCGTGTAGACGGCGTAGAGGCTAGGAGAGAGGCAGCTACCCTGCGGGACTCCGGCTCTCATAGGGAACTCCCGAGACACTTGGCCTTCGACCACTACTTGGGCGCGGCGGTCTTCCAGGAAAGACTTCAGGACATGGAGAATCTTCCTAGGGATCGTGGTGGTCGTTAACAGTTTGTATAGCATCCCCTGGTGCCATACTTTGTCAAACGCCTTCTCCATGTCCAGCAGTACAACTGCGACGTATTGTCTGTTTCTTCTTGCGGTATCTATTATGTCAATGACCCTCGTGAGTTGGAGAACAGTAGAGTGATGCTCTCTAAACCCGAACTGTTCGGCTCTCAGGTTCATGTGCGGCAGCATCTTGGCCAGCACGAGCCTCTCGAACACCTTAGACAGCGTGCTGAGCAAAGTGATTGGCCTGTAGTTTTCTGGTCTTTGCAGGTTCTTCCTGGGCTTCGGTAACATGCGGACCAGTCCGAGCTTCCAGTCATTCGGGAAGTGCCCCGAGCGGATAATACCGTTGAATAACCGCGTCACCGCCGCGAGTGATCTCAGCGGCAGGTGACGCAGCATTGCAACGGTAATGTTATCCGCACCGGGGGCCTTCCTGGGCTTCAGTTTCCCGATCACGCGATTTACTTCGGCCGGGGTGAAGAACAGGGCGTCTGCCGGGCTGCCGCCGACTACAGGCTCAGCCCAGTATCTGTCTAGGTGTCGGTTTACATTGAAGACGTGCTGAAGGTCCGCTTCGTCGTTCGGGGAGAACTGTTCTTCCAAACACGTAGCAAAGATCTCCGCCCGATCAGTTGCTGTGAAGCGTGGGAAGCCATCTTCGCCCAGTAAGGGGCGGACCGGCTCCGGTGTGCTCGATAGCTGCTTACATAGACGGTGTACTGAGGGGACCGAGCTGTCCGTGATAATCTCGTCTATATGGTTCTCCCACGCTTCGGCTGCATGGTCATCTAGGGCAATTTTAACTCGTGTCACCATCGAGTTAAGTCTAGTCTTCGTGAAGGGGCAACGGGTATTCTGCCACTCCCTCCGCAGCGCTCGTTTCTCTTTTATGAGATCCTGAATCCGCCGGGGAAGAGGTTTGAGCCTCGACTCCGTCGGAATGGTGCGAGTAGATTTTTCTCGGGCGCTGCGGATGCAATGGGTGAGTTCACCCGTCATCCGTTCCACATCTTCCGGCGTGGACATCTTTCGCGTCGGTGTGGTGCTCTCTAGTTCCTTCACGAATATTGCCCAATCAATCCGCGTACGTGATGCTGGAAGTAATACTCGCGTAGGTGACTCGGAGACTTCGAGAAGGACAGGTCTATGGTCCGAGGGTAGATCCGGCAGTACTGTCTGCCTCGGTGGATTCAAGCGCCCTTTCGTTAACGTTATGTCCAAAACGTCTTGCGACCTCGGGCTATGATGTGTTGGCTCATCTGGGCCGTGGATATCAAAGCTATAGTCTTCAGCAAGCTTCAAGAGTTGTCGACCAGGTTGCGTATTACATGAGGAGTTCCAGGAGGTGTGCTTCGCGTTAAAATCTCCTGCCATGATCGTTGGCGTACCTCCCGCCATTAATTCCTCAAGTTCTCTTTCCAGCATCTGTGTGGGCTGGTTATTAGGTCGGTATATGGCGTAAGCCTTCAAGTCCCGACCATCGACGTGCAACAATACCCCCAGAGCGTAGAGTGACTGGTACTCTTTAAAGGGTATTGGCTGATGTACGACATTCCTCTTGACGAGGACTAAAAGTCCTCGGTACGGGCGGCCACTCGTCGGACTCCTCTCGTCTTTCCTGTATGCGAAGTAGTTAGGGACCCGAAACTCTTCGCCTTGACGCAGGAAAGTCTCCGATATCAGCATCACGTCAATCTTTTGCTCACGGAGGAAGGCTATCAGTAGCCTTCTCTTCCCCGTGAGCGCCTGGGCATTCCAGTGGCACACCCTTAACTCAAGCATTGGGATTTAGGAGCTTCAGTAATCCCAATAGGGTGGCCTTCTGACCTTTCTCACCCTCCTTAACGGCCGACAAGATCTCCTGCAGGACACCGAGGGTCGCCGTCAAAGTGTCCAGCTGCTGAGCCGGGGGGGGGGGGATGGAGGTGCCAGAGGGGCAGGTCTATCACTCGACGCGCCCGCGGTACGATCCTGAACCGCGGACTTCTTCTTCTGGCGTCGGCGTCTTTTCCCAGGTCCAGTAGTCGCACCGCGACTCGTAGGCTCATTGGCCGGCGCCATCAGTGACGCTGACGCCGTCTCCCCTACTGTCGTTTGCGGCGGAATTGCTGACCCTTTCGTTACGCGTCCTGAGAGGTGATCGCCAGTGCGCGTAATTACGCCAGCCGTCCGGTACCTGGCTTCCCTACGGAAGACCGGACACTGCCTATAATTGGCAGGGTGCGGTCCGCCGCAGTTGGCACAGGTCGGTGGCTCTTCAACTGAGCGACCACATTCCCGAGCTACGTGTGGTTCTCCACACCGGACACAAGCGAGTGTTCTATGACACTGCATCGAGCTGTGCCGGAATTGTTGGCATCTGTGGCACTGGGCGGGACCAGTCTTACCGCGCCAGGCTTCTATTTTAATCCCCCTCATGCACAGTATTTCATTTACTGCATAGATGTCCGGGGTTGTTGGTGTCCGCTTCAGGACGACGTGAAAAACGGAACCCGGGCGACCTCCACGCGCCATGATGTTCTTTACGAACTCGGGTTCGAAGCCTCGCTCCTGTAAGGCGGCTGTGATGTCAGCGGGGTCCGTGTCTGAGGGTAGTCCCCTCAGAGCCACCTTGAGGCTTCGCTCGGCAGGCAAGGAGTAGGAGAACCAGGCGATGCCTTCCTCCTTCTCCGCCTTGGTGAGGTAACGTTGTACTACTCGGTACTCGTCTACGCTCTCCGGCAAGAACTTCACCCCTGTCCCAAAGGGGCGAGCGTTCGGAGCTCTGCCGAGCTGTTGGGTCAGCAGCTTGAAATGTCTTTGCCATTCTGGCAGACGCTCCACTATCAGTGGCGGATATTTCGGTGCCGGTGCCTGCTTGACGTTGGGGGCTGAAGGCCCCTTCGACGTGTCCGGTTTCGGCTGCTGCTGTTGTTGTTGCTGTGGCTGTTGTGATGCGGCCGGAGGCATCGGCGTCCCTTGCGCCGGTTGGCGCTGAGGCGCTGCGCTCCTACCGCCGCCGCGAATGATCTTGATGGTGCCGGTGCCGGTGCTGCGAGCACGGGAGTCGTCGCGTAATGTATATTGCTTATGAAATGTAATCTGTATTACTTCTTAATTGGCACTTTAAAATTATATTTTATGTTTTCTATAACTATTGTGAATGTGCTGTGAAGTTCTTATACATAAATAAATAAATAAATAAAAATAGTGTTGAGATTTTGATCTATAAGGGCTATGCTAAATAATAATTATCATATTTCAACTCAGTCACAAAATTTATTACTACAAGTCAACAGATTGGGATTAGAGCCTTGCAGATTATCGATCGCTGGGTCGTTGGATAGCATATAAATAGGCAGGTAGGTGCATGCATAGCGATCCCGTGTTTGCTCCTACTAGGTGGCGGGAGGTACCGGGGGGTTTAGTGGGTAGTGGTCAACGGCGCTTCTCGCCGCGAGTCCCACACTAATCCTGTGTGACAGCCTCTCGCGCTTTCGTGCGAGAGACTGTCACACATCTTCAGACGTGTTTCAACCAGATCTGGAAGGGGGGTCCCTATCAGATCTGGCTGGACAACTAGTGCGTAAATGCATTCTCCTCGAAAAAAAAAAAAAAAAGGTAGTTTACGATACTCCTTATACTTTTTAAATTATCTTTTATATCTTTATAGTTTCATATATAAATAGTATATATTATATATATTAATATCCTTTGACCATAACCTGAACTGATGGTAAATATTTGGCGATATATTTTCAATTAAGTATGGTAGTTAGTTTGGTGTTTCTTAGAAAAATGCTCTACGACTGTGCTATAATTTCACCATAATGTTTCTCTTTACAGTAAATCCACATAAATCAAAGTAGTAGCTGAAAACACTACCACTAAACTATAAACGTATGCATATTAAATGTCTTTATTTACATATTAAACTAAACATTGTGTGTCTAAAATATGTTATTCGATAATACTCAAACCTAGAAATGTTAAAATAATGATCACGGCAAATTTTTTTTTTTTATTTTTTTTTTCCTACCTAGCTAATGCTGTTGACCGGAAGGGCCTTTACAGCTTCACCGAACTTTGTGGGCGAGTGCTGAATGCACTCAGCCGCATAAGGTAGCTAGCTCAAGGGTTCGAACCTCGGCTTGGCCGCTACCTGAGTATGAAAACTCCCGCGGAATTTTTATCCTAGCTAAACCCTACATTTTTTATTTTATTCTTTATTTACATAAAAAAAAAAAGGTTCCTTACAGGACCTATGTACCTGCATGTTATGCATGAGTGTGTATGGAGTGTTGGGCGTGTAATTGCTCAATGCGTGGACAGTGTTACTGTATCGCGCTGGCGGCGACGTCAAGAGCCTCCCCAGTTGGGGAACGAGGCACGTCTTGGGTCGCCGCCTGAGGGGGACCCGGAGTGTGTGCGAGGGCAAAGTTAGCCGCCTGTCCCCGGCGGCGGGAACGGCGGTTACGCGGGCGTGGGCGCTGACACGCAAATGTGCGAGGAACATGAGGAAACAAATATTTTATAATTAAATGTTCCATCTTATTTCTTGGATTAATTTAATAGAATCAACAAGTGTGACCGCGTAATCGATTCGCCATCTGGCGGCGCAGCGTGTAATTGGACTCGTAGAAAAGCCGAGCTCTTCCCCTGGGCACGACTTCCATAACAAATTGTGTAATTGAACTGCCACCCGCCGGTCGAGTTCGTTATGATGTCAATTGTTGCATCGCATCGCATAGTGATGTACTGTAAGACATGTGACACATCTGTTTGAGTATAGGTTTTATGAAGGGTAAATGTTTAGGCAAACGGCTAGACGCTTGACCTGGCCTTGTCCTAAAAAGACTTTAATTTAGTATTATTACGTATAATCAATGTATGCCATATAATATTTATTTACGAATAATTCGTGGTAGACATATGATGTAAGAGGCCATGGATGAAAATTCAAAACTATAAAATCAGCTCTTTCGGTGAGGAAACAATAGCACGGCATTTTTTTTTTTAATAATGCCCGCCTGGGTATCTAGTTAGCTACCACTCTCAGATTTGAAAACCTGTCACCAAATATCAATAGGTATGTTCCGGCAGCATTCTTTAAGACCCAGTACCGCTAGGCTTAGTGTGTTTATCATCCTGGACCACTTCGTCACTTAACGTGAGGTTAGTTTGTGGTCCACATATCAGTGCCTCTGCATTATAAAAAAAATGTTATATAAAAAGAAATGCCTTTATTCTATGTACATATTTATATTTGGTCGTTGGCAAATACTACAAAATCACCGGACTGATTTAAAAAACGAAAAGATAAGAAAGATATTAAGATAAAAAAGATTTATTAAATTATATATATATATATATATATATATATTATCGAATATCGAATATAAGGGAACATAATGGAATAAAAAAAAATCTGTATCGTATTACTCTAATGTCTCAGATATATTTAGTGATGTTTTAGTATAAGTATCATTACATAACTTGTGTTGTTTATGATGAATTGCGCGCAACACAGGATGCGTAAATAATTAATAAATATTATTAGGGTTAAGTTTATAAGAACATAGTAATTTTAAGATAAAATTGTATATCATACATTTTATTTCATTGCAGTTTATAAAAACACCTTGTCTTTTCTTGGTTGTGAAATTTTAAATTAGGCACTTTCAAGTCTATGTAACTCATTCTACCGCTCAGCGAACCCTGATCATTACAAAATCTATTAATACATATTATACTATTGTAAATATTTAGATACGTTAGTCAAGGTACGTTGTTTTAGTAATTTCATAAAGGAGAATTTATTTGATATCAAAAAAGGTTAGAATTCTGTTACAATTTTAATCCTAAAGAGAATTAAATATAGCATACTGTACTTCTTTATACTGTAACTAATAAATATTAAAAGGACCTTATCATCATAAAGCGATATATGATAATTTATCTCTCTCTTTCACACAACTCTAAACATCTAAACGAAAGAGATAGAGCACTCGGTAATAAATAGTCGCGAAGTTTGCAGATGGTATAGATAAAGGGTTCGATCGCGAATGATAGTAACTTATAGTATGATTGCATAGTAACGCATGCAAATAAGGTGGTGAGATAATAAATTCTCAATTTTACCGCCCGTGTGCCGCTGGCCTTTGAGATAATTATAGAAGAGTGTAGGTAGGTAAACATATCATCTATGTTTATTGAATGCCAATATATATACTTACTATATAAATTAATAACTATTGATTAGCGCTCATGTAGGATATTCCAGAATGCTAAACAATCTTTTTAAGTACATTGGATACGCGTTGATGTCTTTTATTTTTAACGAGCTGCTCTGGCGAACTTCGTAGTCTACCACCTTAGAATCGATAAATGTTGTGTTTCTTAAATTTAGTTTTTATTCAAATGTGCGAGGAATGTTCTTGAGTCCGAGATACGAACAAAAAAAAAATCCAAACCAGTCAATCTGTTTTCGAAATATCATGAAAAAACTTGTATTCTATACAAACTGAATGAAAAAATGTTTTTTATTGCGTGAATTCTTCGTTGTTTTGATAGTTATTCCGCTATTTGGGGTGGAGTCAAAGTCAACAAATTAAAGATAATAAAATCTGCCCAATCGTTATTGAGTTATAAACGGTGTTACTAAACCAACTTTGTTATATAGAGATTAATCGTAGAACAGCCTTAATCACAGGTATCTATAATGTTTGTTTATATTAACACTTTAAATGTAGCCGCCGAAAATTCAGTGATAATTAAACAAAATTTTATTGATTAGTAGTTTTTTTTAAAGTATCTAATGTTTATTAAACAACATAAACGAAGTCTAAGCTTAATTTCATTAGAATCTGCGTAATGGATAGACAAACATTCTAATGAAAACTCATTCACATTTATAATATTATGATAAATAGAGTTAGGTTATATGTTTTATTTATATGTAAATACAAAAGTAGCAGTCTAATTGCAGATATTGAGATGAGAAAATAACACATAAATTAAACAAGACTTATTAATTTATGTGATATATATATTGCGTAAAGATGTTATAATAAGGTCCATGATCCGCTCACCAACCTTGGCCTCCAGATTCTCGAGGTTGACGACACCACCGCCTCCCCCGCCGCCCCCGCCTACCTCCAGTGTTTGCTGCAACCAATAAATTAAGCTATTTGATTACTACTACATATCTAGTTTTTCTATAGTAAGATTCACTTGATATATGAGTAAAAGAACAGTAGTAACTAGGACCTAAAGAGGGTGCGAGGAGTGTCACAGACAGTGACACTCGCACAACAGTCAACCAACTGAAAACCAGCGCTATGATCGTTTTGTTGTAGCAAATACTGAGCTGGTGCCATTTATGACATTTAATGCGGTATATGCTTTGACAACGTCTTATGGTAATGTTTCTTTATTATTTTCTTATCAGACTATTGAGATGAAAATGTTGGTCAATTTATTCAGAAGTCCAAATCTTTAAATTTTTAACTCCTGAATAAATTAACTGAATTTTCACAATTTTTTATGTCGAAGACCTGAAAAGTTATTCTTCCTCTACACTACGCGAGAATGTCTGTGAAACGGTCGTGTTCGTATTTTACTTTTACTGACATCAAATAATGTTAATTTAAAGTTAGGAATATAGGGGAAATTTGTAAAATCCACGGGTCTAGCGTGCTGTTATATACACAGTCCGTATGTACTCGCAGTAGTCAGAACTTTTGATAATTTATATTATTTACATACATACATACATATGCTCACGCCTGTTTTCCCCGAAGGGTTAGGCAGAGGTGAAGTAGCGAACTACACCACCCACATTTCGCCGAGCTTAGTTCCGTCCCAGATGTGACAGGGGGCGAGCCTGTCGCCATATCGGGCACAAATTCCAAACTCCGGGATGATACTGAGTAGAAAAAAACCCAATATCACTTGACCCGACCCGGGGATCGAACCCGAGATCTCAGATCGTCAGTCGTATGTAATACAACTGCGCTAAAACCGAGGCAGTTATATTATTTATGTCATAATTAATTATATGACGGTGACACTTGCTCCTAATCAAGTTCTACAAAACGTGTTATTATAATAATTGTAAATAAAAGTTTTTTCCAAAATAATAATTTTTTTTGTATTTATTTACTATTTGAGTAAAACCATATAACAGTACGGCTGATTTATATTCAATAGTCATTTTATAATTTATTTAAAAAAAAAACCGAGATTATACAAATACCTTTAAATATGGAAATACTAATGATATAAAAAATTATCTTTTGAGTATTTATTGGAAATGAATAAATTTTACGCGTCCATGTAAATGTCGATTAACGATGCATATTTACATAATAATAATGTTTTTTTTTTAAATATATAATATGCTAATATTCTAATTTGACTTGTCAAGATTGATATCTTGATTATTTATAACTTGTAAATTATTTCGTGTTTTAATTTACGCAGTATTAAATTTATCTTTTATGCTTTTGAAATCAATATATTTAATTATTTCCAATTATATAAAAATACAAATATAATTTACTATCAACTAAATATCAACGTGTATTGATAAATGTGACATACATAGCATAACCACAGCGAAGATCAGTAGAATTTCAATTATCAACGACCGATATTCTTAATAGAGTATGAAGTAATGTTAGCTGGTTAGCTCTAACACGATCTAAAGATGTACGAATCAATCAAAAAATCAAAATCAAAATTTACTTTTTCAATTTAGGCCCTAAGAAGGCGCTTATGAACGTCTAAAACACTACCACCGGTTCGGAAAACAACCCAACCGAGAAGAGCGCAGACGAGAAACTCGATCTGGTTCTTTTTTTTTTTCATAAATATAATATATATATATATATATAATTTTTTTTTTGTCATATAAAAAACTATACAAATCGTAGTTTTTAGTGGAAGCACAGAGATGTGGGTTAATTCCAGACATCACTATCGTTCACGTAATGATCCACCCTGTAATAACCTTTTGAGATTAAGACTTGCTCGACATAATACTTGAACTTATTGTTAGATAAATCGGTAATGTTACTTGGGATCTTATTGTAAAACCGAATACTATTACCTATAAAGCTTTTATTACACTTACTTAACCTAAAGCGTGGGACGGACAACTTGTCTTTACTTCTAGTATTACAATTATGACGATCATTCACTAGATCTAGCTTGTCTAAATTTTTACGAATATGCATTAAGTTATCGAAGATGTATTGGGAGGGCAAAGTTAAGATATCATATTCTTGAAACTTGTTCTTTAAAGATTCGCGAGGTCCGAGATATTATATATTGCTCGAACAGCTCTCTTTTGCGAATGCGAATGACGAACTGTATTCGTGGATATGGTGTCTAAATTACCGGTAAAAGAAAACATTGTAAACGTAACAATTTCCAGAGAATAGAGTTCTCACGGTTAATTGAGTCGTGACCACCGTTCACATACAGAGAAGGACCTTTCATAATGTTTCGTTTCAAATTGTCATGTTTCAGGAACAGATTACAGGAAGAAAGGATTTGCAGGACAATTTTCAGAGGTCATCTCAATTTTTTATTTTACAGTAAGCTTATTGGTAAACACAGTGATAAGTACTTTGCCGTGTTCCGATAAAAAAACTACAACGGGACTTATATATTCTAGTGGAGAAGTTGATAATTGACTCCCATGTACCTTTTAATATATTTCGGTATGTGGCCTTGAAAGTCGATACTCAGTGACCCTGTCGGTCGTTATAATTATAGTCAATGAAGTAATGAGAGTCTCAGGTGGGCATCAGGGCTAGTGAGTCGACTTATGATCCATGAACGTCGTGAACGAAGACCGCAAGATGAAGTAAATACTCAAGTTATTCCTAGTCATCAATATTATAAAGCTGAAAATTGATACCAAAATCAAAGAAAAATGTATCAAGAAAATAGAAGAGATGTTCGAAGCAAAATTAGTTCAGATCGCGTCAGATTGCTGCGATGTGTGTGTAGAAGACGGACAAAGCCACTCGTAGAAGGTAGTCACGCATGTGAGATTTGTCGGTCGGATAGTTGAAACGCACGTGGGGTCTATGCAAAAACTGGACGTGCGGGGATATCGGTCGCGGTCCGCGGCCGCTCGTTCGGCTTTCTACTTCACATTATTAACATTACTTGCTACATTTCACGTTCTTATTAATTATAAGATTAGTGTCACACAATGAATAACGTAGTTTTATGTTAAATTGGCTCATTAACCTAAACCCTTTAGAATTTTTACCTTATGGTAAATCTGAAAAAAATTATACTTTGTAATTATTGATGTAAAATTTATTTATAGGGTACTCATGTTACTGGTCAAATTGCTTGAATGAAGTGTGAATATCGATTTATATATGTATGTAATCAATTACTTCTGTGTTATGCTAGACAAAGAAGCAATTGCTTAAAGCTCTATACTAATGTGCCCGTGATATCACATATTTCTGGTATCGGAATTAAGAGAACGTGACTGATTTATTTAAATTAACGAATATCATTTTAAAGCCGTGAGTTGTGAAAAACAACAAAATAAAACATAACTTTTCTCAGTTTAATCTGAGGAAAATTGAAAAATCTAATTCCAAGAATCTTGTTCACCAGGAATCTTCATGTATATTTTATGCTATAATCGTAGCCTCCAAAAACTGGC
Source organism: Samia ricini (assembly GCA_014132275.2). Classification (NCBI taxonomy): domain Eukaryota; kingdom Metazoa; phylum Arthropoda; class Insecta; order Lepidoptera; family Saturniidae; genus Samia; species Samia ricini. Next base: position 34,572,878 of record AP028162.1, read on the forward strand.
TACTAAAATTAAAAAACTTAATATATTTATCCCTTTTACTCTTTTTCGAACTTATACTAGTCTAAATAGAGCTACAAATTACTTTATACTGATATTAACGACTATCAAAACCCACGCCACAACCAAGCCCTTGAAAATAGTAGCAGATTGTCCATTCTAAATTACGTCTAGTATTACAGACAGATATGATTACTTACTATTTTCGTATGAATGAATGTTGTTAATTGAATATTCTAATTGAAGGAGGGGTTTTATAAACATACTTATAAAACAACGCATAGCTTGGCCCCGAGTGAGTTCTAGAGCGAGACGTATAGTCATTGTGAATAATTGTCTGCAACAATTACCCGATCAAATTATGTAGTTTACTATCATTAAGGATTCCGTGCACCTTTGATTGGCTTTTTATTTGTGTACGTTTATTATTTGACTTTCAGTACTATTTCACATTCAGGTAGAAGAAAATTTGTTGTACATATTTTTAGGTATGGTTAGAGGTAACATGGTGGCGGGAGGTACCGGGGGGTTTAGTGGGTAGTGGTCAACGGCGCTTCTCGCCGCGAGTCCCACACTAATCCTGTGTGACAGCCCCTCGTACTTTGTGCGAGAGTCTGTCACACATCTTCAGACGTGTTTCGGCCAGATCTGGAAGGGAGGCTCCCTATCAGATCTGGCTGGACAGCTAGTGCGTAAATGCATTCCCCTCGAAAAAAAAAAAAGTTATGGTTAGAGGTGATATATTGAAAGGTTTGACTGTTTTTTACATTATATTTCATGGAAATAAAATTGTATTCAAAGTTCAGAATAACTTCCTTTAGTTATTAAATATATTTCATAATAAATAACGCAATACATATAATCGATGCGTCTGCAACTTTTGTCTATGAAAACACTACAACCCTGTCAAATCAAGTCCTCAAGAATAGTAATTTATTAGGAACTACACTCGTCTGGTGTTTGTTATGAACAGCTATAGCTTGCAGTGACCACTTAACATAATGCCCGTTTGCTACTTGTTGTATTTAAATGAAAGAATTGATGTCCATCACGCATCAGGACTCAGGGAAATGTAATTTCAAGTTTAAAATATATGTTCAAACTCACCAGAGATGCTGAGCGCTGTTGTTTGCTCAAATCGTGTTTGCTACTACAGCGATCTTCTCCAGCGTCAGAAAACTGTCCAGACTTGCGGCTGCTGTCGAGAAAACGTTACATTATTTCATTTTCTTTATTCGTAACTTAATCGTCTTTATTAATAGTTGTTTATGGTTCGGTACTGAAGTTTTGAGGAAAATATATCACAGTGACACCATAATATGGTCATAGAGTGATCCTTATATAACTAATAAGTTCAAAATATAATAAGAGTAACAATCAGCATGTCAATGTTCATGTTATCAATATGTAATCAGTATGTTGTTATGTTATCAATAGCTTTACTTGAACATCATTTTTGGCAACACCGTAAACTAACATCGATTTAATTAATGGTCAAATACTATCTCGCAAAGTATTCTTTAGAAAAATTGTACGTCTCGGGATGCCCGGCAGAAATGATAACTTAAACTAATATAAGTTGAACTAATTAATATTGAAATTGTTTAACTTCAGAGAAGCTTAGGCTATTACTTAAATTTTATGTATATTAATATGATGAATGTAAGGAAAGGTTATTTATTTATAATAAATTTTTTTATTGATTATGAAATATATTTTATTCCTAGTTACAATACTTGAATATGTACGTTAGAATTTTGTGTACGTACAATATTATTATTTAATCAACAGTATATGTCTATCGCACACTAAACACTGAGTAGAGAGAGAGAGAGAGAGGGAAGCGTCTATCCGAAATACGACTACCGTTGTGGGTTAGAGAGTGAGAGAGGAGGAGCCAGGCCTACGTTATGCACAGAGTTATGTGGAGACAGACTGGCGCCCGTAACGCGTTACGTAAGAAAGCGGTTCATCATCCCATAAGAAGTTATCACTACAAAAATACAAATGACGCATAGTTTTCAAACGATTTTTAAACCAAATTTTCAAACACATTTTTATTTCTTTGTTATTGTTGAATTTATAATTTATTTTACATTCTCAGCGCAATTCGATATGGACAAAGAATAAAGCTGTGAATACACGAACAAATAAGAAGTAAAACTAATTTTCACACGTTTAAATTAATTATCGTAATTGAATAATAACGTAAAATAAAGTATGAGAATAAAATGATAAATAAATAAATGATATAGTAATGATAGAAAAATAGCACGTTAAGGATAGCTTTAATAAAAATATATAAATTAAAAATTAAATAATGTAATAGATAACATGATTGGAACGGCTAGTATTGCTAGTTACATAGATATTTAGTTTTACAAACATTATTAATTTTTTTTTTTTTAAATAATTATTAAACATAGGTATTAGACCTGACATTATGCGGTCACTACAACCCACACAGCCAAATGCGCCTTTTAAATCTGAACAGCAGCATGACGAAAACTAATACTTTGTCACAGAAATAGATATTAAAAATAATATATATATAATTAAAAAAATCTTTTGTCTGATGTTCGTTTGTACCAAGCCTTATTTACGTGAACAAAAAACATCTAACCTAGTTGAGGACAACCTTGAGGTGTTCGATTGCTTATTTCTGAACAATGAGTATTAGGTTACCGTTGACCCCGGAGTCGAATGTTCGAGACAACTCACCAATTCACTACCGGGCATGAGGAGAACTGGCCCTACCTTATACGTACTCCTCAATGATAAAAATAAGATAGACCGTTGTGCGCTTAAAATAACACATTGCTAGATATAGGTAAAGCGATACTTTCTAATACCCGTCGGTTTAACCGCCACCCTTAAATTGATTAGTTGCACTTTTAAGTGTATTCTAGCAGTCATAGTTAAGAGCCAATTCCTCTAAGCTTTGCGTGTCCAGTATAAATTAACAACAAAGATAAATAGACCCAGGAATTATATTAAGTAATAATATTTAACTACATTTTATCAAAATCAAAATCAAAAATCAAAATTTATTTATTCAATTTAGGCCCTAAGAAGGCGCTTTGAACGTCTAAAACACTACCACCGGTTCGGAAAACAACCCAGTCGGGAAGAGCGCAGGCAAGAAACTCGATCTGGTTCTTTTTTTTTTTTCATAAATATAATATATATCATTTTTTTTGTCATATAAAAACTATACAAATCGTAGTTTTTAGTGGAAGCACAGAGATGTGGGTTAATTCCAGACATCACTATCGTTCACGTAATGATCCACCCTGTAATAACCTTTTGAGATTAAAACTTGCTTGAATCATAAATCATACTCTACATGAATCATACTCTAGAAAATGTTTTGTTATTGTGTGTGACAAAGGAAACCGCCGACGCGGCCTACGCTGTAACCGATTCCCTTTCCAGTACGTTAATAGGATAGGTTTTTAAATAAACCGGAATAACGTGGCGCGTCGTGAACCACACAACTAATGAAAGCGAGCTAATCTAACCATTGTTTTAATACATCTATAGTATAGAGCAGAGTACATTAAACTTATGGATTCACATACTCCTATTAGGCTTTCTAAGCTACGGCGAACCCCCTTAAAAACTAACAAGCGAAATAACAAATAGGGTATTTTATTGACAGAGGATTAATTCTCCAGAATCAAGGGTTAAGGATAAATCTTAATTCAGTTTTGTGTTCAGTCGGTTCCTCTATTTCGTTTTTAACCCGTGTATTGTATTGTTTGTTATAAGTGCGAATCAACTAACCATAATGGTGGTATAACAAGTATACCTCAAGTAATACGTGTACCCCACTTTGAGTAACCCTGATTATTGATAATCTAAATACACTCCTATATACACATTTGTATGTGTATTAGACTGGAGTGGAATATGCAGGGCGGGTAGGCCCCTTGCACTGACGGGCCGGGTGGGTTCGCTGCAGGGGGCGACGCGGCGACATGCGTCGGCAACCCCGTATCGCCCCCATCCCAAATGCAGCGGACGGCCCCGGGGGGTTTTGTGGGTATTTCCGGGCGACTCTCGCCCGGGTGAGTCCCACACTGGCACGGAGCTCGTCACTCCGTGCCCCCTTATCTATTATATTTGGGGGACTCTGATCCTCCAAATACAATAGATAAGGGTAGTGCGTAAATGCATTTCCCCCCGTAAAAAAAAAAAAAAAAGAAAAAAAAAAAAAAAAAAAGAGCGGGTAGGCCCCCAACAAGCTGGACCGACGACCTGGTGAAGGTCGCGGTAATCTGATGGATGCGAGTGCCGCAAGATCAGTAATTGTGGAGATATTCGGGAGATGCTAGTTATCTATACAGGCATTAGAATGCCCGAGCAACGAAAGCGGATATTTCTAGGATTCTAGGAATCGATAATAAGTAAAAACAAAATAAAGTATCCACTCTTACGTGTATTTTATCGAACTTTCACAGTGTTAGAAATTAGTAAAGGTATTATTGATATAAAATAAGGTATATTATTTTAAAACATTATTACATGATTTTTTTAAAGTAGGAAGTTTGCGATACCGATTTAATTTCATCATAATAGATAAATAAAGTCCTCTAGATTTATCAACTTTAATCAATAAACTCATCTTAGAATTTGTCCAAAAAAGAATGAGTTTTCGCCTGGCGCGTATACCTCCCTCTTGAGTTCCGCTCGGGGTCGCATATAGTACAATATAAAAACTTTAAACTAATTGATAAGATGTAACACGATAAAACAACTAATAAATCAAATTATATTAAGATTTACTGAAGTCTGTATTTAGTAAAAAAAATAGCTATCTCGCGCTATCCAACCAGAGATCGACTCGATCCTATTACCTCGGACATGATTCTATAAAATATGTAGATTGAATATTTTAATTTATGACTTATAAACATCCTTATTTAAAATGTACAAAACTGTTTGTCCCCCGCGGCTGGGCTCGTAAATAACGATGTACATTTTTCACTGTATTATTATTTTCTTTGTAATAATATTAATGGTTATACTGGAGATAATTTTTGTTAGCATATGTCATTGTTATACTAATAACTTATTCCATACATAACTTAATAGAAGGAAATATAATTTAATTTTCGTAGAGAATGCGTTTAATATTTAATAGAAGAAAAGACTGGCTCAGTTCAGTAGTTTTCGAGTTATTAGCGTACAAATGGAAAGATTGTCTCTTGTAACATTATATAAGTTATATTTATATAACACTTTGATTTCGTATTTATATGTTTTAAATCACATACTTAATTTACACTTAATAAAATATTTCAACAATAACATGTAATTTACATATAAGTCTAATTTATTTGTAATAAAATTCAAAATGTATCAACAAGAAGTGGTTTGAAGCTGTAAATGTTATTTATTATTTTTTGTACTGCTTGATTAAATATTAGAGGGAGTTTGAAAGTTACGCCCGTGGTAGAGTTGAAACGATCTTGTCTGTCGTGGTACGAACATGTTATGGGAAGAGAGGTCGCGCATGTGGGTTAAATAGTTATGAAGATGAAGTGGAAGAATGGAAAAGTGGAGGAAGGCCAAAGAAAGTTTGGATGGAGTGTATAAGAAATGATAAAAAAGAAAAAGGAGTAAATGAAGAGGTGACTGCTGATAGAGAATTATGGAAAAAGAAAACATACTTGGTCGACCCCTTGTGAGTTAGGAGCAGGGGATGAGAATGATGACTGTTTAATTAAATGCTTCACCTGGTTGGGCGCAGCATCCCTAGAGCATCCCTAGAGGGATGTCGCGCTTCGGTGTTGAATCAATTACGAATTGTCATCAATAGCGCTATATTGCGTAATTAAGTATGTTTATGACCACTTTATTTTTTTAAATTTGTTATACTATTAGTCTCTTTCCTTCGACCATAACCTCACCTGATGTTCAATGATGATGTGTTCCAAGATAATAAAAACGCTAAGCCTTGAAATACTGGCTCTCTCAAGTTATACTGCTGGATTCCATATATAGGTGCTTGGCGATAGATTTTCCACATGTAACGGCGTCTAACTAATAGGTATTTTTTAATTATCATGAATCCTTACGAATCTCTCTCGTGCTAATTAGTAATTAGGTTTAACCTTTTATCGGTTTAAGAAGTTTTCACTTTACCCATAATCAAAGTCTTTTCTATTTTGTGCAGATTAAACGAAATTACTTAAAAAATGAATAAAAAGGCTTATTCGGAAAGAAAAATTACAGAAAAATGAACATACAACATGAATACATATACATGATAATATATACATGAATATACATTAATTTAAACTAACTCTTAATAATGACAACGATGCAAGAAATGAAGACGAAAGCTTAAAATTCAACTAATACTGACCTGGAGGCAAGTTTCCGATGCGCTCGCCTGCCACCGCTTATCATCGACAGCGTGCTCATCACTGCCGACATTGTGTCTTGATATTCCACTCATATAAACTGTAAATAATGTATAAGAGTTAAAACGCGTCCTTATAAAAAAAAACGGATTTTTAAATTTAAATTATAAAAGTACTGTAACAAAACTATTGTTAATTACAGAAAAATAGATTCTAAATTCTTGGCAACATTATAATTTTATTATAATTCGTCTTAGTCAATTTTTGTCCACAGAAAAAATTAAATTAACAAGTGAAGACTCAGAATAGCAGTGTGGTCGGAATTCGAGGGACGCAAGTTATAGATTCAATGTAAGAAAATATCGTGAGGAAATTATTGGTCTCTGAAGTCACATTTTTAAACCAAGCCGTTTAGGCATTATAAAGTAGCCTGCCACTATACTATGGTTTCAGATTTTTAAAACAGACAGCAGCTCTGGATTATTATTAAGATAGATTAATTTGAATCGATGTCCATCAAAGCGGTTTCCGAGTATACTATCATTGAGCCATTATCGTAGTAGTTTTAGTTTGTGTTTTTATATTTTACTAGAAGAAGTCAATGTTTTAATAAATTTATTAACCTGGCCTTTAAGCCAGCTCTCCATTGTCTTCCTATTGTCTCATTTTTATGGGTACTCGACATATTAATATAACCTTTCAGTTATTTATATATCACAGAATAGGTAGTTATTTTTTTTTTTTTAATGGGTAGTCATTTATTCAAAAAGTACATAAATATATACACAAAAATTTAAAATTAAAATAAAATAAAATACTATAAATAATGAATGCCGTCCAGCTCGCCGCCAGACGGGAAGGTTCCCAGGAGGCTGGCCATATTGCCACGTTGGATGGCAATACTAATTCGCTGTGCCAAATATTGGCCAGCCCTCTGGTCGCGAGACATCATGACTAGACGACCCGCGAGATCCTTAAAAAGGCTATGAGCATTCGGGCCCCACGGTCCCAGGGTTTCGACCCCAAACGGGACAAATATGTAACTCTCACCAAGGGTAGCATATTTGCGCCGCTTGAGATCCTCCGCTGATGTAGCTGCTGCGCCGGCCTTCAAAGAGGTATTTGGAAGATGTGACGGTGCCAAAGTATCGACGCAAGTAGCATCCCATACCAAGGGCCGCCCCATCTTCCAAGGCAGAAGCGTAATCCCATCGGGTCTTTTGCCATCGTCACGCACCAAACCAATAGGTTCCAAGCTGGCTGGTACATTAGCACTGGCAAAAGCCCGACGTAAAACGTCATTGAGGGTGGCGTGACGCGAAATACGACCAGCGCTTTTACTACAAGCCAGACCGTGATGCCCGAGCGAGTCGACAATAGTACTACATTGGCAGCGATGTGGAGACACCCATGAAATCCCTAAACGCAGGTAGACGGACAGCCTGAATGTGGTGTTATCTAATTTAGTGCCAATATTTGAGGATGGTAATACCTTTAGCCAGATGCTTGACTCCCACTCCTGAGCGGCTAGTAGACGAGCACGCTCTGCTGCACTAGTTGACGTATTATATAGATTATTCCGTACTAGTTTACAGAGCGGCTCGTCCCAACACCTTTGAGAGTTTACAACCTCAGGATAATTAGAATTTGAGCATTTTAGAATTTTTTTTTTTATTTATTATATAAATTTAAAATAAATATTTGATAAGAGCAACTGTTTTCGTCGCGTTAAGGAATTTAATTACTTACATTGTTATGTTAATTCTGTTACGAATGTGAACGGTTTAAAATATATACAGTGAAAATTAATTATTATGATAATTATTGTGTGAAAGTAGTAAACATTTATAATATTATTCTAAAATAATAAAAGGGTTTAACATACTATCTTCAATGCTGGAATAGACTTTATAAATTGTTGAATTTTAGATTTATGGCGATAAAAAGAAAAATGTTTTGGTGGCATCGAATAAATAATGTGTTGTATTCGCTTCTACTTCTACAAAATATTAAATGACAATTTTATAATAGTATAAAATCGTTTAAAAATGATATTCATCTATAACTTTTGCATTCTTAGAACTCTCAATTTAAGTACACATAAAAGTTATGTGCATACATTTCAATAAACTATATAGATATAGTTTCATTTGCAAAAAAATTATAAACTGTAAAAATAACTACTGTAAATGTGAACGCACAAACATATCAAATGAGAGATTTTATAGATAAAATGTTAATTATAAAGTTAGTATAAGATTATTAATTTTAAAATAAAACTTCATAAAATTGTTAAGATATTGAGACATCCTTACGAGGTTTATTGAGCAATAACTATGTTGAGAATCCAACCTTTATACCTTTTTTGTCTGTGTAAATAACCTTTTTTATTTGTGTAGTTTTTACTTATAAAACAAATGTATTTTAATTTAAGAATTCGAATGTATTGTCAATACCAGATAGTAATATACACTCATAGAAGATACACCGAATATCGCCTTTTTTTCCTGTTTTCCATCATAATATTTGCCCAATCTTCACCTAAAACTGAGCTAATCCGTAACATTTTGGTCCTTCTCCTAAAAATTTTGAACTTACCTATTGAAAACGTGTCCATTTTCAAATGGTGAAAACTAGGGCTCAAAGTAAAATTCAGAAAACAGGAGACGATAAGTGTACCAAGGCTATCATGAGTGAACCTGTGGCTAATAATAAAACTCAAGGTACATTTTCAAACAAGAGTTCAAGGTCAGTACAATCTTCTTCTACAATTAGAGCTCAAAAGCTTGCGCTGCAAGCCGAATTTGTAAGAAAAGTAGGTAAAGCAGAAGCTGAAGAAGCAGCGGCCGCAACGGCAGCGTCGGTAACAGCCGCCGCTGAGCGCAAAGCCGCTGAATTAGAGCTAGAGAGCCAGCTTGCAAAGTTGGACTCGGAAAGTAGTAGAAGTCGTGGAAGTTTTAATTCTTCAATACAAAAGTGGCTAAATACTGTAGAAATTAATAATCAAGACGTATTGGGAAAACCCAATCAAGCTAATAAACGTCTTGATTGTTTAGGATTTCGCCAATTTGATAATAAAAGTGGTGGAAGAAGCTTACCAAAGCTATTTCAATCTACTGCCGCAGCGAACAATCCTACAAATGTAACTAATAGTATACAAAATAACACTACTGAAATTAAAACAGAACAACCCACTGACATTTCTTTATTAGCGCAGGCTATTACATCGTTGGTTACTAGCAAGGTCAAATGTGGAGACGGAAAGCTACCTATTTTTGACGGTAGGCCTTTGGATTGGCTAGCTTTCAAGAGAATGTTTGAGGACAGCAAGGCCACCTTCTCAGCGACGGAGAATTTAACTCGCATCGGCATGAGTCTCAGAGGAGCGGCTCGGGAGGCAGTATCTGTTCTTCTCGTGTCAGCTCATGATCCTTCCGTAGTAATGGATGCTTTAGAAATGAGGTTTGGTCGATCTGAGTTAATAGTACTTAATGAAATTGTTTCCGTTCGATCTTTACCAAAATTAAATTCTGAAAGTTATGACCTTAATAAATTTGCATGTAGAATTCAAAATTGTGTAGAAGTGATAAGGCTTCTCAACCACAGATGTTACTTAGAATCTCCAGAGCTTTTTCAAGCTATTCTAACTAAACTAACACCTCTGTTACGTAATAAATGGACTGAATATGGCATGATACATTTTTCACCTCAGGGACAGACTAAGCTTGAGTTGTTATCACAATTTTTATCTCGGGAAGTCGAGTTGCACCTAAAATTTGGTTTAGTTCCAGACCCTTTAGTTCCTGCAAAAAGATTTGAGAAAGTTCATGCAGTATCATTTTCGGAATGTTCTCGTGAGTCCACTATTACAGAAAAGCCTTCTAAAAATCACGCATATTCTATAAAGGAAAACATTAAAACTTGTTTTATTTGTAAAGAAAATCATAATTTGTCAAAATGTGACAAATTTGTAGAAATGCCAATTCATGACAGGTGGCAATTCGTAATTAAAAATAAACTTTGCCACAAATGTCTTAAAAAAGGTTCTCATAGTTATAAATATTGTAAGTTCACTAAAGAGATTTGCAACGTTGTGGAGTGCAAACATAAGCACCATAAACTTTTACACAACGCGGATATTTTAGCTACGCACACGATTGCTGAAAATGAACCTAACAGCGACATTTATACAATTTCACAAAGTAGAGCCTGTACTTCTAACGAACAACCAAACGAGATTCTTACACACACGACTTATTTGTCTGATAAAACTTCTTTGTCTGATTTATCTAAGAAACAAAATTACTCTAGACCCCTGTTAAAAATCATAAAGGTAACTATCATGGGGCCGTTAGGCAGCATTAATACGAATGCTTTATTGGATGATGGCTCAACAGCTACACTAATTGACTCCGAAATTTGTAAGCAACTAGGTATCACAGGACCTACGTCAGATATTATGTTGGACTGTGTTAGTGGCTTAGGCAAAAAGATTAAGGCTCAGCATGTTGACTTCAAAATTAAAGGTTATCATTCCACTGATATATTTTCTATTCGGAACGCTCGTTCGATTGAAAATCTAGGCTTGTCAAAACAAAAAAGTCACATTGATGATATCACACAGTTTCGGCATTTAAGAGATTTATCCAACATACTTTGTTGCGAAGCAGGTGAACCTAAATTAATTATTGGACTAGATAACTGGCATCTTTTGATTTCCAAGGAGTCTCGGATTGGCACTAGGTCTCAGCCAGTTGCAATTAAAACTAACTTAGGTTGGGTATTATTTGGTTTTGATTCAAGCAGAACTAAGCCCGTGAATTTTGTCAACCATGTAAACCTTACTGATAATGACGATTCTGAAAACTTAAGCATGCTTATTCAAAATTATTATAAATTAGATTCTTTAGGTATTACTAAAAAGGAGCGTTTAAGTGATGATGATGCTAAAGCTATACAAATTTTGGAAGAAACAACACGTCGTTTACCTGATGGTAAGTTTGAGGTAGGGCTTCCTTGGAAAGATCTTATTTTTGAAGTTCCGGACAGCTTCGGGCATGCTTTGTCTAGATTTAAATGTTTAGAAAGAAAAATGAGCAAAGAGCCAGCTTATGCCGAACTATATAAGTTAAATATGCAGGCCATGTTTGATAAAAATTACGCAGAAGGCCCTGTCAGTGTGGAACACTCTGTTAAAAGATGTTGGTACCTACCCCCCCATTTCGGTGTTATCAATTCTAATAAACCCGGTAAACTTCGTATAGTTCATGATGCGGCGGCTAAGTCTAGAGGAGTAAGTCTGAATTCTATGTTACTTACTGGACCGGACCTTCTCAACTCAATTTTAGATATACTTTTGCGTTTTCGTGAATTCAAAGTCGGCCTTTCTGCTGATATTAGGGAAATGTTCCCTCAAATAAAAATACGCGAAGAAGACAGGGATGCCCAACGTTTTTTGTGGCGAAATTCCACTAGTGAACCCATTCAAGTTTTTAGAATGGCGTCTATGATTTTCGGTGCAGCTTCAAGTCCTTTTTCTGCACAGTTTATTAAAAATAAAAACGCACTTGAATTTCAGACGCAATTCCCTGAAGCTGTGGATGCTATCCTCAATGATCATTACATGGATGACTGTATAGTATCTACACCTTCAGTGGCTGATGCAGCGCGTCTCGCTTCAGACATTATCACCATTCATAAAAATGCAGGTTATGAGATGAGTTCTTGGGTATCAAATGAACCTACAGCCCTAGCCCTCATCCCAAAAGAGTCTGTAGCGGATTCATATTTAGCTAACGTCAATTTAGGTAGAGTAGCTAAATCTGTTAGAACTTTAGGCTTAGTTTGGCAGCCTACTGAAGATTGCCTTAGTTTTAACGCTGAAGGTTTTAAAAAGAAGACTATTTCTTCAAAATTTACAAAGCGCGAAGCACTGTCACTTATGATGTGCATATATGATCCAATTGGATTATTAGCCCCGCTTATTGTGAGAGCTAAGATTTTATTTCAAAACGTTTGGCGTAAAGCTGTTGATTGGGACCATCAGCTTACTGAGGAAGATACCGCGGCGTGGAAAGAATGGCACGAAGTTTGCGTCAGTTCTCTGAATAATTTTAAAATTCCACGTCGGTACAACCTCAGTGTGTTTGATGATGTAGTTATAGAAAGAGAACTTCACTTATTTTGTGACGCTAGCGAGTCTGCATATGCCGCTGTAGCGTATTGGCGCTTAATATTTCCAGACGGAACTATTAACGTAGTGTTAATAGGTAGCAAGGTTCGAGTAGCTCCATTAAAACCAGCCTCAATCGCACGCTTGGAGCTCCAAGGCGCATTAGTAGCTGCACGCTTAGCTGATGCTCTTTGCAACGCTCACAAATTAAAACCATGCAAACGAGTCTTTTGGTGTGACTCTATGAATGTTCTCGGATGGCTTCGCAATGACGCTCGTAATTTCAAACCTTTTGTTGCCAACCGCGTAGGCGAAATATTAGAACTGTCTAATGTAAATGAATGGAGATGGGTTCCAACTGCACTAAATTTGGCAGATGATGCTACACGCCTTAAAAGGGATCCTTTGAGCATAGAGTCACGCTGGTTTGTTGGCCCACAGTTTTTATATTCAAGTCAGTGGCCGAGTGAACCAACAACTAATTTCAAAGTCGATCAGTCTGAGCTAAAATCAAAGGATAGATTAATTTGTCATTTGATTGTTGATGACCCGTTCCATCCACTGGCTCCTGTTTCAGTTAGTCCTCATCGCATAAGTAAATGGTTATGTTTAGTTCGAGCCACAGCATTAGCACATTTATTTGCACGTAAACTTCTTATCTTACGTGGTAGAGTAGATAACACCGCCGTAATTCCTTGCATTTTAACAGCGTCCAATTTACAAATGGCCGAAACTCATATTTTATGGCAAAGTCAACTAGACTGTTTTAAAACAGAGATCTCTTGCCTAAAGAATAACACACCGCTACCACGTAACAGTAGATTGCTTAAACTATCTCCCACTTTAAGCGATGACAACTTACTTCGCCTATTCGGACGTATCAGCGCTACTATACACATCAATACTCCTTCGAAATTCCCCATTATACTCGATGGAAGACATCCAGCTATCCGCCTACTAGTAATGCGTTACCACGAAAAAGCTGCACATGCGAACACTGAGACAGTGGTGAACGAACTCCGCCAACGCTACTGGATCCTCAATCTGAGAACCACAGTTCGTTCTGTAGCTCACGACTGCCTATTTTGTACACATCAAAGAGCTAAACCGTTAGATCCGCCTATGGGAAAACTTCCTGATGAGCGACTTGCACACCACCAAAGACCTTTTTCTTTCATTGGGGTAGACTACTTCGGACCTCTTCAAGTTACCGTAGGCCGAAGACATGAAAAGCGGTACGTCGCTCTATATACGTGCCTGGTCACAAGAGCAGTACACTTGGAGGTAGTCTACAGCCTTACTACAGATGCTGCAATGATGAGTCTGATAAGATTTATTGCTCGACGCGGATTACCACGTAAAATTTTTTCTGACAACGGAACTGCCTTTGTCGGCCTTAGTAGAGAGCTTAAAAAACTGTACGAGAAACAAATCTTAACTTTCGCAGCAAATGAATTAATAGAGTGGAAGTTTATACCACCCGATGATCCTTTTATAGGTGGAGCTTGGGAGCGCTTAGTTCGAAGCATAAAGACTGCGCTTAAAGTGACACTCAAAGATAAGTCACCTACAGATGAAGTTTTATCAACTCTTCTCCTAGAAGCAGAAGCGATTGTAAACAGTAGACCTCTCACGCACGTCTCTCCTGATCCTGACTATCCGGAGGCACTCACTCCTTTTCATTTTTTAATTGGGACGTTATTCGTTACGTTCGAGTGGGAGATGTTGTTCTTAAAGCTGACAGTAATTTACCTCGTGGTGTGTGGCCAAAAGGGAGAGTCATATCCCAAGGGCAAGGATGGAATTTCCAGAGTGGCTGATGTTGCCACATCTGCTGGCCAATTAAGGAGACCTCTTAAAAAATTAATTGTAATTACTACATAACCAATTTTGAAAAAAAAAGAGGAGGATGTTGAGAATCCAACCTTTATACCTTTTTTGTCTGTGTAAATAACCTTTTTTATTTGTGTAGTTTTTACTTATAAAACAAATGTATTTTAATTTAAGAATTCGAATGTATTGTCAATACCAGATAGTAATATACACTCATAGAAGATACACCGAATATCGCCTTTTTTTCCTGTTTTCCATCATAATATTTGCCCAATCTTCACCTAAAACTGAGCTAATCCGCAATAAACTACTTATCACGTATGAGTCTGGACTACGGCAAAACCGGCACATTTTAAAGCGGCTGAAGACGTAAAATCCTTAACAAAGTACACCTGTAAGTGCAATATGTTTTTAAGAGTTATTTTTACTTTTCTGGAATAGATTCAAAGCACAAATATCGCATTTTTCTAATTAAGCTTACTGGAACATTCTTCTTATGTCTAATTCATACGTAAACACGTATTAACGAATGAACTGTTCAGTGGACCACTGAAAACCATTATCATTCGTTCCATTTTGAGCAGTTTCTTTTCACAGACTGAGCGGTGCATTCGTATGAGAGTTCTCACGTACATTCACTGTTTTTATGTTACGCTTAAACAATAAATTAGGTAATGAGCACCGCACGATATTATCCTCAGGCTAAATTTAAAACATGTATACTAGCGTATGGCCCTGAGACCGTGCTCCGCAATTGGTCTCAACTCTGTAATTCCAAACCGCATTGATTATCGTGAACAGACGGCTCAACTGCTGGGGTTAATATAGAATTACTTCGTAACATACTTTTAATTTGTATAGACTTGTTTATATATATTTTATGCATGCTCATATGTCCGTAATGAATAGCGACTGATAATTATTCAGGCGGTTAAAGTTTCAAGAGGGGCCTTTAAGTGTATCGTTTGTTATCTATGCCTTTTCAAGAATAAAAGTATAGTATAAATTATGACGGTAACGGTCTATCATGTAGGCATAATATTACTATATTATTTAAGGGATAAAATGGAATTAATTATTGTGAGGAATGGGAACTAATTTATATCCGTGATCATTAGGTACATCGTGAATTAAAAAAAAAAAAAAAAGATTAAAACCATAACGAACTCCATTCAATATGTTATCTATATACATTTATCTATCTTCTATACTAATAATGAAATTGTAAATTTCACGTGTCTGTAAATTTTCGATTTTTGTGAAAAGAATTAAAACAGGGACTAAAAATGGGTAATTAAACAACATTTCGATCATTTTGTAAATTTCTGTCTTTCTGTCTGTTTGTCTGTGCAGGTATCCATTAGAATGTACTGGGTTTATTTTAAACAATCAAAAAGATAATTATAAAGCATATTCCGGGGTAACATCAAAACTTTATTTTATTAAAATCGATCTACTCTATCAAAAGTTATAGCAATTTGAATGACACGCGGCGACTTTAGTATGAAAGAACAAAAATTGATAGATTGATTGAAATTGAACGAAATAATATAATATGAAATATATGTATAGTATATAAATAATCCATATCAAGTACATAATAAATAAGAAAAAAAAATTTTGATATTCAATTTACACACAATCATTTTAGACGTTGTATTAAGGAGCCATTTTGTGGAAGTAGTGAACTGAATAGGTATAAATATGGCGCTGAACATAATATTATTCCTACTAATACACTATAAGACGGTTCATGTTTTGTTTATTTTTGATGACTTGGGGTCGAAGTGTTATGAAGGGTTATTACGTAAGCAAATTATATATGTTATTCTGACGATTATTCATAGAAGGCGCTATACTTATTTTTTAAATAATTTGGACTGTTTTGACACATTACAAGGACATAGATAATATATACTTATAATAAAAGGGACGAAATCTGTACATTGAAGACATTTGAGAAAAATACGCCTCAGTCCATCACCAATTTGACGGTTCGGTCCGCAGACTCCTGGACCGGCCCCACTTCCATTCCCGAGAACACTTGAACCACATCATCTGCAAATCTTTGGCAATATACTCCCTATAACTCGAGCTCGACCAGCAGGGAGTCACGGATTAAATTCCAGAAGGACAGTCCAGCGATAGATCACTGGACACATCCTCTGGATGTTCCACGACTCAACCGCGCACCGGCGTTCTCGATCTCGATCCTATGGTCTCCGAGGTAGGAGAAGACCAGACCATATAGGTTACCTGGGCACCTTTTTGGCACGAGCTGGGACTTCAGATCCCACCGACTCAAAATCGTCGCTGGAAATGCTGCAATCCAAAAACCACCGCATCGTTTGGCTCTTGAAGCGCAGTAGCTCCTTCGGGAGATCCGTGCAGGTGGAAGCTCTATACGCTTGTGTTGGGTGTGATCACACGTCGGCACCGAAGGAAACGAGCGTGACGATGAACTGCCCAAAAGGATCGCCGGTAAAAGACCGCGTCTGACTAGGATCGATATACGGTGTCATACGCCAAGCGAACAATTAGGGCTGATGCAGCTGAGGCCTGGCAGGAGCGCTACGCTACGCTCCAGCGCTGGGAAGTACCACCGGAAGTGAGAAAGACTCGTTTGTTACCAACTCATGTGCAGCCATCCATAGGCTATGGAGGCTTCGCAGCGTATCTCCACAGGCTTAAACTCAAAGACCCTGCTTGTGCTTCTGACCCAGATGTCGCCGAGACAGTGTATCATATATTGTTACACTGTCCAAGATTCTGCTCGTCTCGACACAACCTGGAGTGCAGGGTCGGGAAAGTCACAATGGACACCCTGACCTCCCTGCTGGAGGGTCAGGACACTCGAAAATATCTGCTCGATTTCGTCCATGAGGTTGTGACAGTTGCCAGACTGAGAAATACCTCTCTAAAGTAATTTATAGTAATAAATATAGTACAATAAATGGTCTAAAGTAATAAATATTGAAATAAGAAAAAAGAAATTATTAGGGGGAAATCAAAAAATAAAATAATAATAAAAAAAAAAAAACAAAGGTAAATAAGAAAAAGAAAAGAAATTAATAAATACATGCAGGGGTTTATTTAAAACTAGCTATGTGACCACGGCTGCGCCCGCGTTACTTATGTTCTTTACTGCGTTTTATTTTTTTTCTACGGAACCCTAATGATTTTGGTAAAACATCTTTAGTATTAAGATAAAGTGAATATATTTGTCATAAATTCAATTACTTGCCAGTCAAACTGTGCATCGAATCGGATTTTATTAAATTTTTTATGAGTTTTAATTTTTTTACGCGGTACCCTAATTGTTTTCGAAAATTACAAGTGTCCTAAGTTTCCCGGAGTCACTTCAGCTATTTACCAAAAATGTCCCGTCAAATTCCGTCTAGCCGTTCCGAAAATTAACCGGAACAAACAGTAGATAGACAGACAGACAAAAAATTTAAAAATTGTATTTTTGGTATTGGTATCGTATGTACATTCGTATCTATTTAATAAAAAAAAATTGACATTACAAAGAGACACTCCAATTTTATTTATTAGTATAGATAGATATATATTATAAGATAAATAAAATATAATACAATAACAAAGTCTCGGGTTATGCCTGAGGTGCGTAGAGGACTAAAAAAAAAAATCTATGACTGCTGGTCAAAGTGCATTCTTTAGTGCATTTTTAAATGAATCCGTTTTTATTAACTTTTTGGTTGTTTTTCTTTTTCATATTGCTCAAATTTATTTTATTACCAA
Source organism: Samia ricini (assembly GCA_014132275.2). Taxonomy (NCBI): domain Eukaryota; kingdom Metazoa; phylum Arthropoda; class Insecta; order Lepidoptera; family Saturniidae; genus Samia; species Samia ricini. The sequence goes on from AP028162.1 coordinate 34,591,013, forward strand.
TGAACTAGATATTTTCGAGTCTGGTAAAATTCATATAATTTTTTTTATTAGGCGAAAAAAGAGTTATAAATTGAATCTAATTTAATGTGCAAAATTTGCAACCACAATAACAAGGGGTCATCCGCTCAACGTGGAATGAAAGTGCGAGTTTGCCATTTGGTAACTCATCATGTGGTAACTTTGTAAGCCGCAAGATTAATGACGCATCTCCCCTACGACGATCCGAATGTCGTTATTACATCACAAATACATAAGAAGGGGTAGTATATAAACTTTGCTCCCCATATGCTGCTTTAACATTTAATAAACGTTATCAGAATAGCACCATAATGTATAGTCGTTAAGATAAAACAAAAATATGTCTAATGTAATAAATAGTGACAGTGTAAACCAAATGGGGTTCTTTAAAAAGGATGTGAAAAACATCAGACATGATAACTTATCCAACGGTAGCACTTAATCAGATAACCCGTCATTATGTTTAATTAAAACATCAAATACAGGGTTCCTTTTTTCAATCATTATAAAATTAATTAAACAAAGAATATACTTTTTTCTAGTGAAACATGACATGAAAAATATGACACGGCAAAAAGATCTTTTTTATGGTAGGATTCAAATATATTTTTACCGCAATACGGCCAAGACTTAAGTATAGGAATCTATCTTGAACGTCAAAAGTCACTGATTAAGTCTTATTCTAGTATTTTAGTAACAAATAGCTATAATTATCAAAGTTATCGAAAAGACTGCTAGCTGCAGAAAATATACTGTACTGTTTATTTCATTTACTGTGACTCTTCAGTCGCATACGGATGAAAAAATCGAAATAGTGTCGAATAAAAGGTCGAAAATGGCGGACCTCAGCATATAACAATCTTCTAAGATTAACAATAAAGATTACATCAATAGAAAATAAAGTTTAAAAAGAAAGTTATATTTCAAAGTTATCAAATTAGGAATTTCTTAAATTTTATAAACATAATTAATTAGGCTTGTAGAATAGGATAACTATATGATTATTAGTTGTTTTATTTTTTTAATGCAATTGAAAACAAAGTGTCCATAAGTTGCGGGATACCTAAGAGGCACTTTGGAATATTTGGAGAGTTATTTATTATTGATTTGCTATCTAAAAACTTTCATGGATGTTTTTTTTACTTCGCTATTGTATTTTTCATCGTTACTCAAAAAATCTTTAGGGGACCCAAAGGACAGCTCCTGAAAACTTTAGATAATGGACTTCTTAAACCAGATCATTAGAACTTCTAACATCGAAATTATTTTTCTGTAATTCTTTTGGTAAGTTTACTTAAAAAAACAAATGTATTCTTGAAAACAGTTATTTAACATTTTGCAGTGACACTGTGCGTTTTTATTGTCTTGAGATTCTGTTGTTTGTCTGTCATAAGTGATTTGTAATCCTGGGAACGCGTCTACAAGACTAAAATCTTAATGAATGTGCCACAGTTCAGAGTGCTAAGCTCGTGCATGTCGGGTCCTGTTTAAAGATCTTCTTAGTAGGATTTATTTTTCGTAAGTCACTTCCAAAACGAACGATTATAAATCTATTTATTTATTTTTACTAGGGTAAATTGAATGTGAAATGACCATATGGTTCTGGTCTGATGATTTATAAAAGTCACTTGCAGAGTGATCTCCAGGTTCATAGATATTAATAGTTGTCGCCAAATATATCAAATATACCAAATCACTTGAAAACCAGTATCTTTAGGCTTAGAGTGTTTACTGTCTTGGACCTCATAGTCACTTAATATTAGGTATGTTTGTGGTCAAAGCAACTGAGCTTATGCAATGTAAATATTGTAAAAGTATTTCCTTTTTTAATCTCTCGTTTTAATTGTTTTTTTTTTCATAGTATAGTCACAAATATATTTTACTTAATAACGAAACCGTTTATCCCAATCAGTGTATCTATCTTCATTCGTACAATAATCGTTTGTAATTGTCGCATTTTTATCACGGAAATATTTTTTATTCTTTACAAAACTCTGAGTCTTGATTTGATTGTAGTCGCTGTACAAAGTTAATAAGCTGATTTATATTAGTTGTGGTTGATCTTTATGACTAGAAGGAATTTAAACGAGCTTAGAATAAGCTTAGAATTACGGGATAAACCATTTCTATGTCAGGTTATATTACTTTCAGATTATTAATTGGGAACTATATTTTGACATTCTTATGCATTCATCATTTATATTTTCGATATTGCTCTAAGAATATTATTGTGATACAGATTCATTTGGTAAGGAAAATACTTGCCTGGTCAATAGATTGTAAAGAGAGAATTAATAGCATTTTGGATTTTTCGAAAAAGAAAGTGAAAGTAAATAGGTACTAGAAATAAATAAATCTGGCACGGAACCTTCTAACGTAAGCTGCCGCCCGCGGTACATAATGTGGCCCGCCTACGATTTTTAATGGTCCGTACAAGCAAGTTAGCAAATTCCCGCCAAGTTTATAATGTTGCGAATAAGGACACCAACAAAAGATTGTTCTGTCATAAAGACCTTTTTTTTTTTTTTTGACGTGGGGAAATGCATTTACGCACTACCCTTATCTATTGTACTTATGGGATCAGAGTCCCCCAGTACACTAGATAAGGGGCACGGAGTGACGAGCTCCGTGCAGTGTGGGACTCACCCGGGCGAGAGTCGCCCGGAAATACCCACTAAAACCCCCCGGGGCCGTCCGCTGCATTTGGGATGGGGGCGACACGGGATGGCTTTCGCAAGCACCGCGTCGTCTCTCATAAAGACCTGGCGTTACATTGTTTAATTAGTTTCGGATCAACATATTATGTTTGTGAAAAACTTTAAATAATTTTAATTAAAAACGTAACACGCATACACCTGCGCCGACATCGTTATATAAATTTACATGAGATTGATATTTGTCAAGTAAAATTTATCGATGAACCATTATAAAAAAGGATTTAACATCTTAATTTGATGTTAAGAATTATCTATTCTTGGAATAAAAAACATTTTAAAGTTATGCAAAGTATGAAACTATCAAGATCAATTCGACATCATATGCTAAACCAGATAGAATGCTGGTTGCGCTCTACGGGTAAAGAGTCGATAATGAACACTTTTTACGACTTGAAGCTTTAATCGGCAATAGTTAAAACATTCAGAATGCTGTTTGTACTTAGAAGGATCGCGTCTGCGTAGTAATTATATAACAAACATAGGGTTTAGTTTTAATTAGTCTATAGGGTTGGTGCTACAGAAAAAATAATAATGTCCTAAACAAATTTAAAAATAAGAAATAGTTAGGTCTACTATGGTTTTTGCGTATAGTAATGAAAAACGAACTACGCACGGAAAAGTTCAATTTACTTTAATCCGTATTTAGTTGACAGATTTTAAAATTATACCAAACATATTCTTCGTATTTACGTAAAATCGAATGCATGATCGGTCGGATGGACGACAACCCCTCTAAAACTGTTAATAAGTAAGCTTAATGTTTTTGATACGAGAGCTAATATACGTTTAAGGAGTAGATTAAAATTTCCCTTTATACATGTTACATATGAAGGGTAACGACATCTGTCTTATTTATGTTACTTTAGTAAATTAACGGACAGGAATATATAAATAAACGTTTATTTTAGGAATTAAAGGAATAATTAAAGAAATATTTAACTTTGTTACTAAAATAATATGGAACTTTTACATAGAAATACAGTATTGAAAATGTAAAAGGTAAACTAAGGATCAGGATTTATACCTTTGTAACTAAATGGAGTAGTGGGTTGCGTTCGCACTCGCATTGGCACTTGGGCCTTTTCAATCGTCAGAGGGAGCAACTTGTCTATAACCCTGAACAGATAAGTTAATTATATTTATATAATTTATTATTATTAATTATACTTGTATTCTATAAGTCACAATGACCTGAATCTGATAGAATTTTATACCCTATTTTCACAAATTTCTTACTAAGGGCCTTTCATTGATTACATCACACTTTAAGAGGATGGTAGGGAGAGGGTCTACAAAATATAACTTTGTGTTAAAACGGATGAGAGTAGTCACAAATTTCGTGACGTCACATTTCAATATCTATATGTAAGTATTCGCGTAATCAATCGTTTTTGTTTTGTTAATTCTTTCAAATCTTTGATCTGATATTTATGTTATTAAAAAATATTTCAAACGGATACGATATTAGTCTCGGCGCCGCTGTTATATTTGAATAATTTCTAGATGTAAAATATATGACGTCACTCAAGGAGGGGATTCTCAAAAATCACAAGATGTGACAAGAATCACGGGAGGACACAGTCTTAAAACGGGGATATTTGAGGTATTATGTTAGCGAAATTGTAGACATTTTTGATCCCTCCTCCCCCTAATCAGTCAAGCTCTCACATTAGTCCATGATTACGTTAAGCATTGTCATAATAAAAAAAAAATCAACGAATAATAACGAATATCGCTTACGAAATGACAATTTAGAATCGTCCAGTCCCCCATTTCATCAAGGATAACCAAGACATAGGACTCCTAATGATGCTTACGGTCCCAAATTACGAAATTCGTGTGACTTAATTTATATATGGCCCCGGAGCAGCGATAACAAATTGTCTTAAGTTAAGGTTGACTTGAATATCTTCAAAACTCCAAGCCCGAAACCAAAATTACATCCAAACAAACGAAAAATAATTGGTTTTGTTTCGAAAATATTACATTAAAAACAGAAATCGTTTCTGGACCTCAAAGCCTCTTCCCACCTCCAGTCTGCTGTCCAAACGTATATAAATAATTTGCGGGCATCGAGTGGAAGTATTCAAAAGCGGTGCCCGATGTGAAACCGGTTTCAAGGTTCCGTGGTTTAGACGTTTATACTTTTTTCTTCACGTCTTTAGAAGTATGGGGTGTTGGGTAACGGGTGAGGGGTGCGGAGGTATGGGGGAGTGGGGCCAGGAACGCGGGTGCGGGCGGTCTGCGAGCTTTGAGATTATCTCGACGTAATTGATTCGTAGAATAGCATTAATAGTGTATGTAGTTTTTGCCATAGATAAGTAATCAATAATCTCTATTACTTATTGGACGTCAGGATGGGTTTTTTAAAACGCACTCGAATTCGATAAGAAACCTGAGTATTCGATGAAGGGAATCACGAGGAAACATAGCGCTGTGGTAGGGCTATTTCTTATGCTGGCCTAGCTGGAGCTCAAGCTTAAAATATATCACCATGTAGCGAAAATGATGTATACCGGCAGCACCATTTGAGGGACGGCGTCTCTAGACTCAACAGCTCAACTCAACATATGGTCACTAAATACCAGGTGAGATTGTAGGTGAGCTAAAACCTATACCACTTAAAAAATTGATTTATCAAAAACATTTACTTTTGAGTAAGAATATGTGTACTAATTTTCATGTCCAGTTTATCAATGAAACATTTATTTTATCCTCTTTCATATCTTCCATTTTATTTTAGACCCTTAAATTAAAAGAATGTTGTAACAGATTTCAAATATTTTTCAAAGTTTGATATTAAAAAAAAAAAAACAATAAAACTACGGTTTATATATACATAGGTATCTATATTCTGGCTACAAATATATAACCGGTAAAATGTTCGGTGAGCTGAACCGTGACATAGTAGGTACAGGTGCGCGTGCGCACCGACTCCCCAAGGACCCTCCGGCCTTAGGTCGTAAGGTTAACGTTCATCCATCCGTGAAGCTAAGTGCAATGAACCGCATTCCCACGGACTCAGCTTTATTCTTTACAGTTTGTTTCTATACTGCAACTCATCTAATGTTATCAAGTACAATTTAAAAACAATAACGAACACCGACATCGTCCCAGTTTATATGTACCACGGGTAAAAGCACTAGGTAGCTATGGATATACCCATACTTAACTCAGTACGACGCCCAATAACGTACCTTTTTTTTTTTTTGACGGGGCGTAATGCCTTTCAGGGGATCAGAGTCCCCCAATACAATAGATAAGGGGGCACGGAGTGACGAGCTCCGCGCCAGTGTGGGACTCACCCGGGCGTGAAGCGCCCGGAAATACCCACTAAAACCCCCCGGGGCCGTCCGCTGCATTTGTGATGGGGGCGACACGGGGTGGCTTTCGCAAGCACCGCGTCGCCCCCTGCAGCGAACCCGCCGGGCCTCGACGTGCAATGGCCCAGTGGGGATGGGGGAGTGTACATACTTCTCAACCCCACTCTTCGCCCGCCTCCCGTAGGAGGCATGACCTAGATTGGTCAACCATCCAGGGGGCAGGATATACTTCCTGCCCCCCAATGAAACAGGAAAAATGGGACAGACAGTGACGGGCAAAGAAAACAGGTGAAGAAACCATGCCCTACCACCCTGCAGTCTCATTTTTATCATAAGCATTTAACGTGAAGAGATTTTATGATCAGAACGCAGCTGATCCAAATACTGCTGCCGAAGTGTCTGAAAAAACTGATAGCAAATTCAACAATGAGTATTACTCGCGCGAGCACGGGAAAATTACTTAGTGTTAAATTTCACATGGTTTATTTATTCCATTTCTAATAGTCATATGATGTGTGAAAAGGTAACACAAACTTCTCCCATCAACTTCCAAAAATGATGAGTATTTATCTACGCTACTTTTATCCTTTAAAATCGCACATGGCCAAAGAAGTTTAGGAGCTTTTATATTAAGTTGTAAGGTTAGTTGTTCTTCCGAAATTTTAAACACGTTCTTAATTGCCCTTCAAACGTTTTGTTTCGTGAGTTTCTTTGCATTAAATTCGTTGGGTATACGTTTTTTCAATACAGTGAAAAATACAAGCGTTGTATCGGACTGCATTTTTGTGAATGATCATGTTTTTAACATATTTAATACCTTTCTTTGAGAAATAATAAAAGACAACGTCTTGCTCTATCTGTTCGCTAGTTCGGTTGTAAACTAGATAAAACACTGTCTCCATTGATATGTTTAAAAAAATCAAAGATGTGCTTTTTGTATATATTTTTCGACATTAGGTAATATACACAACGAATTTTAAGAATAATAATAATAAGCTATTAACGCTGGCGAGTTCTCTTTACCTAAATCATTTCTTATTTTAAAGATAAAACGCATAGATAGTTGTTATATAGAATAGAGATTATGAGAGTGGCGCCGAGGTCATAGCTAGTCTTATGTAGGTTATATTTCTTATATGCTTATTTTATCACAAACTGTCCAGGCCCGTAATACATTTAGTCGGTTTAAAAAAATCCCAATACGAATATTCTCAGGCGCCTTATTCTAACTTCAAAACCTGGTTGAATCATTTTTTTTTTTTTAAATTATACAATGTAAAGTAATAAAAATAAATTCTCTCATTGTCGTAGCGCATTCAAACCTGAAGAGCCCTTCCGTGTAGTAACAACACGTAACAATGCGGTCCCTCGAATCCTCGCAAACACAAACAAACCAACCGTCTGACAGTTCCGACATCAATACAGTTGTCACAGTCGAATCATTTGTGTCACGTGTGGTACAAGATTCTTTTAAACATAAAAGAATGTGTTTTTTAAAACATTATTCGCTCTATATTACTTTTTTTATCGCGAAAATTATTAACACGGTAACGAAGTAATAAAACCAATATGTGATTCAAGAAGCGTATAAGTCTTTTGTTAAAAAGCAATATCACAAGTGAATAGAAATTCTAAAGAATAGTAAAGCGTATGTGTGTACTTATTTCACTTAATTTATTCACTTAATACACAGCATTTTTCATAACCTGCGATTTCACCACATCTTTCAACTGTATCACAGTATGAATCCATTACTTACCGCCTAGAGTTGGCAGAGCTAAGCTAACTTAGTGATCTAGTTACATAAACTTGTACGTATATTTTTGTTTCATCATCATCATCTCCCTACCCTTTTCCCATTTTTATTTGGGGTCGGCGCAACATGTCTTCCTCTTCCATTCCTCTCTATTTGTTGTCATCTCCGCATTCACTCCTTTTCTAAACATATCATCTTTCACACAGTCCATCCACCTTTTCTTTGGTTTATTTATTATAACAATAAATAATTTGGTTGACACAACTTTTTGTTAATAAAACAATCCTTTCTTTAAATATTAAATTAAATGCCGATTTTTAATTTTTCTTGAACGATTCTAAATCACGCAATGGTTCTGTTGTCTTCCATTATACATATACATACGTTTCGAAACAGTCTACGCTTCAATTTTATTTACTAGTATAGATTACCAATTTCACGCGGGCGGGACTTCGGTGACACGGTTTCACGGTGACACCCGTAACTTCAAGAACCAAAAAGTTTGCTGACTCTTACTTTTGTCGCACTGTGTGAGGTTATGGAACCGTCTTCCTGTCAGCGTGTTCCCTCCTTCATACGATATTGGGTCCTTCAAAAGAGGCGTGAAGAGGTACTTAAGCAAGCCAGCATGACAGCGGTGACTGGCATTGAATTCTGTTCAGTGTGTGGCTTGGTACACTATCCAAAAAATACGAGATAATGTTTATTACAGTGAGTAGTAAACTTCAATTCGATTTTATTGTTAGACGAGATACGTCATGGGTTGTGTGGAACAATATACTTCTACATTTCTGTTCTAAAATTCTTTCCCTACTTTTATAATAAAACTATTGTCATACATAATAAATAATACAATTTGGCATGTATAGAAATTTAACCATGATACTAAAAAATGTTTCAACGATTCCTAGATTCAAAAGAATCATTGGCTAAAATCATTTTTAGAGCGTAGTCTTTCGCGACAATGACTGATAACTCATTTTTATACTGTATAGGTAAAGCCTATACAGCCTATTAGCCTTAGCGCTTTGACCACAATCTCACCTAATGTTAGGTCATGATGAGGTGGCGACGCGGTGCTTACGAAAGCCACCCCGTGTCGCCCCCATCCCAAATGCAGCAACCCGGGGGGTTTTAGTGGGTATTTCCGGGCGCTCCACGCCCGGGTGAGTCCCACACTGGCACGGAGCTCGTCACTCCGTGCCCCCTTATCTATTGTATTGGGGGACTCGGATCTCTCAAATACAATAGATAAGGGTAGTGCGTAAATGCATTACTCCCCGTCAAAAAAAAAAAAAAATCAAAATCAAATCAAATAAAATCAAAAGATCAAAATCATGATGAGGTCTAGAACTGTAAACAAACTAAGCCTAAAAGTCCTGGTTTTCAAGTGATGCTGCCAAAGTAAGTGCCATTGGTACCTTTTTTTTTTTTTTTTTTTTTGACGGGGGGAAATGCATTTACGCACTACCCTTACCTATTGCATTAGTGAGACCGGAGTCCCCCAATGCAATAGGTAAGGGGGCACGGAGCTTGATGGTGGTACCTACCCAGGCGGGTATTATTAGAAAATGCCCTACTCAGGATATTTTCACCGAAAGATCAGGTTTATTATAAAGTTAGATAGGTGGGTTTGGGTCCATTGACGCGGAATCCGACCACACTACCGACTCAGCCATAATCTCTTCAACGTACACATGTACCTAATACTATATGTCTACTTTTTACTAAAATAACTGTATGCGTAATAATAACCATACCCGTTAAACTGCTATTATATTCTAAGCCCTTCTATGACACTATGAAGGTCGTATAAAGCAAACGTATTAATTTTAATCAAAAATTGTCCAACGTTACATATTTGAGAGTTCACGCTATTACGTTATTGGCTTCTGTGTACTCTTTTACATAAATAATTCGATGTTGCAATTTTGCGACGTTAAGTTATGACAAGTTTTGGGATCAGCCAGTGTACATCTATGTGCTTGTGACGATGGACTATTGATCTATGTATCTACTATAAACGATATTAATATACGAACTTAATGGAGATTTATTAAATAAATTGTCATCTTATATTGTTTAAGCATAACTTATTCAATAAGCCAGCGAATTTCAATATTTCTAGTGTAATATATAATATATTGTATACTAATTATAATTAGTTCATACTAAAACCACCCTAAAATGACTTTTATTGAGTGAATTTTTATCCTTATTTCGCAGATTGAATTAACTGGATGGTCGCTTTTATCTGTGGTATGATGTAACGGACATTTCAACGAGTTGTAATACCTTGAAACAAATTTTGTATTTATTTATTTTTTATTATCATTTGAATGAACGTTATGTGTGCAGCACAGTAACTCGATATGTTAATCCGCGTCATTTATTCACGACAAATCTATTCAAATGACAACACGGCGGGGGTCGCGTTATACTGTTAATATTATGAAATAATTTTAATACCTTTTTATGTGTTGTTGTTGTAAAAATACATTTAGTCACTATTTTTAAGCAATCTCATTGCGCTTGTTTCATTCAAAATCAAAATCATAATCAAAATCAAAATCAAAATCAAAATCAAAATCAAAATCAAAATCAAAATCAAAATCAAAATCAAGCAAAATCAAAATCAAAATCAAAAGCAAAAGCAAAATCAAAAGCAAAAAATCAAAGCAAAATCAAAATCAAAATCAAAATCAAAATCAAAATCAAAATCAAAATCAAAATCAAAAGCAAAATCAAAAAGCAAAATCAAAATCAAAATCAAAATCAAAATCAAAATCAAAAATCAAAATCAAAATCAAAATCAAAATCAAAATCAAAATCAAAATCAAAATCAAAATCAAAATCAAAATCAAAATCAAAATCAAAATCAAAATCAAAATCAAAATCAAAATCAAAATCAAAATCAAAATCAAAATCAAAATCAAAATCAAAATCAAAATCAAAATCAAAATCAAAATCAAAATCAAAATCAAAATCAAAATCAAAATCAAAATCAAAATCAAAATCAAAATCAAAATCAAAATCAAAATTTATTTATTCAATTTAGGCCCTAAGAAGGCGCTTATGAACGTCTAAAACACTACCACCGGTTCGGAAAACAACTCAGTCGAGAAGAGCGCAGGCGAGAAACTCGATCTGGTTCTTTTTTTTTTATAAATATCATTTTTTTTTTGTCACATTTAAAACTATACAAATCGTAGTCTTAATAATGTTAGTGGAAGTACAGAGAAATGGGTTAATTCCAGACATCACTATCGTTCACGTAATGATCCACCCTGTAATAACCTTTTGAGATTAAAACTTGCGATAAAAATTTAAGAATTTAAAGAAGTTAAAATTTGAGATTAAAAAATTATTGAATACGATAAAATGTGCAATTGAGAAAAGAAAACACTAGGAAATATATATTTGTCTAGAATACTTTCTGAAGTTGATTATTGTTGAGTTTTTACTTGCAATTAAAAAGATGGTGGCACAATTTCGAACATAAACTATTCATATTATTTAGTTCTTTCGGAGCGTTGGTAAACTTAGTTAGTTTAGAACTACTTATTTTTAAGACTTGGACTTTTTCAATGCATAAAATTCAAAGACGACGCGAGTAACTCTGACGATTTAATTATTGCAATTATAATTTATTATTATATTGAAAGCGAAGAAACAAACTACATGTTTGTTCCCATTAAATAAATACTTGTAGCAGGAACGCGCGGTTAAATATAATACCTATTAAATAGTTGAGAAAATTTGCAAGAATTAAGCTAAAATAATTTAGTAAAATTACCAATCCCGTAGAATCCCGTCTGCTTTTAAAGAACACAATTAACGATTGTATTGTTTAGGACAAAGGCTGTTTTAGGAAACCAAACGTAATCGGATGTTGAGTAAACAGATAGAGGACACGCGGGGCGGCGAGGCGGCCCGGCGCGTGCTCCGGCTGTTTTATGCACAAACACTACTGTTTCTACATCGCTCTACTGTTTTGCTCATCAGGGTTGTGCTTTACTTTATAAGTTATAATAAACTGTTATTAATTCTTATTCATTCATGGTAACGGTTTTTGTACCTTGGTACCTTTCCGAGTAATGAAAAGAATACTAATTATTAACGTAATAAATAATTGATACATACAAATACTAGCTGTGTGCCCGCATTTCATACGTTCCTTCTTTCACTACGTTTTAATTTTTTTATACTAACACTAATTATTTTACCAGAAAAAAATTTTGTACTAAGATAATGTAAAAATATTTCTCATAAAACACTTGCCCGTAAAATGTGCATTGAACTGGATTTTATTCAATTTTTAATGAGTCTCAATTTTTTTACGCGGAATCCTAATTATTTTCGAAAATCAAAGCTACCCTAAGTTACTCGCAGTGACTTCAGCCCGTCCCGTCAAAATCTGTCCAGCCGTTTCGGAGATTACCAGGAACAAAACAGACAGGCAAAATTTAAAAAATTGTATTTTCGGCATAGGTATCGTCGATACATTCATATGTATTTAGTAAAAAATTGTTATTTTAAAATTACAAACAGACACTTTCATTTTATTTATTAGTATAGATTACAAGAAAATCACATAATCAATCTTTAAAAAAATGGAATGCTACAATAAATAATTGATTTATTATATATATTGACAACCCTTCGTAAAGTGGCGCACCGCCTCACAGTATGCTACTGAACGGCGAATTACAGCACTGTGCATCTATTGTTCTCTGGCCAATAGGCCATTGTTCAAGACCGCAAATAAACAAAAAAAACAAAAACTAATTTATACTCATTACAAAGTTTATTTGGAAACGCAAATCTTCGCCGATAAATTATAATAACGGAAACAAAATAGAAAAGCCATTCTATAAATATAGAATTTCAAATTGATTTAATAAAAAAATAAAGTTTAAAGTATTTGGTTTATGGCTTTTGGAGTTGATGCGACGCGAGGGTCGGACCCGATGTTATCAACGGCTTTCCAGTGCAACCGCTTGGAAGGGGCTGGATTGGGAATACCTTTCTTTATGCAGTCCACATTCTCCTTCTCTTTCATTGACAGTTACGAAGCATATGTTGGAATAGGACGTAAGAGGTTTTGAATTTTTTAATAGTGCATCAAACGTGTAATTATAATGAAAAGGGACTGAAATAAATTATGTGATGTAATTTTTGATCGGGTTCTTTTTTAAATAAAGAGTTTCGTTTTTGGGGGCCATAATATATATGCACGTGTTTTGAAATTTTTTAATGTTCATTTCTTTATAATCGTTTACACTGAAACATTTCCCAGAATAATGTTAAAAATAATTTATTACATAACTATTACATAACACGTGGCTTCGTTTTCATCTAAAAAATACTGCATTAAATACTTATCTAATATATACAATGATTTAGATTTTAGATCAAGAGTCACAAATTACTTATCACAAAAGATATTTTGGAATAAACTTTATTATTATTTGATACTAGCTGTGTGCTCGCGGCTGCGCCTGCATTTCATATATTATTCACTGCGTAATATAGTTTTTTGCTACCAAAATTTGTTTTGCTACTAAGATATTTCAGACAAATTCAAGTACCTGCCTGTACAACTGTGCATTGAATCGGATATTATTTTCAATTTCATGAGTTTTAATTTTTTTATGCGGATCCCTAATTATTAAAAAAAAATTAAAGCAGCCTAAGTTACGCGGAGTAACTTCAGCTATCTGCCAACAAAAGTCCCGTCAAAATCGGTCCAGCTATTCCGGAGATTACTCGGAACAAACACACGGACAAATGTTTTAAAAATTGGTAATATTTTTGGTATATTGATATATGGTATATACCTTCATACGTATTTAGTAGAAATTGTTATTTTGATTTTACAAACAGACACTTTTTTTTTTTTTACTAAATATAGATTTAACATTAATGTTCAGAATTTATTGTTGTAACTAAGGTCCGCACAAAACAGGCCTGGGGTCTAGATGCGGTCCGCAGTCTGGCATAAAGTGACCTCTGGTTTAGGTCAGGTTTTATAATAGAACAAACAATTTTGTTGACTGAATGCACAACTGTCCACATAACTCTTTTCATATATTTCGGAATATAACCAAATATAAAATCAAAGAATATATCTACGATTTAAAATAGAATCATATAAATTGGTTTAGAGGTTTACAACTTATAACTGCACTAACATTTGTGCGTACAAAGAAACGTTCCCTTTTTAATGTAACATAACGAAGCCTGCTTAGTTCTGTTTTAATTTAATCTTACAGCGTGTGTGTGTGTCAGCATTCAATTGGCATAAATTTCTTTTAACCAGAAGTAATTTTATCTGTGAGTGATTCAGTAGGAAAAAGTCGTCGCGACGTACAAATAATTTAAAAAAAAATCACGCATACGTAATTAAAAACGGGTTCAACGCTTTATTTTTTCCCCGAGTGCGATTCTATTAACCGCGTTCGTTATAATAACAAACAATAGTTAATTGTAACAAACACACACAATAGCACAGCGAACTCCGTTCTCACGCTAAATTGGATCTGTTAACATGTGATGAAGTAATCTGAAGAAGAAACTATTAATTAAGATTAAGAGGATATCCTAGCGGTTTTTATTCCATACAAATGATGTATCCTCTGTTTTCTTCAGATTTTCAGACGTGCATCAAACAAATTTGATGAATAAAATAAAACGGCTAAAAGACTTAGCCAAAGTCTTTATTATTCCAAAATTGAAAGAAAAAAAAATTGGTATAGTTTTGGAGAAGGAAACAGGGTACCACGACGTGACGTTTTCGTATATTTTGCATAGGTAAAATCAGCCCGAGCTACAGTTATCCCTTTCGTGTTTTATAATTCTTTCTTTTGGACGTAACGCAATAGCAATAGGTTTCTGAAATACCTTTTTTTTTTTTTTTGACGGGGGGAAATGCATTTACGCACTACCCTTACCTATTGTATTAGTGAGACCGAAGTCCCCCAATACAATAGATACAGAGGCACGGAGTGACGAGCTCCGCGCCAGTGTGGGACTCACCCGGGCGTGAAGCGCCCGGAAATACCCACTAAAACCCCCCGGAGCCGTCCGCTGCATTTGGGATGGGGGCGACACGGGATGGCTTTCGCAAGCACCGCGTCGCCCCCTGAGAACCGCGTCGCCCCCTGGCAGCGTCGCCACCTGAAAAGGTTTCTGAAATACCTGCTTTTCTGACCGCATGTCCTCTTAACGGTATTTCATTAACGTATGTTTTGATTTTTTCTATTTAAATATTGATTATTTCCTGTATACCGTTTTGGTTAACAACAAGCACAATACCAAGTGTAAGCAGTTGGATACCATATTGAATGGATACCAGACGAATTAAATTCACCGACTTCGCATTACTTTTGGATGGTTATACCGTGGATGAAAAAGTATTACTAAAAGGAAACTTTTGCCGAAGTACGTTTGAAATAAAATAGTTGCATCTATGTATTTTTAACTTAATTATAATGGAGGAGAATAAGTTTGATCAACGACCTGGTACAGGTCCGCTAGATGTGGGTGCCGCAAGTCCCGTCGTTGTAGAGTTTCTTGACGGAAGCCTATTTCCAGTAGAAGATGAATTTTGGTTGAAAAGTTGATAATGAAAATAATTTTACTTCCAAGCAGATATATTTCGGCAGCATTACTTTAAAACTAATCAAATTAATTATTAAATGAAATGTTATGTGAAATGAAAACCTATTAAATGTATATATATGAAAAAACTTCTTCCAAAAATATTTAACTCATTCAAAATGTATTAAAACCTCTATACAATAATAATATTTTCTACTTTTTCTCTATGATGCTGGCTAGTGGTTGAGATTCAATAAGAAACAATATATAAATAAGTTCGCAAGTTAACTCGGACAGACGACTCTCTTGCACGTCGAACCACATTATGGTAATAATATGACTTAATTACATAACCGGTTTGAAGAAAGTTTAAAATCAAAGTCGAACCGAGCCAAACGGCTCACGTGAAACGGATAAATCCATTGTGTTTTATTTAACGGTACAAATATTTATATTTAACTGCCTCGGTAGCGCAGTTGTATTACATACGACTGCCGTTCTGAGGTCTCGGGTTCGATCCCCGGGTCGGATCAAGTGATATTGGGTTTTTTCTACTCAGTATCATCCCGGAGTTTGGAATTTGTGCCCGATATGTCGACAGGCTCGCCCCCTGTCACATCTAGGACGGAGATAAGCTCGGCGAAATGTGGGTGGTGTAGTTCGCTACTTCACCTCTGCCTAACCCTTCGGGGAAAACAGGCGTGAGCATATGTATGTATATTTATATGAATTAAAGAAAAAAAAAATAAAGATATAGCCCAAATAGAAGAATGCTAATCCGGCTTTAAAAAATCTATTTTTATTCACTACATCTTCTTCTATATATAAAAGGGTTCCTGACGCACTGAACTACTGAACATATCGGAATGGGGCTACTACCATTCGACACGGATTTTTTCTTAGATGGTTATAGGCTATTTATTCTTTGGGTTCCTTTGACCCATTCTTTCTTCAATTTACTCTTATGTACCTTTTTTCCTTGAATAAAAACCAAAGACTCTCAGTAAAAAATATATATAACGCGGGCGTAGCCGCGGGCATCAGGTAATAAAACATAAATGTATCTCTTATTATCTATCGTATTCAGAAGTAAAGTAAATAAATATAATAAGATAACGGCCTATTGGATATTTTTTTCTAACTCATTTAATATTATTTTGATTTTTGTTAATGTAGTGATCACACTATTCAGTGTTTTCATGCAAACGCATGCTCTCTCGGTGATTCCTTATCAAAATGGCGGCAAATTTATGAAAACTGAATAGTAAATTACTGAATGCTAATCCAATGCTTAATATAAAAGATATTATTTAAATTTATTACAAATATTAATTGACAATAAAATAATTATAACATAACTAAAACAGAAATAAGCCATAGAAAATAAGATAAAAACGGATAATTACAAATAAGTAGTAGCAAATTGTTGCTTTAAATTATTTGATTATGTTAACATACGCTATACCTAAGTAGAATTACACAAGTATCTAATGTTTGATAAGAAACTGGTAGCTTTAAATAAAACATTACAAAGGAGTTCGATAGTGACACATCCTTTACCGAGTCTAAGTTGGTAACTAAGGTGTCATTTACACGTGACATGTACCTGAGTAAAAAGATGCATTCATATATTTACACACCTTTTTTTTTTTTTTTTTTTTTTGACGGGGGGAAATGCATTTACGCACTACCCTTATCTATTGTATTTGAAGGATCAAAGTCCTCCAAATACACTAGATAAGGGGGCACGGTTTACACACAGATCCTAAGAAAATGCTCTGCCACCACGTACGTTTAACAATTGATCCAAAATTATTGTCTAAACAGAAACAGTTTTATAAAACACTGTCTTAAAATATAAATAATTAACAAATATCTAGAGAATCTATATAAGTATCGAATATATGAAACTTTAGGAAGTGAGAGGTTTCTGCCTACTTGCGTGTGGCGTAATGATACATAAAAAGTAAAATGATCAGTTATTAAAACATCATCTTTTAAATTTCAAGTTATCCATTTTTTTTTAATTTCTATAGGTATTTACATTACAACTTATTTAATAAACTTTAAAATAGATTAAATAAGTAAATTATAATTAGATATAGTTACTTATCTATAAAACGAAATTTTATAAAAAAATATTTATTTATTATCAAATATATCTATATTAAATCTTTATTAATATAGGCATCTAAATAATTTTGGCAAAGCAAATACCAACTGATCAAATTTTATTCATAAATATAATAGAATAGAAAAAATAGAATCTTAAACATTCGTTGATTTATAAGCAACTTAATATACAATTACAATTACTGAGATATTTATATTCATTAAAAAAACGATTTAGAAAGAAATTACGAAGAAAAATTATTTAATTAAACAATAAATAAATAATTACTTACCAAAACTAAATCCAAAAGTAATCCACTACATAACGAAACCGTGAAATCCTTCGAACAATCACATATCACACAGAAAATAGTACACATTAGAAATTGTAATAACTGATAAAGTTTTCAAAAATAAAATGACTTATTTAGCACAGTTAACGTAGCGGTGATGAGCGTGAAACCTACTGGCAAACACGCACGGGTGAGGTCGCGTCGGTACTGGGGCTCTTTGCTTGCCTCTCTTGTATGTAACTATGTACCGTGAACGCGAACCCCAAGCTCAGAGGTATCATTGTTTAAACCAAGAGCTAGCAATTTTTTCAGACAGATAATAATATTTTATTTATACATTATGTGTACCGGAACGCCACAAAACATCGCTGGTGATTTTGTAGTGAGTTATGAGTTCGCTGTATTATTAACTTGATCATGATTAAACTTAAATTGTAGGTTCGTTTGGTGCATCTATAATTACTCATCACTGAATTCAATGGAGATGAAAACTGGAACTGCAAATAGTTTGATCCATGAATCATAATATTTAAGAAACCATACATTTATATTTATAAAAAAAAATGGCATATGGTCCAGAGATGCACCGGATTTTGGAATGGAATGGTCTACACTATTTAACAAATCTTGATGTGGGCATTCCTAATTAAGTAACTCCTGAGTTCAAAGGATATGTATCTCATTTGTCAAGGCACTATATAAACCTTGCGATTGGAATAAAACTGTAAAAACAGTTGTGTACGATAGAACTCTTTTGTAGGCACATAATTCTAGTGAATCTATTGTATGACGAATCAATTGTGTACTGTATTAGAGGGTTTAATTCGTATATAAATAAATACGAGTAATATGTGTACTGCGCAATAGGTGTATGAAATAATATAAGAAATAGAGGTAATCGTCTTTTTTTTTTTTTTTTTTTTTTTAACCTAGCTAATGCTGTTGACCGGAAGGGCCTTTACAGCTTCACCGAACTTTGTGGGCGAGTGCTGAAGGCACTCAGCCGCATAAGGTAGCTAGCTCAAGGGTTCGAACCTCGGCTTGGCCGCTACCTGAGTATGAAAACTTCCGCGGAATTTTTATCCTAGCTAAACCCTACATTTTTTTATTCTTTATTTACATTTAAAAAAAGGTTCCTTACAGGACCTATGTACCTGCGTGTTATGTGCAAGAGTGTGTTTGCAGTGTTGTGCGTGTAATGCTTGATGCATGGGCAGTGACCAAAGAACTTCTTCATTTAAATAACCCGCCCAGCATCAGAACGAGTAGAAATAATAATCAATTTTTATAAAATAAGTCGAGCTCCTAAAACACAGCATGTCGCCGCAAGCGCCGGATCGGGGCGTGTTGATGTAACGTGCACGTGCCCTTGT
Source organism: Samia ricini (assembly GCA_014132275.2). NCBI lineage: Eukaryota > Metazoa > Arthropoda > Insecta > Lepidoptera > Saturniidae > Samia > Samia ricini. Next base: position 34,610,207 of record AP028162.1, read on the forward strand.
TTTTCTTCTTTTGATCCTCAGGGAATCTACGCTTGTAAATACACAGGCAATGAAATCTAGAAGAGACAGGATACCGCCTAGATGGGCGTAAGTAAAATAGAATCCAATTACCTGTGTTAAATTAAACCCAGCTTTCGGTGAAGGAGAATGTGATGACTTAGTGGTGATGTGTACTCGGATATCACGAGTATGTAAGTGGGTTCGATTACATCTTTTCTATTCTATAATAATCCAGAGCAATCGCTGTAGGAAAATATCTTAAAGAAACTATAGCATTACTCATGAAATCAAAATCAAAATTTATTTATTCAATTTAGGCCCTAAGAAGGCGCTTATGAACGTCTAAACACTACCACCGGTTCGGAAAACAACCCAGTCGAGAAGAGCCGGCAAGAAACTCGATCTGGTTCTATTTTTTTTTATAAATGTAACATTTTTTTGTCATATAAAAATCTATACAATCGTTGTCTTATTAATTTTAGTGGAAGCACAGAGTTGTGGGTTAATTCCAGACATCACTATCGTTCACGTAATGCTCCACCCTGTAATAACCTTTTGAGATTAAAACTTGCTCGACATAATACTTGAACTTATTGTCAGGTAAATCGGTAATGTTACTTGGGATCTTATTGTAAAACCGAATACTATTACCTATAAAGCTTTTATTACACTTACTTAACCTAAAGCGTGGGACGGACAACATGTCTTTACTTCTAATATTAAAATTATGACGATCATTCACTAGATCTAGTGAATATAGTGAATAGTGAATAGATCATGAGTCAGTTTATGTTCTTGGAGCACATCTTCACTGGACATGAGATAAGATTGTCGTCAAAACTCTGCGGCCGCACAGCTAGTTCAAAATAAGAATCATGTAAACCCAGTTAAGTCGTTTTCGAATTGTAAGTGGACAAATAGCTAGAAGTAGATATAAAAATAGATAAAATATAAATATTTTATTTCCTCAAAAATATTAACAAATTAATATTGCCTTAACTAAGGGTCCAAACTAGACAGTGCCTGTAACTTGGCAGCCTAATATACCTAAATAGATGTACCGTACAATTGTTGGTGGCGCTGTTCTGACTTAAATAAAATACATCAATTAAAAGAAAATTTCAACAATTTAATTATAGCTTAAGATAAAAATTATTTAATTAATAATTAAACTAAGTGAAAAACAATTGTGTGTGTACCTACCTGTGCTTGTGGATGTTTGCGAGTGTGTGTTTGCGTGATTTTGTGTGTAGGCCAGAGATGTGCAATTCTAGAGCTGTTTGCTAACATAGTATCTGCAATAGCAGTTCTGTTTGTTCGTAAATAGCTCCATATTGAAATGAGCTCATTGCTTTACTAATATGTCACTTTTTTTTTTTTTTTTTTTTGACGGGGGGAAATGCATTTTCGCACTTCCCTTATCTATTGTATTTGTGGGATCAGAGTCCCTCAAATACAATAGATAAGGGGGCACGGAGTGACGAGCTCCGTGCCAGTGTGGGACTCACCCGGGCGTGAAGCGCTCCGGAAATACCCACTAAAACCCCCCGGGACCGTCCGCTGCATTTGGGACGGGGACGACACGGGGTGGCTTTCGCAAGCACCGCGTCGCCCCCTGCAGCGAACCCACCAGGCCCGTCAGTGCAATGGCCCGATGGGGATGGAGGAGAAAAGTTCCCCTCCACCACTTAGCCCGCCTCTTGAGGAGAGGCATGACCAAAGGTCAGACATCCAGGGGCGGAACAGACTTCCGCCCCCCATAAAAAGGAAAAAAAAGAAGAAAGAATAATAATATCTCACCTAACGTTAAGTGACGGCATGGTTCAGTGGTAAACTCATTAAACCACTAAGTACAGGTTTTAATTCACATTCGTAAAACACACCTATAGAGGTGTTTGGTAATAAATAATTACACTTGAAATAACTAAATCAAAAACTCAAACAAAATTTAACTAAACTAAAGCTATGATGGGTTAGTTGGTAGTGCGGTCGGATTACTTGTCAATGGATGCGGGTTTAAACCCGCCCATCCAACTCTAAAATCAGCTTGAGATTTCGCTGAAAGAAAACATCGTGAGGAAACCGTAGCATGGCGGTAGGGCATTTTAAAATAATGCTCGTCTTGGTAGCTACCGCCCTCAAGTTAGAAAATCTGTCGCCAAATACCAACATGTGTGTTCCGGCAGCATCACTTGAGAACCAGTATCTTTAGGTTTAGTGTGTTTACCATCCTGGACAACATCGTCACTTAACATCAGGTGAGGTTGTGGTCAAAGTACTGAGCCTATAATGTAAATAAAAAAACACATGTAATATAGTGAATATTTATGAAGAACTAGAATGAATTAGATGTATCGCATACGAGTTGATAAATCTTCTAAAGAAATTATTTATTAGCTTAAATTCATAATTTGTTTTTTTTTTACGAGAAGCATGTTGACTCTCTGTTGTTATTCCTTATAGTTTTTATAATGCGCCAAAAAAATAAGTATCCGTGGGCATTTGGCGTGAAATGATCATGACGGACCACTGCCGACCTGGACCATTGCTCAGTTAATAGTAGGTAACTACTTCCTTTAAGAATAACATTTAGTTGTCACACACACACACACACTAATAATAATAATTGTGAATACTATAAATAGATAAAACCGGGAAAATATCGTATACTATTTCAAACTTTATGGATATACAGTATTAGTTGTTTCGGGCGTAGTCAAGCCGGGGCCCGCAAAGTTATGCGAATCTGTCATAGTCCAATGTCACCGGCGAAGCAGAAAAAACTATGTACATATGTAGAATCGAGACACATTCATGTAGCTATTATAAAAGGAGCATCTAAGTACCGAATACTGTCAAGCTTGATTCAAATAAAATTATGAAAACCTTATTACTATATTGGAAAGATTTTGTAGGTTAAGTTAAAATTTTGTGTCACATTTTATACGATTTAAGAAATACAAAAGATGAAATTATTTGAAACACTAAATCAACGGTTTGTCGCGAGGACAATTGAATTAAATTTAGACTAAGGAATAAATTAAAAAAAAACGAAGAGAAAATATGAAAATAATATAATATATGTATATAAAATCGAAGGTTCTCCCTTACATTAAATATATATAAAAAATACAAGGAATAAAACCTGGCCAGCAAAGAAACTCGTCCCATATAGCACTGTAATGCTTTTTAACAGAATTTGTTGAAGACTACGCCTGTATCGGTGATAGTAATTTTCTGATCGTCTATGATCTTCGCTTGCCTCATCCAAAAAACCTGAACGGTATAATGTTATAGTGTTGCCGGATCTTTTACTGTCCATCAATTTATTATATCCATTAAATTACCCGTCGAATGTCGCTTGTTCTTCATCACCCATAGTGTCTCTGATTACTCACTTAAAATAAGTCATTAAATAAAATATTAATACGATGGTTCTGCTAAGAAGTTAATTCAATTCCTATAGGGTTACAATATATATTGATCGACGCGTGTCAAAATAATACTATCTTATAAATCTTTGTCAAAATAATTAAAATTACAAACTGTAGCAAAGAATTTAAATAGGTACGTGTAACTGTAGTAGATACTAAAGATATAAAGTGAAAAGTCGAAACGGAACGAGTATAAGTATGTTGGTTAAAATCGCTCTTTGAAATGCATATGTAAAGAATAATTGTGGTTATTTCACGCTCCGTTGATTCATTATTACTAATAATTTAGTATAATTTTGATATCTAGATCATTAAACATAATGGAAATGCGTACCTACGTAACAAGTTAATAGGAGAATGAATGACCGATGTGCACGAAACAAAATAATTCTCTGTAGTAAATTCATCTACTCTATGGTATGAAAGTTGAATCAGTAGATACATTAATAATTGTACGTGTGAAATAAGTTAGCGCAATGGGTACATGGGGATGGGGGCAGGTGGAGCGTCTGGTTCGACGCGGTACTTGCGAAAGCCACCCCGTGTCGCTCCCATCCCAAATGCGGCGGACGGCCCGGGGGGTTTTAGAGGGTATTTCCGAGCGCTTCACGCCCAGGTGAGTCCCACACTGGCACGGAGTTCGTCCTTCCGTGCCTCTTTATCTATTGCATTGGGGGACTTCAGTTTCACTAATGCAATAGGTAAGGGTAGGGCGTAAATGCATTTCCCCCCGTCAAAAAAAAAAAAGGTGGAGCGTCTGGCCACAGAGAGAGCGGCTCTGGTGGTCCGGCGGATCGAGATGCTTAGCCTCAGAATTGCGGTAGAGAAGACCGATGCCTTATTGTTTTCCGCGCCTTGGGAGTCTACCTCCTGGGGCACGCATTTCTGTGGAAGGCCACTGGGGCCGAGTGAAGGGCCCAGATGAAATATCTTACATATCTTCTCCCAAACGTAATATGAAATAATAATTTCTAAGGTTAATGAAAAAGGTTTAGTAATGAGTATGTTTGCGTGATTTTGAAACTGGCACTCACTGCATTGACAGAAAAGCTGAAAGGAACACGCGATGACTATCAATGTTGATAATTGGAAGGGGAGAGCACGCTCAAAGAAAATATGGATGAACTATGTGAGACGTGGTATGAATTCAAAAGAAGTGAATGCAGACATGGTGACTTGTATAGATGTTCGGAAGAAGAAGACAGTGCGCCGACTTCAAATAAATAAAAATTGGGAGCAAGATGATGGTGATTATGTATATTGACCATATCACGATAAGCTTACAGAAACAGCAGGATGATGAATTTTTGATGAGTATTTTTTTTTCTTTTATTCTTACACTTTTTTCTGCAGTATGCATTAGCAAACTAGGCACTAGAACAAACGGTTATCTATAACTAACCTTAAAATGGATCGAAATCCTCATTGTTATTAGTCAATAATAGATTTTATAGTCCAAATGGTACGAACCTAGGCTTGAGCTTCGCCCGTGCTAAAAATTCCGAGGAATTTGCCTTAGTTAGAAACCTGTAAAGAGGTTTCTTACAGAATCCATGTAATTTACGTGTCTTTTGCAGTATGATGCTAGTGCATGCGGTGTCATTTTATTGTGCTGGCGGCGGGTACAAGAACCTCCCCAGATGGGGATCGACAACAAACTGCACACGTCAAAAATCCGTTAAAGCTGTTAAGGCCCTTGATGACAGCGTACGTTGAAAAAGTATAATGCAGGGAGTTGCAAGAATTGGACCGTGATACGATCCACTCGCTGTCACATATAATTCATACATAGGTACTCGTTATATAAAATGTGAAAAATTAAATTACCTTCTTCCTAACTCTAAACTATTATAATTGGAATATATAATTTGATAAGTAGTTATTAAAAATAATATTTGGCTAATTTAATTATGCTAACGGATACGCTGAAGGCAACGAACTATAAACTGGGTACTTAGATACCTAGCGAATCTTAACAGTGGTTTTGTATAATTTTAATAAAAGTTGCTGTGCTTCGTTGGTTCCATGACTCATCGAATATACAACTTATAAAACAACTCGACGAATTAGAGTGAAATATTTTTATTCATCATCTCCCTACCCTTTTCCCATTTTTATTTGGGGTCGGCGCAACATGTCTTCCTCTTCCATTCCTCTCTATTTGTTGTCATCTCCGCATTCACTCCTTTTCTAAACATATCATCTTTCACACAGTCCATCCATCTTTTCTTTGGTCTTCCCCTTCCCATGTAACCGTCCACATTCATATCCAATACCTTTCTTACAACATTCTCTTTCTCCCAGCGAATCACATGTCCATACCAGGATAAACGACTGCCTCTTAACTTGTCTGTTATTGGCGTCACTTTCAAACTTCCTCTAATATATTCATTCCTAATCCTGTCCATTCTTGTTCCCCCACACGGCACACATCCATCTCAACATTCGCATCTCAGCTGCATGTAATCTTCTTTCGTCCGTCACCTTTATGGGGTAACATTCTGATCCATACAAGACGACAGGTCGTATTATGTTCTTGTAAATCTTCCCCTTTAATTTAAAGGGGATTTGCGAATCACACGTAGTAGCCGAAACCTGCCGCCATTTCATCCACGCTGCGTTAATTCTATGCTTTACCGTCCGGTCTATTTCGCCATTGCTTTGCAGGAGTGAGCCGAGGTACTTGAACTCGTGGCAGATTGGTATTGGAATGCCATCTAGTGTTATGACAGTTGAACTAGAGGTGCCGCCGAAATCATAAAACATATATTCCGTTTTGGATCTGCTCACTTTTAGGCTGACACTCTCCAGCTTCTGTTGCCACTTTACCAATCTGCTCTGGACCCCAGTTCCATCCTCACCGACAAGGGCAATATCGTCGGCAAACAACATACACCAAGGTGCCTCTTCCTGTAAATCCGCTGTCAAGGCATCCAATATTAACAGGAAGAGGTATGGACTCAAGGTCGACCCTTGGTGTAAGCCTACCGATACCCTGAACTCGTCGGTGTTGCCAGCAGCTGACCGGACATTACGCGGTTGGTCGTACATAGCACGAATTAACTCTACATACTTCACTGGCACACCTTTCCCTTTCAATGCCCACCACAAAACCGCTCGTGGTACCTTGTCGTATGCCTTTTCCAGGTCCAAAAATACCATATGCAGGTTTTTGTGTATGCGTCTATATTTCTCACATAGCTGACGCAATGCAAATATGGCATCTGTGGTACCTCGACCCGGCATAAAACCGAACTGGTTTTGTGTAATCTTACTTTCTTCTCTCAGTAGCTTCTCTATCACCTTCTCCCACACTTTCATACTATGTGTCATGAGCTTTATTCCTCCGTAATTATTAAGGTAGTTAAATTGAGGCTACATTTTTTTCAGTTTTCGAAGTCTATGAACAAATTTATAGATTTGTTCCAAACAATTACTAGCAGCGCTCCTAGTGGAAAGGCGCAGGAACTAAAATCATCAGCGTTATACGAAATTTTGACGAAACAACCCAACTTCTGTTGAGACACATTATTTACGGTATATCATGAGAAATCAGCTTCAGTTGCATATCCTGCTGACTAACGATGAAAGAACACCAAGATCGAAATAGTGCAATATATTTTTGACGACTGGCCAGCATACACAATAGCGAACGACTGCTCGTCGATAATTCTAATCAGCGTAATGCATTAAAAGGATACGCGTTGCGCTCGTAAGAAAGAGTTATAAAACACAAAAAGGACAACTGCAGCTGGGGCTGATTTTACCGTATGCAAAATAGACGAAAACATCCCTTTTTTCCTTCAAAACTGTACCGATTTTTAATTATCTTTCACTTATAGAATAATAAAGACTGACTAATGCCACTACGTTTTTTTTTGTTTTTATTTATTAAATTTATTTGACTTACCGTCTGAAAATGACGGCGAAAATCGAGATTTTTATAAGGCTCCTAGTTCTTACAATGACTAATTCATGGAAAAAATCAAAAACGTACGGACTGACGGTGGTGTATCCATTATTTAACATAATGCTATTATCTCCAAGGAGGAAACAGGGGACTACGTTTGTATGGAATAAAGGCCGTTCGCATATCCTCTTAAGTATAGGTATACTCTTACAACTACCGAGAGGCTTTCGCCCTTACATTCATGATGTTCGAAGTGATGACGCATCCTCTAATGCGTTAAACTTTTCGGTGAAAGAAAACATTGTTGTATGTAGATAGGACAATCTCTAATACTCACCTGTATATCTAAAACTATTAAGAAAAAAATCTATCGCTAATCACCTTCCGGCATTATCACTTAATATCCAGATCTCCAGTCTTTTTTATTCCTTTCTATGGGCTTTACATTAACACATTCACATTAACTTCTTACTAAAGTTAATTTAGCTACTTTGAACAATAACTTAGCTCTCACGGACATAGGGCTTGCCAGTATTGTCAAATGCTTATTTCCAACTTAACTAAACTTGTACAATTTTCATTCCGCACACATTCCGCCAAAATATGTTTCACAACCTTCAATGACGTCACATGTCGTGCAATTAGGTGACGTTACTTTGCGCATTAAATATAAAAACTTATTTGATGGAATGTGTCCAGAGTGAATCTGCTCAAAATAGTTTTTGTCGATCCATAGAAAATCAAAGTGCGGTTGTGGCTGTATGGTCATGTACCAAACTCCTTTTTCTTTCTGATCTCTTATAGAAAGTCTTTCCACATGTCTTTATAATAAGATTTTACTTGAGGTTATTACTCGTTTTGCACTGAGTTGACATTTATTGAGATAATTTTATTTGTTAACCAGCAAAAAAATCGCCTTGCCCATTTCCAACTATTTGAACGTGAGATGGAATCCATAAAAGTATTCATTTTTGCCATTACGCTGATATCTAAAAATTGATTTTTGATGGAATTTAGTCATAAACAATACTGACTGAATAAACTGAATAAACAATAGTCATAAACTGAGCGCAAGAACACCATGACGTCATGGGCGGCGGGCTCGCTGCCGTCGCCCACCAGCTCCAGCAGCGCCGGAGCCACGCTCTCAGCCACCTCCGGGAACTTTAGAGCAGCTCTGTGCAGCGCCCTCACTAGCAGCTGCCGGTACTTGGCGGCGTCGTCGTGGTCGGCGGAGTGCGCCCGCGCCGCCTCCTTCCGCAGCACCTGCACCAGCTCCTCCGCGTGACGGGAACTCACCAAGTCCAGGGCAAGATTCAAAGTATGTCTCCGGACATCGAGGTCTGATGAAGCGAGTACACGCAGCACATCCATTGCGAGATCAGAGAGAGCCCTCCCCGCGCCATCTCCTCCCTCCTCTTTTAGGGCACTGAGCCTCCCCACCACAATCAGTTTCACATTGTTGTCATTCTCCTTCACTATTAAGTCGATGTAGCACGCTGCAGCCGCCTTGATGGCTGCAGGAGCTGTGGAGAGAGATACAGAGAATACATTTATTTATTATCTGTTGTATATATATCGTCTGTGCACGCGCCTCTCGCGGAGCTGTTTGTGTATTAACCTTTTTTTTATTCAAGTCACTTAATATAGTATACATATTCTCATAAAAGACTTTTATTTACATCAGGTTATGGGCCCAGGACCTATTTCAGTGTAAAAAAGGTGATTCCGGTAATAAAAGTAAAGTTTGTTCCGCGAGTGATTTCTCGATTTTTAGGTTAGCCGTTACATTGCAAATTTTCAATTTGTACCGAAGTAAAATGGCTATGTCTAACGTTCAAATAGACAAATTATTAGGAAGAGAGAATTACAGCACATGGAAGTTCGCTGTGCAGACGTATTTACAACACGAGGACTTGTGGGAATGTGTTGAACCTGTCGAAAAAGGTATAGTAAATCCGAAAAAAACCGACCTCAAGGCAAAGTCGAAAATAATTTTACTAGTAGATCCAATAAATTATATACACGTTCAAGAGGCAACGACGGCCAAGGAAGTATGGCAAAATTTACGAAATGCATTTGAAGACTCAGGTTTGACAAGAAAAGTTGGGTTACTCCGAGATTTGGTAAATACTACTCTAGAAAGTTGTGCAAGCATAGAAGAATATGTGAATAAATTAGTAACCACCGCCCATAAGTTAAGAAATATTGCTTTTCAGGTTGATGATGAATGGCTTGGGACTTTAATGTTAGCTGGTTTGCCGGAGAAATACAAACCAATGATCATGGGGCTGGAAAGCTCGGGTGTAAAGATAACTACTGATTCCATAAAAACAAAATTACTTCAGGAAGTGAAAGACCCTAATGTATCAGTTCTTTATACAAAGCACAATAAAAATACCCCAAAAATTTAATAAAAGTACCAAATCATCTGGCCCCCGTTGTTACAACTGTAATCGATATGGTCATGTAAGTAAATTTTGCAATTTTAAGAAGAAAAATAATGATAATGTGAAAGGTTATGCAGCTGTTTTTTCTGCAACTCAAGAGCAAATGGACAATGTATCATGGATTGTGGACTCTGGTGCATCTCTACACATGACAAATATATCTGATGGAATGTATGACATCAAGGCACCTCCGATACATAGTATAATGGTTGCCAACAATGAATCAATCACTGTACAGCATATGGGTAATGTTGACCTAGATCTCCTGGGTGAAGACGGTAACATGAACCATATACAGGTAAAAGATATTTTGTATGTCCCACAAAACTGAGTACTAGTTTATTGTCAGTTAACCAGCTGATAAAGAATGGCTGTCAAGTATTATTTAATAAAACTGGTTGTGAAATATTTAATAATCAGAAGAAATTAGTTGCTACAGCTAAGCTTACAAACAATATGTATAAGTTGAATACATTTAATAACAATGTTACATTTGTTGCAACTTCTGAAGAAAATAATTTAAATATTTGGCATAGAAGAATGGGACATTTAAATTTTAATGATATAAAAAAATTGCCATTTTGTACGGATGGAGTAAAATTACTGGATAATAAAGATATAAATATTAAATGCATTCCTTGTTTGAAAGGTAAACAAACGAGATTTCCATTCTCTAATAATGGTTCAAGGGCATCCAGTACATTACAAATAGTGCACTCAGATTTATGTGGACCTATGGAAGTTCCATCTATGGGTGGAGCCAGGTATTTTATAACCTTTATAGATGATTTCTCGAGAAAGGTAAATGTATATTTTTTTAAAAATAAAACCAATATAAAAGAGGTATTTAAAATATACAAAAATGAAATGGAAAATCAATTGGATTGCCAAATAAAAATTCTGAGAACAGATAATGGTCTGGAATATATTAATAATGAGATGTCTAAATTCTTATCAGGTTATGGCATCAAGCATCAGACAACAGCTCCGTATACACCAGAGCAGAATGGGCTGGCAGAACGCATGAATCGTACACTTGTAGAGCATGCCAAATGTATGCTGGAGGATGCTGGATTATCCAAGAAGTTTTGGGCTGAGGCAGTGGAAACTGCTGCTCATATAATTAACCGTTCACCGACTCGCGTCCTTAACAATGTGACACCACTAGAGAAATTGACAGGTTTGAAACCAAATATTTCTTATTTAAGAGTTTTTGGGTGTAAAGCTATGGTGCATGTGCCAAAGGAAAGGAGGTTGAAGTGGGATTCGAAATCAAGAGAAATGATATTTCTTGGTTATTGTGAAAATACCAAAGGGTACCGATTGATGGATCCACACACTCAGAAGGTTACTAAGAGCAGAAATGTCATATTTATAGAAGATGGGCAGAATGATAAAAAAGTTTTATTGCCAAATGCTAACATTAATACTCCATTAAAGACACCTATGCCATTAGATGAGGTTGTTGAGACCGCTGAAACTAGTGAAGCTGCCAACGCTACAACTCCTGATTCTTCCATCCACTCTACAGAAGATGAATCTAATAGAACTATATGTGAGAGTTTCGATTCTAAAGATGATATGACAGATCAAGATTCCACATATAAACCAAGCACTGATTGCACATTTAGTTCTTCTGACAATTTTGTAAACTTAAGGCCCCGGGGAGCACGACCCAGGTATGTTTATGATGATAATGAAGATGAAGATGAAATTAAGTATGCATGTTTGGCTTTAAATCAGGATCCATTGACATTAGAAGAAGCTTTATCTAGCTCAGAGTCTAGTCATTGGCAGAAGGCCATGGAAGAGGAGTTCAAATCATTAAAGAAGAATAACACTTGGGTGTTATGTGATTTACCAAACGGGAAGAGAGCTATATCATGCAAATGGGTTTTTAAAACAAAGAGGAATGAGAGTGATGATATAATAAAAAGTATAAAGCCAGATTAGTAATTAAAGGATGTTCCCAAAGGAAAGGATATGATTACAATGAAGTATACTCACCGGTAATTAGATATTCATCTTTGCGTTACTTGCTATCTTTAGCAGTAAAACATAATTTTAGATATCAATCAAATGGATGCCGTATCTGCTTTCCTACAAGGTGATATAGAAGAGGATATATATATGGTTCAACCTCCAAACTTTGGGGAGAACAATACACAGGTGTGTCTACTAAAAAAATCTCTATATGGACTGAAGCAAGCTAGTAGACAGTGGAATCAAAAACTGGACTGTACACTTAAAGAAATTGGCCTGACACAGTCACTACTTGATCCCTGCATTTACTATAAAATAAGGAATGAAGATATAACTTATTTAGCTCTTTATGTGGACGATATAATTTTGTTTACAAATTCCCTGGAAACCAAAAATTATATTAAAAGTAATTTATTTACTAAATTTGAGATTAAGGACTTAGGTGAACTGAAATATTGTCTGGGTTTACATGTACATAGAGACAGAGACAATGGGATTATATGTATAGATCAAGCAAAGTATATACAAGATATTCTGAGTAAATATGGAATGTTGAACTGTAAGAGTGTTAAAAACACCAATTGACCCTAATACAAAGTTTAATATTAATAAAAATGAAGATTTAATTGCAGATAAATATCCATATCAGGAAATAATTGGGTCTTTATTATATTTATCACAGGGGACTCGCCCTGATATATCATATGCTGTGAATACACTCAGCAGATTTAACTCAAAGCCAGATATGCAGCATTGGGTGGCGTTGAAACGGATATTGAGATATTTAAAATTTACAGTAAAATATACACTTACTTATAAGAAAAATCAAGGAAAAGGTATACATGGTTATTGCGATGCGGACTGGTGTAGCGATGAAACCGATCGAAGATCATGTACTGGCTATGTTTTTTATTCATCAAGGTGGCGCAATTACATGGAACTCGCGTCGTCAACCGACAGTAGCGCTATCTACGACCGAGGCTGAATATATGTCTCTTTCAAGCTGCACTCAAGAGGCAATGTGGCTTAAACAAATGCAAGACGAATTTTGGCCGCAATTAGCAAATGAACCTGTAACTATATTGTGTGATAATCAAAGTGCTATTAAACTTGCAGGTACCATTAATTATCATCCCAGGACTAAGCACATAGATATACGACATCATTTTATACGTGATAAGGTGCGTTTGAAGAAGATTGTTATCAAATATGTCCAAACTAGTGAGATGGTCGCTGATGCTCTGACCAAAGGCACTCCTCAAATTAAGCTAGATTACTGTTCATCAAAAATGGGTTTATGTCTAAGGGAGGATGATGGAATTTAGTCATAAACAATTGAAGAATACATTTATTTATTATCTGTTGTATATATATCGTCTGTGCACGCGCCTCTCGCGGAGCTGTTTGTGTATTAACCTTTTTTTTATTCAAGTCACTTAATATAGTATACATATTCTCATAAAAGACTTTTATTTACATCAATTTTAATATAGAATAGTCTATGGGAATACCTCGTGTGGACGAGGTACACCGAGCCAAGTGTTGTAAAGTGCTTTTTGAATCAGTCAAAATAACACACTATTGATATTGTGCAATAGCTATTAATTCCAACGTGATCATCTTTGGCTACATTATCACTTAACATTTGGTGAGATTGTAAACCTATTCGACTAAAAGAATATTATTTAGGATTATTGGTGGTATCCTTAAACTGCACTCATATATACATGTCATCAAGTGTTACCATAAAAAGATCTACTAAATCAAGGTCAAAGAGAAAAATAAATGAACTCTACTTATGTAAATTTATTTAATTTTATTTCTGTCTTTTTCTTCTTTCATAACTCGTATCTTCTTTATCAAAAGCATCATAGTATCTTCTGTGGCTAGATTCTCCATGTGCCGTCTTTGCATCATAGCCAGAAAAATCGTTTCTAACTCTGTGATGACTTTCAATTTTTTTCTCCTCTGATCTCTTTCTAGGTTTCACTCTACTGTAATGCCCATATCGCTTATCCTCAGGTGACTTGGAGAGTTTTTCATTTTTGACGACTCCTTCACTTCTAAAGTTGGATCTACTTCTGTCTCTTTCATCTTTGTATCGTCTTTCATTATAACTTCTCTGTCTGAATTCCTCTTTGACTTTACTACGATATTTCACTTCACTGTCTTTACACACTCTATCATAATTATAAACATCTCTAGAAACATCATTGTATGTTTCTTTAGAAGTTTGATTTGATCTGCCTTCATCTCTATGCCGCTCTGTATATTTGTAGCGGCTTCTAGAAGCATCTCTGACTTGCTCTTTGGATTTACATCTATGTGAATCTCTAGAAAATTCTTCTTTTTCTTTATACGATGCTTCAGCAACACTGTCAGTTTTATTATTGCTCGTATTATTTTTATCTACAATGATTGTATTAGACGCGATATCGTTTTGTGGTTCTTTGTTGTGGTATATTTCCATCTGTAAATAATAATATTTAATATATAACCCACATAGTTTTTTTAGTATGGAAACACTGGTACATGGTAAGTTAATCAGTACTATTGAGTCAATGCATAAAAACAGAATCATTAAAACACAGCCCAGAAAATAGCATTTACTGGTGTTAATGGACAAGGAAATCTTGACAAAAGACAATTGGGCGTGGTTTATTTTTTAACAAGCCCATTGTTTATACTTTTTTTTTTTTTTGTCGGGGTGAAATGCATTTACACACTACTCTTACCCATTGCATTAATGAGACTGGAGTCCCCCAATGCAATAGGGTAAGGGGGCATGGAGGGACGACTCCCATTGTTTTATACCTTTTTTTTTTTTTTTGACGGGGGGAAATGCATTTACGCACTACCCTTATCTATTGTACTTAGGGGATCAAATCTATTGTACTTAGGGGATCAAATGTACTTAGGGGATCAAACATTGTTTATACCTGCGTTTGAATAACATCTCGGAGTACGTCTGAGTAGTTACGCGTTTTGGCTGCAACACGGTACTTCGTACGACGGCGTTTCATATCACGCAGTTCCGCCAACACCTCCATTCTCGACTTGGCTTTGGGTGCTTTCTGATCCTCATCATTTGTACTATAGAATGTAAAGAACATATCGATTGATATAATATTAGTGCCATTATAAATTGACGGTGACAGAACACATTATGAACAAACTGAAGAATGTTAAGAAATTTAATAAGATAATCTCCCAAAAATTCATTGAAGGCTGGCCTTCTTACTTCTCCCGGTAGAGGAATCAGGCGGGGGCGTTAAATCGCGATGGATGACTTATGTGCATAACCGTTTGATGCACCTCTCCGTGATATGTCAGAGTTCACACTCAACTCCTCAAACTGCAGATGAAGGTCCTCAGTCAAAAAAGCCCGCACTTATTAGAGAGTAGACTGAATGAAAAAATACCAAACCAAATATGTAAATGAAGATACAGCGTAAGATTTTAGTCAATATCAAACTGACATAACCCACCTTTTGCTGCCTGGTGATTTGCAGTTACCCAGCAGTGGGATATTTAAACTTTTTTTTTTTTTTTTTTTTTCGAGGGGAATGCATTTACGCACTTGCTGTCCAGTCAGACCCGAAAGGGACGTACCCAGACAGGAGAGACTGGAACCGACCGATGGTGTGTGACAGTCTCTCACACGCAAGTGTGCGAGGCTGTCACACAGGATTAGTGTAGGACTCGCAGCGAGAAGCGCCGTCGGTCACTACCTACTAAGCCCCCCGGTTCCTCCTGCCACCTTGATGAAGCAACACGGGATCGCTAAGCATTTCACCGCGAGAAAAATGTATTACCCACACTGGGTTCGATCCTCCGACATTTAAGCTGTACCGTCTATGAGACATGCGAATTAGTCTACCGGGCTAACCACGCTCTCGGGATATTTAAACCTGAGATATTAACAATGTACTTTAACATGTAAAACAGTAAGCCTTAAAAGAGTCTGACACTCCAGCGTAATTGAGGCTATCCTGTTTATTATTAGGTACCCTATTTTTAACTTTAGGATGATAGTTGGCAATGTGAGCATTAATTTCCTATCACTGATCCAGTATATCTTCTGATAAATGTTAGTTGTCCGAGTTGAATATTACATGTTGATCATAGATTTATGTAATTAGACTATATAAATTACCGTAACAAAGCTAAGTCAGACAGGTCATGGCAAGCCGGAGCAGCCGCAACCACAGCGTCGTGTATCGCGCGTCGTTCGTCCGCAGTGTAAGCACACTGAAGCCTCTCCAATGTCATTGGTTCTGGACCCTGAGGCCCTATCCCTTATGTCAAGAAAACTAATTATGTATCAATTGCCTTTGAAACATACAAATCCCTTTGCACATTAGTAAAAGAATTATCAGATTAGTGGAATGTAAATTCTTCACTGTTTTGAAATCACAAATACTCAATACAGTAGTGACTTGATCAATCTCATTTTTGTTAGACTAGACAGGATCAAACTATTCTATTTCTTCCATGGACCATATATATAGAAGTATACAAAAAGACTACCTAAAGATCTTCATTTCTTAACAAGTAACTATTAATGTAATCCACTAAACTTTTATCTTTTATTATTATATGTACCTATATAAAAGTTAACTAATTTTCATCTAGTGATCTCAATTAAACCATAAAAATTAAAAAAAAATTATTTTAGTGAACATTTATTTTATTGATAACCTTAAGAGGAAATGCTGGTGGTGATTATTCCATAAAAACATACTCCATTGTTTCCTCTCTAGATATTGGAATTATAGTAAAAATATTTATATATATTCCATATTATATATATTCACTAATGTCATTCCAGTATGTTTTGATTTTTTTCTAGAAATTAATTATTATAGACACTAGGAGTCATCAAAAAAGTCTTTCTTATAATTGAATGAAAAATTAACATTATATATATGAAGTTCCCACTTTTAAATCTTTCATTCGGGTTCCATGGGAAAACAATTTCTGAATTACTTATTCTTCAAATTTGTTGCCCACCACATTTATGGCTTATGGCTCCTTAACAGCTACTAAATAAAAAAAGAAGGAAATCTGTTGAAAGGAAAAACGAGGAGAAAAAGGTACTGAACTATTTTATCTTTGCCTATTTATTAAACAGTTTATATTTTTCTTACATATACACCAGATAAAAAGTTTAATATATAAAGGATACATTGGACAAGGCACTGTGTATTCCCATGTAAAATATTACTTTTACAACTGTAAAGAAATTTTAGAATATTTATTTCTAAATATACTTCATTAAAACAGTTAAAAAATATTAACTCAAATAATTGTCATTACCTCTTTTAAAGGTTGAATCTTTATGTGATGCTGTATTAATTATCTGTGCAATTTCTTCTTTACCTGGAACAGATATTTCAATTTCTTTTAACTTGAACATTTTGTTTATTTCATATTTCCTAATTTTGAAACATAAATAGACATTGTACATGTAATCCATGTAATTATTAAAATGTTATCTTACATAATATTTATCTTTCTGAGAATACAAAAATTGTCTCTAAGTGACCAGCTGTATTTTTATCTAATGCTAATGGTCCAGCTATATTTCGATGGGTTAACATAAAAACTATTTTTTAAATATAGTACATACCTAATTTAACATGGGTCATACTATTCTTCCCTGGTAGATCTGGTAATAGCATTTCACCATCCATATAGCCATATATTTTTAAAAGACACTTTTTTTCATGTACCTCTTTCTTAGCAGGTGGAATCTTGTGATTTGGATCATTTTTACACACCTCAAGGTTCTTGCTCTGAAACGAAAGAAAACATGTGTTTATTGATACTCAGTGTGATATATGTTATATACAAAGTTAAGAGATTGTTCAAAATAACTGTTTAACTACTTTGAAATGAACTGATTTAGACTATAGAAATAAACTTCTCCATTAGAGTATCAAATGTTATATTTACTGTATTTGTACTGTTTCATTGTCTAGTGTTTTTTTTTCTACAGATTTGCTTAACCAGTGTAGAGACCCATTAATAAAAGAAAATACTAACTATAAATATAAAAAGAAGACTAATATTAGCCAGACACTAGCTGTGCTACTGTGGTTACGGTTCTATTACACAATTCTTCATTGCGTAATATAGTTTTTAAATAATCAATACTCAAATGCAGTTAGATGTTGTATATATTAAGATCATGTGAAAGGTAATTTATATGGGACTATAAAAGCCTTATTATTAGGGTTTTTTTTTGTGGTCAATTCTATGTTTACAAATGAATTTTTGAAGCGATGTTGGCGCAGCGGATAGTGCAGCCGGCTTCTGTATCAAACAACGCGGGTTCAATCCCCACCTATCCAACTCTAAAATCAGCCTGAGCTTTCAGTGAAGGAAAACATAGTTAAGAAACCATATCATGGTGGTAGGACATTTTGTTATTATGCCCGCCAGGGTAGCTAGCTACCACCCTCAAGTTTGAAAACCTGTCGCCAAATACCAATAGGTGTGTTCTGGCAACATTACTTGAGAACCACTACCTCTAGGCTTAGTGTGCTTATCATCTTGGACCACATCATCACTTAACATCAGGTGAGATAGTGCTCAAAGTACTGAACCTTATAAGTGTAAAAAAAAAACAAAAATAATGTTAAAATAACCTCCAACAAATATCTCCGGTCCCACTCCAAATTTTCCAGTATATTTGTCAACTCCTTATCGATCCTTTCGATATATGTATTTAAATCCGATAGTTCCTTTTGTCTTTCGTCCATTTCTTCTAAAATAATTTTTATTCACTTTCAGTTAGACAAAGTAAGTTTTATGACGATATTGGTTACATTATATATTTTAGAAATTAACTATAATTTGCCATTGTAAAACGAAATATTATTTTTATAAGCAATAATAATATGGTTTTTATACAAAATATTCACTTATGTCACAATAAAAATAATATATATTACTTATATTTATAATTCAAATCCAGCAATACAAAAACACAGAAATGTACACTCAATCCCATAGATTTCATTTTGTTCAATTTCTTCCTTTTTAAAGAAAAGGTAAATGTACTAGTTGACCATGCAGCCAAGTCAGACATTAAGAACATCACAAAGACAAGAAAATCACAAAATGAATGGCGGTAACAAAACGGTGGCCTTCTGTTACTACCATAGACATAATTTGTTTTCGCTATGCTCAATAAACGAACAGAGCGAGGGATACGTTCCGAAAAAAAAAAAAAATCGCGTATATCGAGGTTTATGATTAAACATAGTTAAAATTTAATACAAAAAAATACAAGTCCATAGATAATACACTTCTGGAAACAATTCTGGAATTCCCCAGGAATTATTAATGGGACCTTTACTCTTTAATATTTTTATAAACGATGTAGCTCTTTGTTTCGAAGACTCTAACTTCCTCCTGTACACTGATGACACGAAAATGTATAACATTATAAATGTTAAAAGTATACGTTTAATTCACAATTCCGAGTTTATGCAAAAAGATGTAGAACGCTTTGATCAATACTGCCTTCGTAATAAATTAGACCTAAATGTTAACAAGTGTTATCAATAATTTTCAATCGCAAGCCCATTTTTTTAAAAAATCAATATAAATTTCAGGATAAGACATTACAGCAAGTAGATGAGATTCGTGATCTTGGCATCATACACGATGCTAAGTTAACTTACGAGAGGCATATAGACCAGATATGTAAGAACGCTAATAAACGATGGGATCTGTATTTCGTTCATGTTCTCAATTTAAGAGCATAAAAGTGATTAAGATACTCTACTGTTCTTTGCTGCGTAGTATTCTCGAGTATTGCTCGCAGGTATGGAATCGAGTAGTATCTATACGTAGATTTATGAAATTTCTGCAGTATAAGTCCGAAATCAACGACTGCAATGATGAGGCAAGGTGTCGAAGACACATACTACCTTTACAGGAAAGAAGAAAAATTGCAGTGTTTGTTTTCTTGGTTAAAATTGCTCAAAACTCTGTCGACTTTCCACACTAACTTACTAAAATTAAATTAAAGGTACCTAGCAAAACGTTAAAAGAACCAACATATTTGAACATTCCACTAACTGTATCTAATTACAGACAGAATTCCTTTTTCTTTTGTGCTGCTAATCTATTAAATACTATGGTTGTGGTCTTATGGTTTATTCACATGTACTACAAAACATTTCAAAAATACTTTGAGGAAATCATGGTTTGATGGTTCTCCTACTATTGGCTAGTTATCTCTTAACTGTCTTCTAATTAATACTTTCTTTTTTTTCTGTTAAAATTGCTTTAGCTTTTTTATTTGGCTTTAGTTGTAATTTAGGCTATGTCAATATTACTTTTTTTTTTGTTTGATCTGTTCCAAGCGAATGAGCGTTTTAGTTATCCTTATGTGAAAACATGTAATCGGTGCATAGAATTAAGTTAGATTTAACTTCTGCTATTTATCACTATTTGTTTTCTGAATAAATAAAAAATAATAATGTGTGCAATTCATACGTGGTAGAAGTGAAATCTTCAAAAAACATATAATACAAAAACGTATACAAAACACCACGGTTGTTGTGATGCCTTTTCTCAAGCTTTGTACTACGCATGCGCGCACATACATATACTGTCGCTTTTTCGTTTAATCGACTTTCAAATCACAACGATGCTAAAGAAATTTTCACTTCTCTAAAATGAAAATTCTGAAATTCAAGTCTTTTTCTTCTTAGGTAATGGCAATCTGTGTACACAGAATTTTTTGCGAGTGTCACATGACATGACATTGGTTGGGTAAGATGGGTGAGATATATTTTCAATCTTGAATTAGCGTTACCAAGCTCTAGCAATACTGTGGCTCATCCTGTTAGAACTATCCATGGAGGTTTGTGCGGCACCTCAGAATAAATGTTACGCGTTATTTTCCAAAATAAACTTGACTTGTACACAATAACCAAACTATATCACACTAAATGCCACCAATATTACATGAAATAGAGTCAAATACACAAATTAAATGAAATAAAGAAAACAGTTGCTGCATGTTAGGATCTTTAGGCCATTTTTTAAGATCACAAAATTCACGCTTTGTGTCTTTATTTTCAACAAGCTGTGCCCGTGACTTCTCCTACGTGAAACTCAGGTCATTTGCAGCATATATTCTCCCTCATAATTAATAATATGTAAAATTTCATACTTCTTACTTCAAAAATTACAAACTACCCAAATAAGAAGGATTGCCTGAAATCGCTGGCAGCAATAAGACTGCCATTTGTACTCTACATGCAATAGGTGTACGTGCAATGCACATGACACTGGCACAAATTGTGTGAACACAGATTGCCATTAATTATCCACAAGAAGAACGTCTCTGTTGGTTTTGCCTAATCTGTATTAAGTGCAGTGAGACGTGTGGTTTTGTTGAGAGTTTAGAGTAAAATTTTTCAGAAAGTTATAATTTCGAACATGTTCTGAGTGTGTATGAAAAATGGCAGATTCAGAGGTAATAGCAACACAATTAAATTTAAAACATTTGTTGTGCAAATATTGTGATCCTTATTTCTATGTGCAGGTATTAAAGAAATTGAAAGATGTTCCGTATAAAATTCAGACCGCAAGTCTGAAAGCTAGACGAGAGGTTATTGATGAGATACGCGAATTGTTGTCTACCCCAGGTATTTCATATACTCAATTTTAAATAATATATATAAAGATACGTTTAGCCCGGCCGCGGAAAAATTTACAGGTTATATGTATAGATAGTACTCAGTCAGCTGTATTGATCGATGTCCCGGGCCGGGCGATTTGAATGTGCATATAATACACACACTTTGACGTATATTGAATGTAGTGCACCGGCGCAATATGAGCTTTTACCTGTATAGTTTACCTTGTACCTGTATATACTGTCAATGAATGCGTTTACTTTTCATAAGATTGTGAAACACTCTTTATATGCAACAGGTGTCATTCCTC
The DNA here is from genome assembly GCA_014132275.2 of Samia ricini. Classification (NCBI taxonomy): domain Eukaryota; kingdom Metazoa; phylum Arthropoda; class Insecta; order Lepidoptera; family Saturniidae; genus Samia; species Samia ricini. The sequence goes on from AP028162.1 coordinate 34,631,959, forward strand.
ATTTTAATTTGATAATAGCAAATTATTCTTTCTTTTCTTAAGCTTTTTTTACTTTCAATTGTTTCATAGTGTATTATTGGAAAACTTAGGACATATGGTCTGTTACCGGGCCATTGCACTGACGAGGCCTGGTGGGTTCGCTGCAGGGGGCGACGCGTTGCTTGCGAAAGCCACCCCGTGTCGCCCCCATCCCAAATACAGCAACCCGGGGGGTTTTAGTGGGTATTTCCGGGCGCTTCACGCCCGGGTGAGTCCCTCACTGGCACGGAGCTCGTCACTCCGTGCCCCCTTACCTATTGTATTGGGGGACTTCGGTCTCACTAATACAATAGGTAAGGGTAGTGCGTAAATGCATTTCCCCCCGTCAAAAAAAAAAAAAAAAAGGACATATGGTCTGTTATAATTATATTTCAAGGCCAAAAGTGTAATAAACCTCAAAACTGATAGAAAAAAGGAAATTTCAATTATGTACATATATAAACTATAATAGTGCCATTATAATGCGCTTGGATTCCGTGTTGATGGACACGGGTTTGAGACCACCTATCCAACTTTAAAATCAGTCTAAGCTTTAGGTGAAGGAAAACATAAGAGACCATAGCATGGTGGTAGGGCATTTTCTAATAATGCCCGCCTGGGTAGCTACCACCCTCAAGTTTGAGAACCTGACACCAAATACCAGCAGGTGTGTTCAGGCAGCATCACATGAGAAGCAGTACCTCTAGGCTTAGAGTGTTAACCATCCTAGGCCCCATTGTCACATAATTTCAGGTAAGATTGTGGTCAAAGCACTGAGCCTATACTGTCTAAAGAGAATAAGGGGGCTGGAGGAGTCTGAAAAAAAATATAAATCTATGGCCTGAATGAATTATACTTACTCAAATTTAAGAAATACTTTTTCTTTCATATCAGGCATAACAGAACCAGCAGTACGTTTTGTATGTCGCATATTGGCGCTGACATTAAACAGGTATAGGGATACAACTTCACAATCATATGTGAAAGGTCTCATTACATACCTAGCCACTAACCATCGAGAATGGACACTCAGGAATTTGTTACCAGTTTTATTGGAAATATCAGAGCAACTTAAGAACACATCTCCATCGTAAGTCCTTTATATATGTATATATATTTTTTAAGTGTTGTCAGATAATGAAAGAATAATCAATATGATTATAAACCTGTATATTATAGAGAAATAGATCTTGGTACTTGCAGTATAATAATTGAATTCTAATTATTTTCATAATATAGTAAAAGCACATGTCAAAGTGGAATGTTTGCCCTTCGTTGGTCAACCATCCTTATAGAGAAAACATTAAACACACCAAATGATGAAGATGTGGACTATCATACTCTGGTACTGTGTCAGGCCAACTTGCTTACTGTCATAGCTGCTCATGGAGATAAGAGGAAATATGACAAGGCATTTTTCATGGTAAGTAGGTGTTTAAATTTTATTCATTCTCCAGTAATCCAAATTCATTAAATGTCTTTTAGTATAGTAGTTTAGTAGAACTGAATTCATTCTATATCTTACATAGGCTTTTCTTTTAATCTGATAATGAGAAATAAAGTAATATCTTCTTAGTATTTAGGTACTAAATTTTATTTGTCATAGTAATTTTTAAATATTACATTTTCATAATAATGGTGTGTATGTCTATTTGTTCCAAGTCAATATTTTTCTTTCATAGCTCCATGCATCATGGGTGACCATCGGACAAGACAAAGTAAACAAATGGGTAGAAGTTCTCTTGACTCAGGCATCAGATGCTGGTCCTCATATGTGCATAGCTTTCTCTACCTTGTGCAGACATTATATAGAAACTGGTGGAGGAGAAATTATTGCAAATCATAAGGTACCCAATTGATTTAGAGCATTGTTTCTGAAAATAGGATTAGCTCTTCTAGACAGTTTAGCAAACAAATAAACTATATGCTTAGTACATATTTGAAGTATTAATAGCTTGAATTCAAATGCTATAAATAAACCTGAGTTTTCCTGGGGAAATATGTATTGTTGTATGCACTTAAAATTAGAGCCTTTTATGGCCTTTCATAACATGACATTGAAAAATGTCCTCAAGATTCCATTTACTTCACACATTGTTATTATATAATATATGTTATAAATGTTACATTATAATGTTATTGTTACTATGTTGGTTTTAATAAATCTATTATTATTATTTTTTTTTTTTTATAGGGTAATATGTTTCCTACTTTAATTAAAAAACTTCAAACATTGTCATATGACAATGTTGTACATTTACCACATATATATTTTTTTATACTGAAAATTTAGCTCTACTGTTATGTATAAAGTTCTGCATGTCTTACTTAGTTCTTATAGCTCCACTGTGAGAGAGGCGATAGGGAGTTATAGTTAACCGGATTATAATAGCTGGTCATGGTAACATTACAACTAGGAAAACTAATTTATAACAAATTATCTTAATTTCAGGCAAAGATGCTGGAGAGTTTCACTAAGAGTCTTATCAGTGTTAAGAGTAGACCAAATGCGAATTATATAAATGCGTGTTCCAACTTGCTTCGGTTATTGGATAAAGATGAAGTTCAGAACACACTTCTGCCGGCTCTGCATAAGGCTATGCTCCGGAGTCCTGAAACCATCATTGAGGCGGTAGGAGAGGTTGTCGCCAACTTAGATATATATCTCGATGGAATTGCTATTGACATTGGCAAAAGTTTAATCGGTGAGTTGTATTTTTAAGTTGTTAATATCTACATCGTCACAAGTAAAAATGTTTTAAGAAAGTAATAATTGAGTGAAATACATACTTTTGAAGGATTTTGATGTTTATTTGTATAATAGGTGTCTTAAATGATAACAATTTAGTTGAATTACTTTTTTGAAACTTATATGGGTTCTTTTTTCTACATTTATAAGTAACAAAAAATTCATAATTTGTTTTATTACTGATAAAATTGGCAAGTAACAATTGTGACAATTGTCAGGGTGGTGAAGAGTTTATAAATTGATTAGGTGGTGTTTTAAAATGAAGTGCACTGTGTAAATGCACAGGTAACTTGTATTCGCGTGACGGCTGGGTGCGGGCGGAGGCTTTGCGAGCACTGAAGCGACTCGGTACACGCACGCAGTCGGACGCGGCGGCTCGGGCGCTGCTCGCGCACGCGTTCGCACAGTACGGCGGCGCGGGCGGGAACCTCACCTCCAGTGAGGACAAGATTGCTGTCCTTAATGTAACTACTTCTCTGCGTCACTATATCTAATATTACAGTGCTGGGAGAATGTATCACTGACAGGCGTCAGGAACGCATTCTCTCGGCAGCCGCATAGTATGTAGGAATCCAATACAATCATATACATACCCTCGATATTTTTTTGAAGTTATACTTCTTTAGGCGCGTTATGAAAAAATGATGAGAGTGAAATTTTAAGATGCGCGCGCATCTGTGACACAAAATTAACAGTATGAAGTTGTCTGCTTAACCGCTCATTAAGTCTCGTTAGTCGCGCATGTTGGTACGCTCGTCACCATCAACATGTTTCTAGTTTATACATTCACAACACGTGTTTTAGTTTCATACAACTGCTACATTATATATGTGCTAATAAATTATATTCAGTAGTGATTTAAATTGAATATTTTGATTGATATCACTTACTATTTGTGAATATTAGTGAAAAAAATTGTGCTTATACACTTTTTCAAGTGCTCCAATATAATTGAGGTTAACTATCCGTATGTATTATTTATTGATATAAATTAAAATACTTTTATTTAATATAATTAACCCTAAATATTATGCGTGCAATTAAAAACTATTTTTTAATGATGCCAAAGAAGTATAACTTCTCTCACGCACACATATTTTTTTATTATTCAGTTACAAATTTGTAGTTATCTAAATGTTACAAATGATTTTTATTTGCAATTCGTTTGTTAAGCACTTATTTGTTCCACTATACATCGTAAGGTTAATTTATTAAATGTGTCAATTGTTGTCATCACTTTATAAAGAAATTTGTAATTATTAGGTCTATTCAAGTATCAATTATATCTGACTAGGTTCCGACCATTAAAAACGTGACCTATTCTGTGCTAATATTCTATTGTAGGTAAATAATTGTGGATTTGATAAGGAGGTTACAAACTTACAGAACTTATTAGAAGTTTAGTTTGTACATTGCCTTGTTTTTTTGTTTACGGAAAATATATAACATTTGAGAAAATTTGTTAAAATAATGTAATTCCGTTTGAGTTATGCATATATATATATGTAGGTTATCGGTAGTGATTCCACACAATACTTCCTAATTATATCTTTTATTATTTTCTTTACAAATTTTCCCGACACCTTTCCCCGACTCGCCATTTACGATCTTCTTTTCTTTTTTTTCTTCTTCTCATCATCCATTCGGTCACATTGCATTCTTTCACTCAGTCTTACGTTCCTTTCATTCCTACATATATTCAGGTTAGTTAAACCATTTATAACTCAAGAACGGCTGTGTTTATTTTTATAATTTTGGATTTGTTTCCCTTCGCTCTGAATAACAAAGTGACATGAAAAACATGTAAAAAGAATTTACAAAAAAAAAACCAAATTATATAGAATGACTTTGAACATATTTCGAAAATGGATTGACTGGTTTTGAATTATATTTGTTGCTTATATCTGACTCGAGAAGTTTTCTCACGGTTTGGACAAAAATTAAATTGAACTCTGGTAAATAACACAACGTTTGTTGATTGTAAGGTGTTACGAAGTTAGATAGGTAATGTGAGAGTGTATGGGGCAGGGTGTGGGCACGCTGAGCTGCCTAGCCGTGTCCCGGGAGGAGAGGCCGGCGCTGTACAAGGAGGCCGCGACGCAGCTGTCTCGCGTCCTCGAGACCGAGTCGCACGAGCGCACCCTCTGCGTCGCTCTCGAGACACTCTACGTGTGGACCGCGACCGCGACCACGGACACTACCTTACCTGACATTATACTCGATGTATACAAGGTTATTATATTCATGATACAATAGTATCCAAACAATATGGAAAAGTTTTTACTAAAAAACAAACAGTTTTTAAAACTTTTACTAGTTACTAGCTGCACCCGCGATTTTGCTTGTGTAAAATGTGACTCATTACACACAATCTTTAACCGGTAACTTCACCGATACGTGTGAATCGGCCTTAACGAACTCAAGATGGCGTCCGAGTGGCCAATATGGCGGCTGCCATTTACATCATTAGAATTTAACAAAATACTCGACAATTCGAATTTTTCGGATATATGTTGTCGACTCGAAATCATTTTTTTTTATGGTTTATTATTCAGGTATAGTTTCAATCGAGTCTAACGTTTGACCGAATTATTAATACAGATTTGATATTGACAGGTGGCACGAACGCCCGGTGGACACATTTGAGTGGTAGTCGACAAATATGAAATATAAATTAGAACAACATTTTCTGTTGTAGAAAAATATAACAGCTAAAAGTACGAGTCAGTTGGTTCGCACCGCATACGCTAGCCTCGTGTCTCGAGCGGTGCGCGCAGCGGGCGCGCGCGGCGTCGCTCAGGCGCAGGCGGACACACTCACTGCGCTCCTGCTGAAGGCGGTTGACAGAGCCATACAACAACCATTGCAGGTCTCTTACGTCATATTCTACACAAAGGCCCCTCCAAAAGAAGTCAAAGTACAAGGAAATTGCAGTTTTTTTAAAAAAGAAACTATTATCACATCTATTACTTGCTTGACTTGATAATGTTAGTTTTTGTCAATTCTTACTAGATGATTGATGATTCGATATTGGGAATGTTTTGTGGTGATTGAGTCTGTGTGTATCAATTTAATTCTATTTTTTTTTCATTCCAGAGGAAACTTTTAATAGACACTACACCACTCATAAATTGAGTGCGCGGTCACATATTACTAACTTCGGTCAACTTGGAAAAGCACTTTGTAACTCAATAACTAAGCGAGTAGTGTAGTAAAGCTATTAAAACAAGAAATTAAATGAAGAGTAAAAATTAAAAACACGTATATTGTTTAAGGTGTAAAATGCATAATTTGGTTTTCCAGCACTTGGTTGTCAGTGAGGGTGTGTGTGCGATGCTAGGAGTAGCACTGTTGGACGAGAGTCGAGAGCTGCCAAGCAAGGGGGCGGTGTGGACCGGGCTCACGCACCCCGAGAAGCACGTGCTGCTGCACGACAGGGTCCTGAGCGCTGCCACTGACGATGGTAATTCATACTACCTCATTTCTATTCCTTGTCTCATTGATACATATATAAACAAACTGATTCAAACATCCCATCCACCATTGGTTCAGAATAAAGTTTTACAGTATTGTAAAAATTTAGACAAGCTAGATCTAGTGAACGATCATCATAAATTTAATATTAGAAGTAAAGACAAACTAGTTGTCCGTCCCACGCTTTAGGTTAAGTAAGTCTAATAAAAGCTTTATAGGTAATAGTATTCGGTTTTACAATAAGATCCCAAGTAACATTACCGATTTACCTGACAATAAGTTCAAGTATTATGTCAAGCAAGTTTTAATCTCAAAAGGTTATTACAGGGCGGATCATTACGTGAACGATAGTGATGTCTGGAAATAACCCACATCTCTGTGCTTCCACTAAAGACTACGATTTGTATAGTTTTTTATATGACAAAAAAATGTTATATATTATATTTATGAAAAAAAAGGAACCAGATCGAGTTTCTTACCTGCGCTCTTCTCGACTGGATTGTTTTCCGAACCGGTGGTAGTGTTTTAGACGTTCATAAGCGCCTTCTTAGGGCCTAAATTGAATAAATAAATTTTGATTTTGTTTGATTTTGAATAGGCAAAATAAAGTATAGAGATATGGCGTCGCTTTCATATGATTAAGCCGTCTTATCGATAAAGTTGTATGGGAATATTGGTTTTATAATTTTTATGGTTTAAATTGATGTTGCATGGTATTTCATGGCTTTATTCTTCACAATATAAGTTTTAATTTTTTTTTATTATAAATGTATCTTTTAAACAGTTTTATCTATAGTAAAAAATGTATAAGTCTGTTGTAATATTTTATATGTACAGTAATACCCCGCTTTACGCGAGGGATACGTTCCGAAAAAAATCGCGTTAACTGAAATTCGCGTATATCGAGGTTTATGATTAAACATACGTCAGAAAAATACAAATCATTTTAATCAATCACTTTAATTCTAAGAACACTTTATGCGATACATACTCTTATTTTTTACGGAAAAATACATCTATTGTCTTTACATTATGTTTATACGCACTCTTTCGCGTAATGCGAGGCATTTGAGCGCGAAATTTGACATTCGCGTTATAGTGAAACCGCGCGTAACGGGGTCGCGCTAAGCGGGGTATTACTGTATAGTGAATAGTTCGGTGTTGTAAAATTGTAATTGCCATATATCACTATAACATTTACCCCTTTATAGTCCTAATACAGGTGGTGTTGCTATGCAGAACAGTGCTGGAAAACTACCAGAGTGTTGCCAGTGAACAAAACTCCCCGGTATACAAAGCTTTCATTCTCGTTTTGCTGTCGAACGTGAAGGCGGTACGGACAACGGCCATAGAGGAGGTGAAGGCACTCCTCGCGAAAAACGATAGAGCATTTATAGCTAAATATCTTATCGTCAAGATGAATGAGGTGTTGGAGGAAGGGAAAATCTTCGGAGCTAAAGAAAAAACTCCGTCTGAGGAAAAGGTCTCCGAGGTCACGGGGAAGATGATTTTGGACTGCATTCAGGCGTTGTGCTCGTTCAAAGGTGAGTGGCTAATCTTATATTCATTTGCATGGTGTTGAAAATCTGTCACCATATCGCTTGAGAACCAGTACCTCTAGGCTTAGTGTGTTTACCACCTTGGACCACATCGTCAGTTGATATCAGGTGCAATTGTGGTCAAAGCACTGAGCCTAATCCAAGTAAAAAAAAATATTGATACCAGCTGTGTGCCCACGTTTTATATATATAGTAAAGTTTTACTCTTAGTGTAACTTTGGGCAAAAAAAAAATGACTTAATTGGTTTCCTCTGTAAGACGAAAGAAGCCCTTTATTTTTAATTGTATTTTCTTTCACAACTCACTCTTAATTTATTTATTTTAAATATGTCATTTATAATGTCATCTTTACTGATGACAAGGCATAGACAAAAATAAAGAAAAACATAGACAACAATAAAACTAGATTACAATGGTTTTCATTTATATCGTTTTAATTTTTATATCGAACCCTTATTATGTTCTTTAAATTTTTTTAGTACTATGGTAAAGTAAAAATATTTCTGATAAATTCTAGCCCTTGCCCGTAAAACCACACATCTAGTATAGACAAGGCTCACAGTGCTAGTTAAAAGGTTTGATAAAAAACGTGTTGCAAAAGTGTGTGTGAAGTAGTGTTGTCATAAGTGTTGGAAACTAGGAACGCAACCCAATATTATATTTATTGTCTTTTGATATAATTTAATGTCTTATGTTGGCAACTTTCTCTCTCTGTACAATATATGAATGTCATTGTGTCAAGTGTGCAATAATATACGTCTTATGCATTTATTGTGTTCTATTTTTCAATATTAATCAACCAAATATCAACAATAAGTAATGATAAATGCGTTATCTATGGTATATTTTGATCAGTGAACTTAACGGTGTTAGAGCTGGCAATACCCCACGGGCTCCGGTCCGAGAAGCTGCCAGCTTACATCAATCCTAATATTTTTAACATAACTCAATAAAATTCATAAATACATTTAAAGTCAGAGACGACCAAGTATCTAAACGCTTTAGTGATTTATAATTAAAAAAATGTATTTTTGGTATAGGTATTGAATATACATTCGTATGTATAAAAAAAAATATAGTTTTGACATTACAAACAGACATTTCAATTTTATTTGTTAGTATAGATATTTGACGAAGGTTGCATTCCAAATAAAACATAGAAACAACTATTATTATTTTAATGTTTCAAAATGTCTACATAGGAATCGTGTGTACAGAATGCACTGCATGTGCATTGAATGTGCACTACGTGTGCAAGCCGGGGCAAGACTGGCTAACTTAAACATTACAATATGTAACGCTGACGCTACAGATAATAATTTTGATAGATTAAATTATTTGTCAATTTAATTTATAATCTGTGTACATTACACTTTTACCATGATAGTTATTATGTTATTAATAATAAATATAATGTTTACTCAATTAAGGTAAAAGCATTCATTGTTATAAATGAATTTCAGATTATCCGGCGATAGATTTAGAAGGCTTAGCGATAGAGGCGTTACGGAGCTGTCACCATCCGCTAGCGAAGGCAACTAACAGCCACGGCTGGGAGAAAGATCGTCAGGTATCTCGGCCTGCTGCCCAAGAACCTGGTCGGATTGTACGCGAATGACCTCAAGAAGGCTTACATCGTCGGATATACATCTGATGAGGTTTGTGGGTTTCCATATTGGACTAAAAGTGAAGTCATAAGACGCTGTGTGCAAATGCAATTGTAATAGGTTTCTTTAACCCTATTGGCATGGAGTAGCATCTCTTTGGTTCTCAATTGGGATGCGCATCGGCGCACAGCCGTTGGAGCTGGTGTAGTGTCAACATTGTAGACTCGCTCGTATTATTTGTCTTAAACAATACAACTGTAAAAAATAAAAACATGTATTGTTTACCCAATGAAGCATTACCTTTTTTCATTTATGCACCACCCTTACCAATTGCATTAGTGAAACCGAAGTCCCCCAATGCAATAGGTAAGGGGGTGCGGAGGGACGTCTCCGCACCAGTGTGTGACTCACCCGGACGTGAAGCGTCCGGAAATACCCACTAAACCCCCCGGGGCCGTTCGCCGCATTTGGGATGGGGACGATACGGGATAGCGGAAGCATGCTCCGCGTTGTCCTCTGCGGCAGACCCAACACAGCCACGTCCATACTTGGCCCGTTGGGGATGGGTGGGGAGAATGTCGATGCCTGACGCACAAACTCTCTCCCCACCCACCTCTTCGCCCACTTCTCCGAAGAGAAGTATGGCCATAGGTCATCACTCCCAGGGGCAATGAAGCATTACCTGGTAACGACTAGCCAACGTCACGCCACGTCTCGATTTACACATTACCACGCCATACTGACATATGCTCATTTTTATTTCTTAAGTTTAATATTACTCGTGTATATATATATTATAGGAAGTAGTTTTCAAGGTATGTACCGATGACAGTTACAAACCTATTGGAGATGTGATGACCAGATCAAAGGACGATTAAATTTTCTCGATAGCTTTATCGCCGATCCTAGGGACTTCCTACTCCTTATCGACTGTTCAGGCTCACCAAACAACCCCCACCTAGTAGAAACAGTGTCGATTTACCTGGTGTACCGATGTAGACACTTCGCCTTGCTTCGATGTATTTAGCTCCGTCTGCTGCGACTTCTTGCAGTCGAGCGGCCGCTCTTTCCCGTAACCGATTCTGTGGAGACCGTGTCGCTTATTCGAAAGACCGTTGGCGAGAGAGGGGCGCCACCTATCGTCGAAACACCGAAACCCCAGATCAAAAAGTGTTGCCTGAACATCTATCGTGTGTGTGTTTATCTAAATATGTAAATTAAAAAAAATAAAAATATCTGCAATGTCTGGTGATGTTTGCAAAATCGCCTCGCGCTCGGGAAGGGTCGAGTGGTCTCACATCATCTCATTAAACATGGACAATCCCAGACGGTGTCGAACGTGGTGTGCACACTGGTGTCGGTGAACGCGGAGGCGCTTGCCCCCGGAGCCCTGCAGCTGGCTCTCGAGGGGCTCCAGCAGCCTGACCTGCTGCGCGTCACCCGGGACGAGTACTTCACGTACCTGACGCCCGAGGGGGACCTTTACGACAAGTCTGCCGTACCGGGGTCAGTGCCAACAGTACAGTCTAACCTAACAACAGCTGATCTATCGAACTCCAAAACTCTTTCTAAATATACAAGATTAAAACTGCAGTCTTGTGGAGGGTTGATACGAATCAATGAAGTCATTTTGATTTATAAAAGTTCAACATAAATCCTTTTATAAATGTACTTTTACAGCCGTATGCTAAATTTCATTCAATTCAATTATTTTTTCATCAGAGAATAAACATTATTATTTGATTCTTTTTCTATAGTTTAAATATTGACTATAATATGATTAAACGTTTTAGGGGCGTTTATAGTGTCTGAGACTACTTAATATTTATTTATTCTATTTTAAAGAACCATAGAAGATAAATGTAGTAACATTTATGTCGTCTATACGATTTTGTCTGTGGTTAGGTTTTAGGTTATGTTAAAATTTAGGTTATGTATAAAGTTATTGCGATTTTTCTCCCATGTGTTTAAACTTTCAAGTGAGTAATGAAATATGTACTTGAATATTATTAAAGCAATGAAGATAGCAAAGAGATGAACTTGAAACGCGAGAGTAAAGCGTACAGTTACAAGGAACAGCTGGAAGAGCAGCAGCTGCGCCGGGAGCTGGAGGAGAAGAGGAAACGAGAGGGGAAAACGAAAGAGGTATCTCTATATTGTTCAATTCATGAACATATATTTTTAGTTTTTTTTTAAGTTGGCAACTGCCCTAAATAAGTGTATTATATTTTTCTTACTCTAGTAATACTGGTTTCCTTTTCCTTTTTTATCTTTTGTTTTATATACGACACAATATGTCTTCTGTTACAATTCTGTATTAAAAATAGAAATAAAATTTATTTTTATATAAAGCTGTGTATTACTATGTAATATACATATATAATCAAATAATATTACTGCCAGTTGAGCATTTTAAAATATCATTACTGATTGATATCAAATTCTCTTAAGATTTATAATAAACGTATTAGTTGTGAACGACAATAGCCACAGATTTCTTACATGAAATAGTTTTTAAACAAGCTTACCGAACTACAATACTTTGTCTATGGCTTATAATCACATTTGGAATTGCATTTGTTTTACTACTCTTCATGGTATTTGCGGGAGGATCAGGTGCTAGTGCTAGTGCTAATGTGTCCTGTTATCATTCTAGGTGCAACTTTCAGCTAAACAGAAAGAAGCTATAAAGACACAGCTCGCCAAGGAGGCAGCTGTCAGAGAGAGGTTGACAACAGTAAGATATATTTACTTTATTTACTGCACATTGATTTATATACTATTGGGGTTGCCAACCACCAAATTTTTTTTTTTTAATTACAATAAAAGATATTCTGCGGACTCTGGGTCCACACCTTTTTTTATATTGTAGGTTTAATTCGACTTGCGTCAAAAATGTCTATTAATTTATGTGAGCTTAAATCTACTTATATTTTACATCTAAATTATTTTCTATATCTATATGTTATCTATATTATATATATATGTTAAATTATTGTGTAGACACTTATTTTGTTGTTATTAATTAATTATTACTTCAATTTTTTTTTTATGCGAACACGGACCTAGTTCTGCTTGGCTTGATATGACCTTTAATAAAAAAATAATAGGTGCGTGTACTTATGTACGCGCGTGAGAAGTTATACTTCTTTGACATCATTAAAAAATAGTTTTTAATTGCTTGCAAATAATTAATTACAATAAAATAATATTTAGTGTTAATTATATTAAATAAAAGTATTTTACTTTATATCAATAAATAATACATACGGATAGTTAACCTCAATTATATTGGAGCACTTGAAAAAGTATATAAGCACAATATTTTCACTAATATTCACAAATAGTAAGTGATATCAATCAAAATATTCAATTTAAATCACTACTGAATATAATTTATTAGCACATATATAATGTAGCAGTTGTATGAAACTAAAACACGTGTTGTGAATGTATAAACTAGAAACATGTTGATGGTGACGAGCGTACCAACATGCGCGACTAACGAGACTTAATGAGCGGTTAAGCAGACAACTTCATACTGTTCATTTCGTGTCACAGATGCGCGCGCATCTTTAAATTTCACTCTCATCATTTTTTCATAACGCACCTAAAGAAGTATAACTTCAATAATAACAAAAACCACCATATTCAAACAGTGATGAGGGTCTATGTTCCCTGATAATGGTGGTATTTTATTTTACAATTTTAAAAGTAGATTAAATTAAACCGTAAATATAAAATTATACTTAGGATGTAAGCTCAATTACGTTTCGCTTCCGATGCATCTAAATTTCTCTCCAACTCCTTTATACAACCAAACAAAGTAACCGGGAGTTTGCTCTATGAATATGTGCCGTGCTGTGCCCTGCCGTCCCCCCGAGCACGTGACCGATCATCCCTAGGTTTTAACCAAACAAAAAATACTCTTGCAACCAATTTATGGGATTGAATTAGAATTAGAATATTAACCACGTTTTAGAGGTTAACTGATATGTATGTATGTATAGTTGAACAGTGGTGTGGTGCGCGCTGTGGAAACTGCTCGAAGCGGTGCAGCGCGGAGCACCCCGGACTCTGTGCGTGTGGGCGCGCCGCCTCGTCTGGGCGCTGCTGACCGCCCTGCGCAGCCCCCTGGCGGCGCCCCGCGCTGCGCCCGCGCACTGCCGGCTGCGGGCCGCTCTGCTGCCGCGGCAGGAGGTGCTCGGGGACACTGTCGCCAGGATCTCGCTCAGGTCTCTATACGGTATCTACTCGAATTACAACAACCACTATCCCTCAGAGGTACGTTAATGGTGAAAATAACGAATTACAAATAAAATTCAAATAAGTATAAGCTGTATCCATTTAGTAGGTAAGAAAAATAGTATATAATTTATCCATAATATTGCCTTTAAAGAACTACCTTTGTGAGTTTTATATAATACTATAATTTTATTATTTGATAATATAATTTGAGGGTGGTGTGGTTAACTAGACAATAACTGCAATTTACTATGGGGTTCGTGGTATCTTCCTCAGACTTCACAAGCCCCAGTGTGACCTCGACCCGAGCTGGGAGGAAGAGGACCTGGAGCTCGCGACCAAACGAGCTATTAACTTGGTGTACTCGGCCACCGCTGGTGCTGAACCGACCTCCAAGGATCAGTCGGGGGCGAATCACTTCACGGCGCCAGGGTTCTGTTACGTCTTCCCGCTTCTGAAACAAGGTTTTTGTTTATTTTACCTATATACATACATATATATATTTACACACACACTTAATTTGGTATTTTGGTTTCAAAATTAGAGATCAAATATGTGTAACTTGTATGATTTTAAGAATTGTAATTTCTGTATTTTTATTAATTGGCAACTCTGGGACATGTGTAGAAACATTTGGAAAATGTAGCCATTGGTAACACCGTGTCGTAGTTTTCCTACATGGTTCCTATATGGTTGATGTTAAAGTTTTAAAATTTGTGCCGGTGGTGTTACTTACTAAGAGTTATGTGTTATTGGTTAGGCTTGAGCATGGACAGCGTCGCGAACGACGAGAAGACGATGCTGAACGGGATCGCGGTGATCTCGCACCACGTCGCCCTCCGGCTCGACCCCGACCCCGAACTCGACCCCGACCTGATGCAGCCCTCTCTCTTCCCCATCGACCACATGTTCGCGTTACTCGTCGACCTCATTGGTTAGTATGTTATCCTGCACTTCTCAATCTCAAAACACTATAATATCATTTTTTTTTAATATAAAATTAACTGCATTAGCAGCTCCACTCATATGTAAAAATGTATATTTTTCACAATTATTTACTGCATTATAATTATTAAATATTTAAGATTGGATGTATTCAACCGTATTAACAATTTAAGGAAAAAGACATTTTCCAAAATTTTTTATTAGTATCACGAAAGTTCGCCATTAGCTACTAAAAAAAAGAAATTTTTTGATAAACATTATATTGATACGTTTTATCTTTGTCAGTAAGCCATAAATATGTTGTTTATATGCTGTTTGTTGTCTTTTCTATGAATTTAGTTCACTATTGTTTTTATTACTTATTTCATATTCCTAACATAACAAAATATAAATACAAGATATATATTATAGATTGAAATAAAGAATCATGTAAATCGACTTATTGTTTGTCAACATACAGACATACTAATGAATAAATTGACTAATGAATATTGTATTTATAATATGTAAGGATGAAGTCAGTCATATTGCGTGTGCGTGCGCAGGCAGCACGAGCGGGCGCGTACAGTCGGCGTGCACGCTCGCGCTCCTCGGGAGTGCGCAGTGCGCCGCGCGGGGCGCTGTCTCCGCCGGTGACGTCACCTGCCTGCTCGCCGCGCTCCAGAGCGATCACGAGGTACTGCACCCCGCACACCACACCACACCACACCACACCACACCACACCACACCACACCTCACCACACCTCACCACACCTCACCTCATCTCATAGTACGCACTGTACACCAAATAATATCTGTATCTATTTAGAACCGGTCTGTAGGTTTTTATTTTTTTACCCGTGCCCGTCTACATTTACTAGGATATACGTAACGAGGATCTGAATTGAACCTAATAAAATAAAATAAATGCCATTATCAATAGACCAATGGGGATAATATAGGTTTCTCCTGTGAAGATTTGTATATACACTATAAGAATGTCGGTGTCAAGAAATACCTTGGATTGATCACCTTCACAGATGGTACGAGATGCTGGGTTACGTTCGTTGATGGAGCTGGTGGATTGCCTGGCGCCGCTGTTCGAAGACCCGCAGTACGCGATGACTGTCACCAAGCGGCTCCTCGTGGCGACCTTCGACGAAGTCGAGGAGAAACAAGTAAGCCATTAATTTGTTTGTTCGTCATGAGATACATTTGAGCACGGTCTCACTTTTTGTTTGACGACTATGTTACCGAATATCTTAAGCGTTCTAAGCCCAAAAGGTCCGGTTCTCAAGTGATATTGGATATCCTAATTATCGGTGGTTTAGTGACAGGCTATCAACTTGAAAGCGGTAGTTGCCTATTGGAAATTTCCTATGACTGTGTTATGGTCGCATCTCAGTGTTTTATTCATTAAAGAAAATTTTGGCTAGTTGCAAGGTCCAACAATGTTATTTGCCAATTTTACCTTTTTCAAACATTACAAAAATCAATATCAACGGTTTATATCTTGGCTGAAATTTAAAAAAAATAGTAAAAAAGTAAATCCTATTATTAGTTAATGTTATAACTTGTAGAAAGTTAGCACAAGAAGTGTGGACGAAACTGGCGGTCGTCGAGCAGCTGTGCCACGAGCCGGTGCTGCTGGAGCACCTGCTGCAGGAGGTGCAGCATCCGTCCGAGCCGGTGCAGCGCGCCGCCGCCCTCGCGCTCGCGCACCTCGCGCAGCTCACCGGCGCCGACGTCGAGCTCGTGCTGCAGCGTCTCCAGGATATATACATTGACAAGTTACCGGTTAGATCACACTCTTAGCCTTCCAGTCTTCTGTTATCTATGGGTTGTGAGTTAACGAATCGTAATGTGTTGTTGCAGTTGATCCCGGAGAAGGTGGACCAGTTCGGCCACGTGGTGGAGGCGGCGGTGGACGAGTGGGGCGCGAGGATGGGGGGGCCGGGCTGGCGCTGGCAGCGCTGGCGCCGCGGCTCAGCGCGCCGGGCGTCTCGGTCGCGATGCGGTTCCTCGTGCAGCGCGCGCTACCGGACCGCAACGACCGCGTGCGCGCCGCCATGCTCGACGCGGCCATGGCGATCGTCGACCTGCACGGCAAGGTAAATCATTCTCAATAAATCAAAACACTGATACAAAAAAAAAAACTGTCGCAAACAGGAAGTATGTCGCAGGATACGATCAGCAGTCAGCTGCCCGTGTTCGAAGAGTTCCTGGACAAGACGCCAAAGTCTGGTGTATACGACGCGGTGCGGCAGTGCGTCGTGCTGCTCATGGGTTCGCTGGCGCGACACTTGGAGCCCGACGACGTGCGAGTGAAGCCGATCACGCTGAGACTCGTCGCCGCGCTCTCCACGCCGAGCCAGCAGGCACGTACCCACCCACACGCACACGTGCACGCACGCACGCACACGCACGCACGCACGCACGCACGCACTTCAATATACACCATGTAACTATATCATAATTAAAACAGGTTCAAGAAGCCGTAAGCAACTGCCTCCCCCACCTGGTGACGTCACCCGCCCTCGAAGGTGAAATACCAACAATAATGAACAAGCTGTTGAAGCAATTGCTCACTGCAGAGAAATATGGAGATAGAAGGGTGAGAGCTTTTATTAAAATTTATTTACATATATGATACATTTTCATTTTATTTTTGTAAAATAAACATTTTTACAATGATCTAAATATCTAAATATATTAAAATGAGATTTATATTATCCAAATTACTTGACTTCAGAATTAACGAATTGGTAAACAAAACAATTGATTAAAAAAAAAAAGTAAACAAAAAATTCGGATTATGTCTGAGATCTAGGGGGACTATATAAAAAAAAAAAAAAAAAAAAAATATATATATATATTGAGCAGAGCAAATGGTAAAGAATATGGTGAATGTGAGTAATATCGTTTCAGGGTGCGGCTTACGGCATAGCCGGTATAGTGAAGGGTCTCGGAATCCTCTCCCTGAAGCAACTCGACGTAATGGGGAAACTGACCGAGGCTATACAGGAGAAGAAGAACTACAAATACCGGGAAGGTGAGGCGCGTTTACACGAAACGATTACATCGTAGTTTTGTTTCACTTATTTATATATATATTTACGACATTGCTTCATACTATATAAATAATTTATAAGACATTTTATACAATGTCTTGGCGACTAAATATGTAAATAATAAGATCCTTTTATAATACTTATACTTGGATAAACAGAAAGAAGAATAAAACACAAAAAAGGCACAACTGCAGCTCGGACTGATTTTACCATTTGTAAAATAGACGAAAACATCACTTCCAAAACAACCGATTTTTAATTTTTAAGAATTAAAAAAATTCATCAAATTTTTTTTCGTAATCGTAAAATTACGGTAAAAATCGAGCATTTTTGATGTGAAACATCTATAGCCGCACGTAAAAACCGATTTCTGGCGTGGCGACGCATGCCGTGGCGACGCGTCGCGGCAACATCGAATATAACTATTACCGAAGTCACTGGTTAAACGAATTAAGTAGTCACGATTTGAAATAAATTCGTAAATTTTTGTATTGAATGAATATAAATGTTTATTCAATAAATAGTCATCGTTATCTGGAAAAAAAAAATCGTAATATTTTATTTTATCATTATGACATATTTAGTTCCTATCACAATCTGTTCTTTTCTGCATATTTACAAGATAATGTCAAGATGTACTTTTACAAGATAATGTCAATGTTTCACATCTGCCAGGCGTCCCGTGACGGCTCACTTTTTTTTTCATTTTCAAAAGTTCCTTGTTTCTACAATAAATAATTTATGGAAAAAAAAATTAAAAACGTACTGGCATGGTGGCGGTGGATATATATTATTTGGTATAAAAATATTTACCGTAATACAGAGAGGAAACAGAGGTCTATGCTTGTATGGAATAAATGTCGCTAGCATATCCTTTTAAGATTCATTAATAAGGAATTATTTAAAATGTTGTTTTTATACGTGTTATAAATTGTGGTTATAAGGAAGCTGTAAGGAATTCGTAGAGCATTCTCTTAGACAATGTGTATGGACGGACAGGAGCATTGTTCGGTTTCGAGCTGCTGTGCTACAAGCTGGGCCGGCTGTTCGAGCCGTACATAGTGCACGTGCTGCCGCACCTGCTGCTGTGCTTCGGCGACAGCTCGCAGTACGTGCGCACCGCCGCCGACGACACTGCGCGACTCATCATGAGCAAGCTCAGCGCGCACGGCGTCAAGCTCGTGCTGCCATCGCTGCTGCAAGCGCTGCTCGACGACAACTGGAGGACCAAGGCCGGTCAGTCACCACACCGCACCACATCACACCACTTCCTTCACATCCATACTCCATACTCGATATATATTGAAATAAATGTGGTGTGTGTATGTAAAGGTTCTATCGAGCTGCTGGGCGCGATGGCGTACTGTGCACCGAAGCAGCTCTCGTCGTGCCTGCCCTCCATAGTGCCGAAGCTGATCGAGGTGCTGAGCGACTCGCACATGCGCGTGCAGCAAGCAGGCGCCGAAGCGCTCCGTGTCATCGGCTCCGTCATCAGGAACCCCGAGATTCAAGGTATACCCGTATGATTGAAACCTCGTTAATTAATACGATATTTCCATTCTGTTGGTGGTAGCAAAGTGATGATATGTGGCAGCGATCGCGATCGTGCCGGTGCTGCTGCAAGCGTTGCAAGACCCCTCGAACAAGACGTCGGCGTGCCTCCAGACCCTCCTGGACACCAAGTTCGTCCACTTCATCGACGCACCGTCGCTGGCGCTGATGATGCCGGTGGTGGAGCGCGCGTTTCCTCGACCGCAGCACCGAGACGCGCAAGATGGCCGCGCAGATCATAGGCAACATGTACTCCCTCACCGACCAGAAAGACCTCATGCCGTACCTGCCCAGCATCATACCCGGACTCAAGAGCTCGCTGCTCGACCCCCGTCCCCGAGGTAACATATTGATAAATACCTTTGTATATAATAAAAGATATGTATGAAGAAACGAAATATTTGTAATATACTTGCAGGTGCGGAGCGTATCGGCGCGCGCGCTGGGCGCCATGGTGAAGGGCATGGGCGAGAACAGCTTCGAGGAGCTGCTGCCGTGGCTGATGCACACGCTCACCTCCGAGTCCAGCTCCGTGGACCGGTCCGGCGCCGCGCAGGGACTCTCCGAAGTCGTCGCCGGCCTCGGTGTGCAGAAGCTGCATAAGATTATGCCAGGTGACGTCACGCCTACATACCGCACAACGGATATCAGAAAGTGTTACTCTGTTTGTCAGTGTCGTTATGAAATGAGTGTAAACGTTTGCATGGCAGATATAATAGCGACCGCGGAGCGCACGGACATCGCCCCGCACGTGAAGGACGGGTACATAATGATGTTCATATACATGCCGGGCGCCTTCACCGACGAGTTCACCCCCTACATCGGGCAGATCATCAACCCCATACTGAAGGCGCTCGCCGACGAGAACGAGTACGTGCGGGAAACTGCGCTCAAGGTAACGCTAACATTTTTTTTAAATATTTTAAGCCATATATCTATTAATATATACCTCGTGCGCCGGCGCCTTCAGCTTGAAGCTTCCACCGACTGACTGAGCGCTCCGCGTCCCTAACCGGCGTAACGACGCCAGGGCTTCTGGAGGCACATGCACGTGTATTCTTATGAAGCCCTGACAACGCCTCACGAGAGGTCTGACGTCAAGTTATGTAATACGAGGCTCGGCGGCGACCTCGGTGAGCGGCGCTACGGCGTCTAACACGGTCCGGGTGCGCTGCCCGCTCCCTCTCTCCCCTCCTCCTTTGTGAGCATGACGGACTCGTAACGGGAAGAGACGCCCGCTCAGATCCTAGATCTTCCAATCATCATCCTTACGAGCGATGGTAAGAGGTCCCGACCCAGGCCGAGGTCAATTCGTACTCCCTCCACATGAGACACGACCAACGTGTGCTCTGCCGTGCCTCGGCAGCACCAGCCTAAGCCGGTACGGTAACTCATCACTCTAGTCTAGTCCTCCCTAACCAGTCTCTAAAGAGAGGCCTAACGGCCTTCAATGTGGCGAGTCCAGTGCTGGACATCCCTAGGGTCCTTTCCCACAGAGTGTGCTGCGTGGGTTGAGCAGCGTCGCAATGTGGTGGCAGAGATGGGACCGGACCTGTCACTGCCGAGTGTGGTGAGAGCCATGCTCGGCAGTGAGAGGATCTTGCACACTGTGGTCTCCTTCTGTGAGCAAGTTTTGCCAAAGAAGAAAGCGGGAGGAGGATCCCTTGGTGGATCTTCTTCGCCGCAGGAGGGTGGGTGGCAGAAGGTCACGGTTCACCCGTGCAATTCTGCCATCTAAAGTCGGCCACCCGTCCTAAGTCTTTCTCCTCAGGAGTTCTTGTTCATATGAGAACCCAAGGAGGAAAAAGGCGGGACATTTTTGCTGGCGGCAGGAAAGAGGGCGTAGCTTTGTACCAAGCTCCCCCCTGAGCGAAAGATAGGAAGAGGCCCGACTCGGCATGACAGGTTGTCTACCTGTCATTTACCGTGGCTGGGCCAGCCGCTGGGGCGATGCGGTGAATATCACCCTATCCCGTGTCACCCCTCAGAAGGGGGGTCGATGGTACCGTGGGTTTTAGTGGGTATTCCTGGCACCACAATTGCCGGGTGAACCCCACTTACCCCCTTTTTTCTTCTTTTTTTTGACAAGGGGTATTCATTTACGCACTACCCTTACCCATTGCATTAGTGAGACCGGAATCTCCCAATGCAATGGGTAAGGGGGTGCGGAGGGACGTCCCCGCACCAGTGTGGCACTCACCCGGACGTGAAGCGTCCGGAAATACCCACTAAATCCCCTGGAGCCGCCCGCCGCATTTGGGCCATCCCAATCGATCCCCTATGGGCATACGGGATTGCGTCAGCATTGCACCGCGGCGCCCCCCGCGGCAAGCCCACCGGGCCCCACATACCCCCTGGCACATTTAATCCGTGAGATTTTGCTTCCGGTTTAGAGATGTGAGAGAGGATGGGTAAAATGCATTTCCCACCTATCTAGGACGATCGAAATACTCCCGTCGCGCCTCGACTTATTGAGGTGTCGGACGTTGCTTCCTATTCGGATGATCCTACACCACCTACAGCCCTAGCATCCAAATCCCAAGGAGTTGAGTCGGCAAGCAGGGTCGCAGCTTCGAATGACACCATACTGTTCCCTCTGCGAGGCCTGCAGAGCGGTAATGTTCTGTCTGGACAGGTTGTCTGACCAGATCGGATCTCATAGAGAGCCATCAACCGAAATACACCCAGGTACAGCTTCCGGACTCCGGCGACTACTATGCCCAGGTCCCTCGGCGGCGAGTTCCTGGGCCCGTGGAAACACAGAGCTTCGGAAGATAACCAAACTCTCCTCCACTCTCAAAATATTCTTTTACCCGCAGGCAGGTCAAAGGATAGTGAATTTGTATGCGGAGTCAGCGATAACATTACTACTGCCGGAGCTCGAGAACGGACTCTTCGACGACAACTGGAGGATCAGATACAGTTCTGTGCAACTCTTGGGTCAGTACAAACACTTTATACACTGATAGAGAGTAGAGTGGTGTGGAGAGTGAGTGAGCGTTTGCATTGGACACAGGCGACTTGTTGTACCGCGTGTCCGGCGTGTCCGGCAAGATGAGCACCGAGACCGCCTCCGAGGACGACAACTTCGGCACCGAGCAGTCGCACAAGGCGATCATACGCGCGCTCGGCACCGAGCGCCGCAACCGCGTGCTCGCCGGCCTCTACATGGGCCGCAGCGACGTCGCGCTCATGGTGCGCGCCAGGCCGCGCTGCACGTCTGGAAGGTACCGGTCCCACCCCCCCACGCCCTCACGTCTCTATCTCCATCTCCACGCTCACTACGACACTCTGCTACGCCCGCAGGTGGTGGTCACGAACACGCCGAAGACGTTGCGAGAGATACTGCCGACTCTCTTCAACCTGCTGCTGGGCTGCCTCGCTTCCACCAGCTTCGACAAGCGGCAAGTCGCGGCGCGCACTCTCGGCGATTTAGTCCGCAAGGTTCTCTTTCAATTACCCTACCCTACCCATTATATATGTAAAGAAACGATATTTCTTTAATTTTGAATTTGGCCGCGCTTACTACATTACCAATGACATTGACAACTGACAAGCGCTAGAGTCTGTGGCATCCTTGGTCTGAGGTCTATGGTCAGTTGAGAGGTTATGAAAAAAATAGCATTGTAAAAGAGATTTACTGTGACAGATTTGTTAATTAAAATATAATAAATAAGAATAATTGGTAGAAGAATAGACTTTAATTGTCGTTTCTTCGTTTTCAGGTAAAGTGGTAATAATAGTGTAGTTAAATAAGTTATCGTATTTGTAAGAAACTAACGAAATAAAACTTCGTTTTCAGAAGCAACACATGAGTTTATTTTTAACCTAAAATTGAAGGATAGATATTATATATATATATATATATATATATATATATATATATATATATATATATATATATATATATATATATATATATATATATATATATATATATATATATATATATATATATATATATAGTAAAAATGTTTCCAAAGTCATTAATAAAATTATTGGGTTAGTGAAAACCAATAAAAGGAAACGTAACTGAGCCCTATAGAGTATTATTAATTTATTTTCCTCTTTAAATGTGATTTTGGTACGAAGTTGTGTTATTTATTATATTCGATTGTGTAGTTGGGTGAACGTGTCCTGCCGGAGATAGTTCCGATCCTCGAGCATGGGCTGCTGTCGACGCGCTCGGACCAGCGCCAGGGCGTCTGCATCGGCCTGGGGGAGATCCTCATGTCCACCTCCAGGGACGCGGTGCTCGGCTTCGCTGATGGACTGGTACACACATTCGCATTATTTATCGTACTGACATACGTGTGGTGGGGATAGGAGTTGAGTATTGGGGTGGTTCGCGGTGCAGGTGCCGACGGTGAGGACCGCTCTGAGCGACCCCCTGCCGGAGGTGCGGCTGGCGGCGGCGCGCGCGTTCGACAGCCTGCACTCGACGATCGGCAACAAGGCGCTGGAGGACATCCTGCCGACGCTGCTCGACCAGCTGAACCACCCGGACCCCGAGGTGGCGGAGGCCACGCTCGACGGCCTCAAACAGGTACCCGTAGCTTACATGCGTCTCTTAACAATAACTTCAACTTGATTGGGCATACAAGTTTCTTTCCATGTATAGGGTAGTTGATTGCTATTTTTTTTTTTGTTAGTTAAGGGGTTAAATGGGTTTCGTCGGGTAAGAAAAGGCCTATTTTCAATAAAAAAATTCTATGTAAAAAATTATTTAATCCAAACTTTTTCGGTCTTATAGATACATATTTAAAGAATAATTACTGAAATTTAAAAAAAAAAATAAAATTAAAACTCATCCTTTGTGACGTCATTTCCGGTGACCCTTCGGAAAAAAGGTGCGTCCGCGTTGGCAGCATAACTCCTGACAAAATCATCTAAAATGAAAAAAACAAAAATAAGTGTTCTAGTTAAGACCATAAACTCGTGCTTGAACGAAAGAAAGAAAAAAAAAAAAGTAAAAATTGGAATTTTGGCAGACATTTTTCCAAAAAAAAATGAAAATTTCGGTCAAATTTGCTTGACATTTTGTTTTTTTTTTTTTTTTAAATAGTTGTAATTGAAAAAAAAAATCCTTCGTCCAAGCCGAGTAAATTGTATCTCGAACACCTGTGTAAAATTCCATCAAGATCGGTTTAGTAGTTTTCGAGAGCATTTGCCAACTGACTTTGAAAACACGGTTCCGAGAAAAAACGCGTTTAAAGTTTTGAGTAACAATAAAAGTGAAAAAAAAAATGTTTTTTTTGTAACTTACAGTGAACTGCTTATGTCCATCAAACCGCAGAAAAAAAAAAACGATTTTTTGAACCCACGAAACCCATGTAACCAAGTATGTAGCTATAATTTTTTTCTAATGTCTGGGAGGTTATACTCTGCTAAGAAAATATAGGATTTTAATGATAGACATAGGTTGTGACGTCATATCTCGCTAAAGTACACTTCGCTAGTACAACGTTAAACTACTTATATCCATTTTATTTCATATCAAACTTTGTTTTTGTTTTTACTCATTAGCTCTAATTATGATTTGCTTCTTAAAGTATGTGTCGGGGTATGGCTCCAGTGCGTGCAGGTGATGACGATAAAATCGCGCGCGGTGCTGCCGTACCTGATCCCGGTGCTGACTGGTGGCGGTGGGAGCGGCGGCGGCGGCGTGGCGGACACGCGCGCTCTGTCCGCACTGGCGTCGGCGGCCGGCTCCGCGCTCGGCAAGCACCTGTCGCGCGTGCTGCCGGCGCTGGTGAACGCGCTGGCGGCTGCACGGGGCACGCCCGCCGAGCCGACCGAACTCGAGAACTGCCGAAACGCACTCTTGCCCGTTAACGAACCGCCCGCAGTCCGCTGGTAACCGCTCACGTCTTTCTAGTTTTTTTTTTATTATAAAATTTAAAAGTCAATCAACATCGTAAATACAAAACAGAAAAATGTATCCGAACATAAAACCCTGGGTAGGAACAAATGGACACGTATATCAGCGTTTTTCAAAATTTTATCACAATCAAAATAAGTCTATATATGTAGTTTGGACATCGTATCTATGTATAAAATTCATCAACACAAAGCCTAAACCCCTGGAACTGCAAACTTTAAATGTTGGCAATATATCCCATTTTTGACGTAAGCATCCATTAAGAATCATGGAAGTCTTTTCTGATTACGAATAAATATATCGACGTTTTTCCACATTTCACCCCTAACGGTATAAGTTAAGCACAAATAAATGAATAAGGGTGATAAGGGGGCGTAAAGGCCGGTTGGATGCGAGGGCGCACTTTGCCTAAAATGGGCTTGATGTATGTTTTTATCTTTAGTTGAAATTACAGTGTGCGCCGTTTGAAATCCCTCGCTTTTAACAAAATGTCACGTTGTTATGTGTTTGTTTACAAAAATACTGGTTGTAGTGTAAATTTCGTGAAATATGTTGTCTCATATTTTTTTATACAAAATGTTTTATTTCAGCATTAATAAAAATCTAAGCACTAAATAATAAAATACTAGCTGCTCTCCGCGTTTTTACCCGCGTAGTTTACGTTCCCGTGGTATTTTCGGAAAAAAAAATGTGTGTGTGTACTTATGTACGCACGTAAGAAGTTATATTTCTTTGACGTAATAATAGAAAAAAAAATTGAATTTAAGGTTGGTCATTTTTTAAATATTTTTATTGATTTCTTAATTTAATATTCACTTTTCATTTTTATCAAAAAAATTTCATTAAATTTATTTAGTTATTTTTATAAATATTTATTATTTAGTCAATTTAATAGCAAATATTAAAAATTAATAATATAATTTGATGTTCAATTTTAATTTTTATCACAAACTTTTTATTAAATTTATTTCTTTATTTTGTAAATATTAAATAACCAATAATAGTATTTAACATTAATAATTTAATAATATTTAGTGTTAATTATATTAAATAAAAGTATTTTAATTTATATCAATAAATAATACATACGGATAGTTAACCTCAATTATATTGGAGCACTTGAAAAAGTATATAAGCACAATTTTTTCCACTAATATTCACAAATAGTAAGTGATATCAATCAAAATATTCAATTTAAATCACTACTGAATATAATTTATTAGCACATATATAATGTAGCACTTGTATGAAACTAAAACACGTGTTGTGAATGTATAAACTAGAAACATGTTGATGGTGACGAGCGTACCAACATGCGCGACTAACGAGACTTAATGAGCGGTTAAGCAGACAACTTCATACTGTTCATTTTGTGTCTCAGATGCGCGCGCATCTTCAAATTTCACTCTCATCATTTTGTTTTATAACGCGCCTAAAGAAGTATAACTTCAAAAATTCCTAACCTAACCTAAAAATTTATAACCTCAAAAATGCTGTTGTTTTCTCTCTTTGAATAAATAAATAAATTAATTATCACTTTCAACTCTAGTTGTGTACGTGTGTGCTCATTTAGATCCTGTAGGTACGGGATTATGCCCCCCCCTTCTTTTGCACGTGTGCAGTTAGTTTATTAGTGTTCTTGACAAATATGAACACATATGCCATACTTATAGTTTATATGTTTGTGTTACTGAAATAGGTAGAGACGTACCGTGGAGGCGTTAGAACACGAACATTTATTATTTCAAGGCATACCTCCCTTGTTCACTTAACTGTGGGTTGCCACCATCAGATGGTAGAGAGCGATCAAATTTTATGTTTTATTTGTCATGTTTCATGTGTCTATATTTGAATTGTAAAGTTTATTGGGAAATGTTCAAGACGAACAGCCGATTGTTTTTTTTTATTTATTTCATTGATATGAGCACTAATGAATATTGATGATATAAGAAGCGTGAATGTAAATATAATGTATTTATTGTGATGTGATGTGTACAGTATAGTGGACACGCTGCTGGAGTACGTGCGCACGTACAGCGGGGAGAAGCGTCGCGCGGCGGCCGCGCTGCTCTGCGCGTACGTGGGGCAGACGCGCGCCGAGCTGGAGGCGCACGTGCCGCAGCTGCTGCGCGGCCTGATCCTGCTGCTCGCGGACCCCGACACCGACGTCGTCCTGATGGCCTGGGACGCACTCGCCGCACTGACGCGCTCGCTCGACCCCGAGCGGCAGGTGCACCATGTCGCGGACGTGCGCCACGCGCTCCGCCACGTCGCCGCCGACCTCAACGGGGAACTGCTACCCGGCTTCTGTCTACCCAAGGTTACTGCACTCAACAAATTTAATCCTTCATTGTTCATTGTTGGGTTTATAAATTGGCAACACGGCCTCACTTAAACACCTTGCGCGCCATCTATCGTGTGTCGCCATCTTACACCGGTAGTAGCAATATCGTGCGCGTATAATAATATTTGGAACCAGCTACGTCCCGGGACACAGGAACGGCTATAGAAGGTTCAGGTGAGTAACTGTGTGGCCAGTCAGTTTTATGATAGATTAATTTAAAACCTAAATTCAAACTCTAACGAGCTATCGAATCACACACTCATTTTCATAAATACTATAATTACTGTCAATCTATACATATTTAATTAAATTAAATATTACTCTATAAAAACAATAATTTGATTTCGTGATACAAGTGTACTTAGAATTTACAAAACCACATTTCATTTTGGTTTATTGTCATTCTAAAGACCATAGAATAACCGTTCTTTTGATTGTAGGGCATCGCGCCAATTCTACCGCTGTTCCGCGAGTCGATACTGAACGGTCTTCCCGAAGACAAAGAGAACGCGGCGCTGATGTTGGGCGAGGTGATCAAACTAACGTCTGCGGAGTCCATCCAGCCCTCCGTGGTGCACATCACCGGGCCCCTCATCCGCATCCTCGGCGACCGGTTCAACTCGAGCGTCAAGGCGGCGGTCCTCGAGACCCTCGCCTCCTTACTCAATAAGGTAACAACCAACTCGGAACAATATACGCCGTCGATATCATTCACCGAGTGGTTGGTTTCTATTGCATATTCTTTGACAGGTCGGGGTGATGCTGAAGCAGTTCCTGCCGCAGCTGCAGACGACGTTCCTGAAGGCGCTGAACGACCCGAACAGGGCGGTGCGTATCAAGGCCGGGCTCGCGCTCGCACAGCTCGTGATGATCCACTCGCGTGTCGACCCGCTCTTCATAGAGATACACAACAGCATCAAGAGCGCGGACGACCCCGGCATCCGCGAGACCATGCTGCAGGCGCTGCGCAACGTCACCATCGGCGGCGGCGAGAGAATTATCCCCTCAGCTCGCGCTCACCATCCTCTCGACCCTAACGGGGCCGGCCCTGCTCGCGCACCCCGAGGACGTGACGCGCAGCGCGGTCGGCGGCTGCCTCGGGGCGCTCGTGCACCTGCTGCCGGAACCGCACCGCGAGGCCGCCCTGCTGCACCACGTGCTCAGCCAGCCACCATCCGACCCCGCCGACTGGCTCCTCCACCACGGCCGCTCCTGCGCACTCTTCGTCGCGCTCAAGGAGGCGCCCGAACAGATCTACCGCGACCCCTTCGAGGAGAAGGTGGACCGCACGCTGCTCGGCTACCTCGCCAGTGACAAGGTGCTCGTCGTCTGCAACGGTATCCGGGGCATCGGATACCTCATGAGGTACCAGCTGCAGAACAACAGACCGGTCCCTCAGAACGTGTTATCACAGTTTGTGAGGGTGAGTTACGGATACTTCTGAGTATAGTAGTAGTGTGTGATAGAGATGAGTCGAGTTGGTAATGGTGGTTACGGTCGTCCGGCCCTCTCCCCGCAGAGTATGAACCACTCGAGCAACGAGGTGAAGCAGCTGATGGCGCGTGCGAGTGCGCTCATAGGACGTGAGGGGTGCGCGGGCGCGACAGGCCCGGGGGTGGAGGTGCTGCGGGCGCTGCTGCCGGCCCTCGTCAACGGCACCAAGGAGAAGAACACGTACGTGCGCGCCAACGCCGAGATAGCGCTCCGAGCCGTACTGCGTCTGCCTCAAGACGATACCTTCCACCAGGTAACAGTCACCTCCCTCCCCCCTCTACTATACTATACTATGCAACATGTCATACTGCTTTATTTATAACTTTGTGAACTTTTATGTATTCTCCATTTCGTAATATAGTTTTATGGATTGGAAAATAATGTTTTGATGGTGATGTGCCTTGATTCGTATTTTGTTCACAATTTCATGAGTTTCAATTTTTACACGGAACCCTAATTATTTTTCTAAAAAAGTTTTGGTATTATAAAAACCAAAAGTATTTCTCATAAACTCAAGTACTGAAATCTGACCATTGAATCATTTTACGTTTTTTTTAATGCAGAATCCTTATTTTTTTCTGAAGTTATTTATGGTCCTAACAAAAGCAAAAACGCTTCTCACAAATTCAATCCCCTACTAGTAAAACTACGTTGAATTGGATTTTATTCGAAATTTCAGGGTTTTTTTTAATAAATTATAAACCTTAATTATTATTGAAAAACAAAAATACGGAAGCCTATGTTACGCGGAGTGACTCCAGCTATCTACCAAAAAAAGTTTCAATCAAAATTGGTCCAACCGTTCCGGAGATTACCCGGGACAAACAAAAAGACAAAAATTATAAAATTGTATATTTGCTATAAGAGTCGTATATACATTAATAAGAAATTGTTATTTTGACCACTAGTAATTATGAAAATAAGGCATCGTGCTAATTTAGATCACTAATTTGTACTGTACTTTTGCTCTGTGAAATTATAAATGCACTTCAGATCAAAAATTCTTAATTCATTTAGTGATATTAAGAAATATAATAAACGTGCACTAAGAAAATAAGTCTTAATAAAAAACAATATACATTTCTAATCTTAAAAATCAATTGATACTGAATATCTACTAATAAGGATGCTTGTCGTACATGAAAATATTATTTCGATTCACTATATTTATATTAGTATAGTGTTCCAGCAGTGGTAAGTAGAGATGAAGATAATATTGTTTAATTGCAGAAGTGCATGATGATCCTGGAGGAGGGCGCCCGCGAAGCCCTGGCGGACGTGGTGGCGCGGGTGCTCCGCCGGGCGCACAGCGACGGCAGGGAAGAAGACCTCGACTGTACGCTACTCACTTGAATTGTATTTTACTTGTTCAATTATACTTATAAATAATTTGTTGTTTTTTTTTTTTGCACCTTTCCACCAAGTGAGAACTTGGTTCTTTTAGTATTCAAAGTCATTCTTAAATTATCTATACTTCTAGACGAAACATGGAAGGAAACAGAATCATTGCGCGATGTAGAATCGTTCAAAGAAAATAAACTTTTGTTGTCGTAAATATATGAAATTGAAGTGTCTTTTGTTTTTACTAAATACATATGAATATACGATACATATACCAAAAACGGTAATTTATCAAAATTTTGTCTGTAACGGCTGATCTTCAGGGCGATTGGACCTATTTGGACAGGACTTTTTTTGTTAGATAGCTGAAGTTACTCCGCGTAACTTATTCGAAAATAATTAGGGTCCCGTTTTTAAAGAAAATAAAAACTATATTACGCAGTGTAAAATATATGAGACGACGTCATCTAAACTGTTAATTTATATGATTGTCGTTACTGCTGGACATCTATGACAGAAAGTATATCTACTTTATAGATTTATTTACATTTTGGCCAATATTATATATCTAATAGTGAAATAATTTTCGAAATCGGATTAGTAGTACTGGAGATTACCACGAACATCCACTCACAAATGACCTCTTTATAATAGTATAGAAATACTTTATAGTGAAACAAGGAACATTGTAGTAAATAATGAAATATTTGCCCAGTCATTATGAGTTTACTTGTGGTAATAACATATCCTCATCTGATAACCTCTACCTATTAAAAAAAGTGACATTGAAGATTCATACCTAAGTTTATTACGTGACAATAATTAGCTTAAAAATATCACATGGATAATCTCATCTAAACACAATTCAAAGATTAGTGCAGTGTTATTCATCATAATGATAATAATCACAATTCCAAACAAACATTTGACATTTTATCTGGATATGAAGAACAGCATGACTCATGAGTATCTATTTTCATCATTATCAAATTATTGCAAAGTGGGTATTATACACCTCTATGAACTTGGCAGCCAACTTTCGAACTTTTATTTTTAAATTACCATTGCAAGTCATTTGTACCTCTAACCGAAAAAAATGCTTGCAATTTTTGATTTGAATTGAGATATCTTAATAATTGTGGACATCTTTTTTCAAAATGATAAAAGTATATGAAAAAAAATATTAGCAGAGTAATGCTGAAGATCAAACAAACCCCTTACTTTCTTTGTAAAGTTTGATCTAAATTTTAGAAAAAGGAAGCAAAAACTGATTAGGATAAAATTTATTCATAGGATATAAAATAAAATGACATTTTGAAGTAATCTATGTTGTTTAATAATGTAATGCGTACATACTATGTAAAGTAGTAAATGCCGGAAGACAAAAACTAAATAACATTGTTTAAAATACACTAGTCTAGAAACATAACCTTAGGAAAAACTGGAATGTTTTATAACATAGGTCTCTTAGCACATATATTTAAAACCATGAACCTATTAATATTAAAACAACATTGCTGTGAGATAAAAATTGCAGTAGTCATCAATGATTTTAGCACTTTTTGAACTTTGCAAAGTTATAACAACATCTCATTTATGTTTATAAATCTGACTTTGAAGATTTCTTAATGAATCCTCTACTCTCGACTAGCTCATTACATTCCTCGCGGCTAAGTTCTGACAGGGGGAGTCGCTCCAATTCCCGGTCACCTTCACCCAACAAAACCAATTCTGGTGGCGCGCCGTTTATAAACTTCACCTCTAGCCGCTCGTAGTTTGGTGCATCGTCCATAACAAATCTCTTCACTTGCGGTAGGCGGTTCAACGAACACCCCCTACAGCTCTATAAAAATAGATGGGCGTTACGTTATACCATCGTTCTATAGACATACATAGGTAAAGCAAAGGACATCAACTTACCTCAATTCTCGCAGAAACTATATCTGAAGTATCATATGCATTTGAAACGACAATGGCAATGCACAGTGTTATTAAGATGAGCTTCATATTTTGTGCTTTATCTGATTACTTATAAACACAGGCTTACTAGCACACTGCTAGCACGACTAATTAGAAATGCTTATAAACACAGAGTCACAGAAGTATGCTATTTTATCTATGCTCATTACAAAGACTACAATATAAACGTGAGACATATTTATCGTATTAGGTATTTTTAGTTATCTGTACATACCTAATACTTCTCACTAGGTATTAGGTACGCTGAATATTTTTCACATCCCGCCAGTATTATTGGTTCGATCCCCACATCTACATTTTTATCTTTTTGTCACATACAAAATTGTTTCGTATATTATAAAACTCATATAATTATAAAAAGTTATTTATCATATTTAAATTTAATAATACGAAATATATAAGAAACTTTGTTTGTTGTCAAAGTACTTTGCTAAACTCCGAAATATCCGGCACACACGTAGTCATCTTTCTGTTTCCTTTTTTTCAACGAAATTGGCATAAGGTGCTCTTCTTCTTAGATTATGGCAATTTGTGTTCAAGTAATTAGTGCCAATGTCACGTAGGTAAGATGTATTTTCAATCTTGTATCAGCGTTACCAAGCTCCAGCAAAACTGTGGGTCATCCTGCTCGAACTTTCCATCGAACTTTGTCGGCACCACAGAATAAATGTTACGCGTTATCTAAACTTAACTTGTAGACAATAACCAAACTATATCACATAAAACGCCACCAAGATTCCATTATATAGAGTCAAATACACAAATTTAATGAATTAAAGAAAACAACCGGTATATGACAGACTGAGATCCCGCCAAAAACTTCAAGACGGTCTTATTCTTGTGAGAATGAGACAAAATCTATGACTTCGCCTAAAATTTACTATTTCTACGCACCTATGTGCGGTAGTAGTCATGGTCTTACTATAGAATCTTCATAGAAATCAATATTACGCCACGAAATGATATAATACACTAGAAATCACCATCTTAGACATAAGAGATTATGTCATCCATCCTTGTCACCAAAAAAATTCAAGGCGGCGTCAGTAATAGTTAAGTTTTGTCTGCGCGAGCATTATTTTTTATACTTAAGTTCATTCGAGAAACTGTATCGCTGTAACTTGTCATCTTATCTTACTGGGTTTCCAAAAAAAAAAAAATGAAGCCGGTACTACTAAAAAATATTTATAAACTATAATTATTAGATATTAGTTTATGCTTATATTCATATTTTTATAGTGTTAACCCATAACTCTTGACGACACTGTTTCTTTTTGTCTTGGATGCGTGTGAAACACGCACACTCGTTGGAGCCTGCGTTAGGCTAAGCGATAGCCTTACGTAGGTGGCGACCAGGAGCAGAGAACTCAAGTGTGGTTTCTGAATTCTAAAACAGGCAGCGCGCTTTCGGTAGCGGCGATCTGCAAAATTGAGCAGTACAACGATTTGGGACTATATCCATAATATCAGGCCCCTCCCGTAGGTGTATTGCTTCAATAGGGGGTAGGATTTAGGTAGTGCCCACCCCAGAGCACTATATCACTGAGTAGAAACACACTTTCCACCCTCATAGTACAAACCGTCTCATACTTGCCCGACCCGAACATCTCTCCAAAGATGCGACGACCGCATATCATCTTGACAAACCCCGACGATAATATCACTTGCATGAATAGAGTCTTCCCGCATCAACCGCAAAGACTTGCGTGTCAGCACCCACGCCCTTGTAGCCGCCATTCTTAGTGCCGGGGACGCGTGGCTAAATTTGTCTCACACACACTCCCCCTCCAGTGGCGGCCCAAGACGTGCTTCGTTCCCCAACTGAGGAGGCTCTGGACGCCGCTACCAGTGCGATACAGTGACATTAAACATGCATTAAGCATTACATTCACAACACTGCACATAATATTTTCAATCCATAATTCATAGTGTGTTCAATATCTTGTTTAATACACTTTTAAAAGCACAATGGCTATTTTGTATGGTACAATTTTTGCTAATCTAGTGTTTCCAAAATATATCTGACTTCAACTTCATTAGTATTAGGTATTTTTCTAGATTTTCCATTTGTTACTATTTATTTAAGACCAATTCTTATTATTAATGCCGTTTTCAACTATTTTACTGTACTCTATACCTATAATAACATTTTAAACAAAGTACATCTTCTTCAGGGAGTGGTATTATACTTCACTTTTTCCTCTACACCATCATGGTCATATATAAAACTCGTTTTTGGAAATATCAAGGTCTACAGGAATTCAATCCATGGAATTGATGAGCACTATCTCAGGTTCATATCAAATTTTTAATTCATTATTTTGCAGTATTTGATTATATATTATGTAATTTTGGTGGCATTTTACGTGATATAGTATAGTTATGATACACAAGTGTAGTGAAGTGAACATAATGACAGTGAGCGTGAATTCTGAAATCTTCCAATCATTCATGACAACATGACCACAAGGTCGTAATAGAAGGCCACCATTTTGTTACCACCATTTATGTTTTGATAGTGTTCCTAACGGCTGACTTGGCTGCATGGTCGACCAGTACCTTAGCTTTCCCTTAAAAAGGAAAAAATGGAACCAAAAAAAAATAGTAACAATTATATGCGTTTGCACGTAGGAGTAATATTATTTTGTGGGTTTGCACTGCGTTAGCGTTTATAAAATCCTTTTATTATTGATATATGGTTAGCATCTCTAGTAAGTCTGTGGATGTGATTCATTGTTACAAAAACAGTGCACAGAAAGTACGAGCACATAGTACATTATATATACTGAGTATTAGTCTAATGAAAATAGTGTAATGGACCAGATTACTATATGCTCGTTAGAAAGTATTTTATTATTTTTTACCGCTATAAGTATTCAGTGAAGAGTGATATCATTCAAAAAGTTGTACTATGCAGGAAGAACACAAAAAAGCTATACAAAAGAATTTTACGTCACTTGTTGAGAGAACAGACTTAGACGCGATGGTAACAGCGCTCTTTGAGAAAGGCGTCTTCTCAGAACCGATGGTTGAACCCTACAGAGTAAGTTTTAATTTTATATTTAAGATTTTTTAAATAGCAGTCTTCTAACCAGGACAGCACTATATAGGAAAGTCAAACAGTCATATATACTACAAATAAAAGCGAAAGCTCAGTGTAAACTCCTATCACTCCCGCACACTCTTCGGGTGCCCCTCAGGCGGCGACCCAAGACGTGTCTTTTTTTCCAACTGGGGAGGCTCTTGACTTCGCCGCCACCGCGATACAGTGACACTAACCAGACATTGAGCATTACACGCACAACACCGCATACACACTCCTGCACGCTACACGCAGGTACATAGGTCCTGTAAGGAACCTTGTTTTTTTTTTTTTAAATAAAATATGTAGAAATTAGCTAGGATCAAAATTCCGCAGGAGTTTTCACACTCAGGTAGCAGCCAACCGAGGTTCGAACCCTTGTGCCTTCAGCACTCGCCCCCAAAGTTCTGTGAAGCTGTAAAGGTCCTTCTGGTCAACAGCATTAGCTAGGTTAGAAAAAAAAATAAAAATAAACTATCATTTGACAAAGACACATGGAAAAGACCCAACATGATGCTAACTTTTTTGTTTTACATGGAATTATTACAGAATAATAGTGAAACACAAAGAGAGCGTAAACGCAAACTTTATAGGGACATAACTCGTAGAGGACCTCATGCTTTTGATAACCTCATGGATGTGCTCCGAGAGATGGGCTATTGGGACCTTGTACGGGAACTAGACCCCAATAGTCCATTGCAGTTGAGACCTCATAGGAGCTCTAATTCAAACCCAGGTAAGGATAACTGTAAAATAACTCCTAATGTTTTTTTTAAATCAAAACTCCTTTAAAATTAAATAACTACAATTCATTTTTAAAAAGTATAAAATGAATGACCAAAGTGATGAAATCATATCATATGATTCATATGATTTCAAATAACTTATTTTGTTAAATGATATATTGGTAAAACTGGGCCATACTTTCACTATGTTAGTGAAAGTTACTTGCATTGTACTTTGCATATAAAAGTTTTTTTTTATTACTTCCTAAATATGACCCTTGAAGAGTAAATATATACAGTTATATATAATAGTTTTCACTGGCAGCAACTAAATGTATGCAGCCATACATTAATTATGAATAATTATGATTCCTTATTAAATATGTATTTGGAATTCTTATGTTCAATATAACTCGAAATAGAATAAAGATTTTACTATTTTTAATACAATAAAAATATCTTTAAAAATGTAAATTAGATGCATTCAACAATTTTACTGATTTTTGTGATGAATGCCTTGGTGGATACTCATAATGATGTAGAAAAATAAAAAAATGTATAATATGTTTTTAGGTCCAAAACCAAAGGCCACTGTTGCGGATGAAGATTTTGTGAGCATCAGCACAGAGAAAAAGAAAACTAAAACAAATTTAGAAATGCAGAAGAGTTGGTATATTTTTTTGTATATTATATTAGGCGACCAACCTTAGCTCAGTGTCTTAAGGATGTGAACCTATGTTTAACATGCTTCAATTTACATCTTCAGTACTACTACTACTACATATTTTTTTTTCTAATGTTTTCACATTTTCCGTAAATAAAAGCATTATTGTTCCAATGTTTGATGAGCTGTAATGGATAGGTGGGATGGAAACTGTGTCGATTGACGCAGAATCCGGCCGCACTACCCGCTGTGCCATCATCGCTTGGCTATCATTTCTACACTAGCTGTGTGCCCATGGCTCCACCCCCGTTTTATATAATATATTCACTATGTAATGTAGTTTTTAAATAATCTTTGGAAAATAATGTTTTGATGGTGCTGTCCATTATATCTAATCGTTTATAATTTCATGAGATTTAATGTTTTTTACTCAGAGCCTTAATTATTTTTCTAGTCGTTTTTTGAACTAAGATAAAGTAAAAATATTTCTCATACAATTAAGCTCTTGCACGTAAAACTGACTATTGAATCGCCTAATGTCTTTTAATGCAAAAGCCTAATAATTTTACTGAAATTATGTTTAGTACTAACAGAAAGTAAAGTAACTTCTCACAATAAGAAACATATGCTTGTAAAATTGTGCATTGAAACGGATTTTATTCACAATTTAATGTTTTAATTTTTTAATGCGATCCCTAGTTATTTTCGAAAGGTTAAACGGCGGAAAGTATTCAGTTATCTACCAAAAAAAGTATATAATATAAATAACAAAAGCTTTAATCAAATACCATTAAAATAAATCTAGGTATCTATATTAACTTAAATATTAAAGCCTTTCATTCTGATCAATACAACAGATCCCTAGAAACTAATTGCATAGTATAGAAGAATAGCCCTATAAAAGTTACAAATTATTATGTCATAATATCTTAGGTTATCCATCATTGTGTCTATTGAATGACACCAATCAGTTTTGTTTGAATTTTATTAGAATTTAGAAACTCTTTTCAATATTCTCCTTAAATAATGTTACAGATAGTCTTGTCCTACCTCCAGAAACATCACAAGCAGACATAAATGATGATTCCACTGATCTGAATACAGATATCCCACATTTCCAGGTTAAGAAGTCCATCAAGTTTATGGAACACGATGACAGTAAAGGTAATTAAGAAATATTATTAACCTTCAATAATATATAGTGTATCAATCTGGAAAGTTCGAGAACAGATTACATCACGCAAATTTAGGATTTGTAAGGGCATTTTTATGTTGCTTGTTTAAGATTCTCTAGAAGTAAGGCCAATGAGTAAGGGAGCGGACAGAGCAGAACATCTGTTTGGTATAAGGGATAAACTAAGTAATGAGACAATTTAAGGAATTCATGTTGTAATTCTTATTTTTTAGATATAAAGTTGTATAGAACACGGGGCCGGCAGCGCGGCGTGCTCCTCGTCTTCAGTTACACAGAGTTCAAGCTGAACATTGAATCGTTCCGCGAAGGCATTGAGGTCGATTGCAAGAACCTGAAGTACCTCTTCTCGGAGTTTGGTTTCAAAATGTTGTGTTACCAGAACCTCAACTTGGAGGTCAGTTTTATCAGTTATCGTTTTGACTTGTCTATGTGACTCATGTAGGCTGATGAGTAAAACAAAATTTTGACTTCCTCAATAATAAGGAATTTATCAGCTTATTATTTTTACTTAATCTGTTGTTATCAGTAAATTAAACATTATTATGTTACATACAAACAAACATATGTTACTAAACGAAGTTGAATATTGTTTTTAAATGTTAACTTACTTTGCACAGGAGACTCGAAATACACTGGAGACAATGAAAAAACGTGTTGGTCGGTGCCGAGTGTGTTTTCATAGTGTTCTCCTCGCACGGCTATGAGAGGAAGGGCTCCCAGGACACCGACATACGGTGCAGCGACGGGAACCTCATCTCCTTCACGGACATTCTAGAATACTTCAACAACAGAAGCTTACCTCACCTCGCTGACATACCCAAGGTCTTCATATTCCAAGTCTGCAGGTCAGTACAGTGATCGACGCACATTATTATGTTTCAATTCATAAAATACTAAGTTTTAGTAATTTCATTGTATAATGTAGTCAAAAGTTTTGAAGTTATACTTCTTTAGGCGCGTTATGAAAAAATGGTGAGAGTGAAATTTTAAGATGCGCGCGCATCTGTGACACGAAATGAACAGTATGAAGTTGTCTGCTTAACCGCTCATTAAGTCTCGTTAGTCGCGCATGTTGGTACGCTCGTCACCATCAACATGTTT
The DNA here is from genome assembly GCA_014132275.2 of Samia ricini. Lineage (NCBI taxonomy): Eukaryota > Metazoa > Arthropoda > Insecta > Lepidoptera > Saturniidae > Samia > Samia ricini. Next base: position 34,670,965 of record AP028162.1, read on the forward strand.
CTAGTTTATACATTCACAACACGTGTTTTAGTTTCATACAAGTGCGAATTATATATGTGCTAATAAATTATATTCAGTAGTGATTTAAATTGAATATTTTGATTGATATCACTTACTATTTGTGAATATTAGTGAAAAAAATTGTGCTTATACACTTTTTCAAGTGCTCCAATATAATTGAGGTTAACTATCCGTATGTATTATTTATTGATATAAATTAAAATACTTTTATTTAATATAATTAACACTAAATATTATTAAATTATTAATGTTAAATACTTATTATTGGTTATTTAATATTTACAAAATAAAGAAATAAATTTAATGAAATTTTTTTGATCAAAATGAAAAGTGAATATTAAATTAAGAAATCAATAAAAATATTTTAAAAATGACCAACCTTAAATTCAATTTTTTGTCTATTATTACGTCAAAGAAATATAACTTTTTACGTGCGTACGTAAGTACACACACACTTTTTTATATATGACATATGAATTTTCATTTAATAGCCAATGTCTAGAACTAAAAATAAAACTTTATACAAGTCCAAAATATATGATAGGTCCAGTGGGTTCTGCTGATGGCAATATTATAAGCTAGCATTACGAACTTGGCTGCCGGTAGATTACTCATCAACTGACGGTCACTGCTGTTCAGGTGAAATATGGTCTCCTGTTCAACTCGAAAGTAAAGATAGAAAGTCTGAAAAGCGATGAATTAAATTATTTTATGAGTCATCCAGCTGTGACTGCAGTGTATTCTGGTGGCATCAGATGCAGGACATATGTTCTTTGTTCAGGGGTTCGGCGTCAGATTACGTGTACTCGAATGCTGATGAGCTTCGTATGCCGGAGGACGTCTCGTGGGACGGAACACCTAAGAACGCGTTCTCTGAACCGTTGGAGCGCCGCGCTCCGCCTCCTGACCCTGTGCTCGTCGAGAAACCCATATACACTAACATACTCATAGCGCACTCCACGGTCCCCGGTAAACAGTTTAATCTAATTTTTGTTTTGCTCATTTCCTTTGATGATTGCTCAGTGTTAGTATCATTGGATAATGTTTCTATCGATGTAGATTTGAATCCAACATTAAACATTGACGAAGGGCAACATTGTCACCGAACCATAGCATACTGATAGGCTATTTTATAATGCCCACTTGGTTAGTTACTTCATTTAAATTAAAAATAATCTCTAGTATCAGAGTGTTTAGGCAAATTAATTTTTTTTGATGGGGGGAAATGCATTTACGCACTACCCTTACCCATTGCATTAGTGAGACCGAAGTCCCCCAATGCAATAGGTAAGGGGGGTGCGGAGGGACGTCTCCGCACCAGTGTGGGACTCGCCCGGGCGTGAAGCACCCAGAAATACTCACTAAAACCCCCCGGGGCCGTCCGCCGCGTTTGGGATGGGGGCGACACGGGTGGATTTCGCAAGCACCGCGTCGCCCCCTGCGGCCACTTGAAAACCTACTTTTGGGTTTAGTTTTGAATGATGTCGTCATTAAGAGAAAGCAGTGAGCCTAAACCGATGATATGGTTTATAGAATAATAGAGTGAACGTTGGTTAACACAGGTTACGTGTCCCACCGCGACAACAAGAAGGGCTCGTGGTACATACAGACGATATGCGAGGTGTTCGCGGAGCACGCGCACGACTGCCACGTCGACAGGCTGTTCACGCTCGTCGACCAGCGCATGCGCGACAGGTACCGCATACAGACCTCCTCCGTCGACCGCTGGGGGTTCAACAAGAAGCTCTACCTACACCCCGGCCTCTACGAGTAGCCAACACGACACGACACAACACTACGCAACCTTATACAGTGCCTTACTAACAACCACGATATGCTTGACAAACTCGTCAATGTTTTCCATTACCATCTAACTAATCAATCCAAATAACACACATTTATTATATTGTGAATCTCTATCCGTTATACATCCAACAACTAGCTGGACGACATGTTGGCCAGCATCGAAATTAGTTCGATAAATAATAATTTTTAAGAAGAAAATTCTATGAAATATTTTACCGAGTTATTAAACTCTTGAAAAATTAATGTTAAATGCTCAATTAACATATCTTAGATTATTAATATCAAGTGCATTTAAAATAATTTTCTTTACTAACATAGGTTAGCTCTAATATTCTAAATTGAATTAATGTATATATTAGTTCTTATAGGAGGCATTCCAGCTACTTTACATATTAGGGACTTTTATATATAAATAAATATTTCAATAATTTCATCTGAGGTCGTTGCATAAGACTTAATACGCAATAATACGCTTACGTGACAGTAACATATACTCGAGATAAACGAGTTTAATGACTTACGGTTAATCTATAAATGATTTACTTTCTTGTAGATTTACTATACAATAAACTTACAAAGCAATATTCTTCATGTTTTAATATAATATTTATTTTATCGAAAAATGAAATCACATATTTACATAGGAATTGGTTTTTATTTAAATAATGTTATACTTTATTACTTTTTTTTTTACGTTCTCATAGAACTGCCTGTTTGTATATAGGTGCTTTATATATGTAAAATATTTTATTTAATGTCTACCATATTGTCCCAATTCATGTATGCCTGGAACAGTTATTATAAGTATATATAAAATTTGTTTACAAACGTAACGATTTTGGGGGGGGGGGGGTCTTCCAAAGCTAAACTAATGTGAAGCAAAACAAAAAAATATATCAACAGATGGGATAGTTTTTCTCATGTCTCCAGTAAAGTTACAAGTAAGGTTACAAAAAAATACCGCTAATAAAATAGGACTTATTAGGACAAAAAAAGAAATAAAAAATTTGAAATCTCTTGCTTTTAAAAACAAGACATTTCAAATGTTAATAAATATTATTATCGCGATTAAAACAATAACTTGTATATTAGCGACTTTACGCCACATAATTGTGACTTTCAGGTAAAACTTTTTTTACGTTTGTGACGTTTTTTAACATTTACTATGAGGGAGGGGTGGGGGCAAAGTTTATAAAGTTACGGCGCGGTACACGAGAAGACGAGGTCAAAATTTTCAAAAATTGTGTTACGTTATACTAGAACGTTCCCTATGATCTGATTGATTAATAAATAACAATCACTGAATTTAATTTTTAAATTATATAATAGTAGTAAAGTTTTAAAGTTATTTTGATTAATATATTTTAAGAAACTTCTGTTATATTTTTATATGATTTAAGACATTTTGAAATAAAACATAATTAGTAAAGCCTGTTTATTGATTTCAACTTCCATCAAATACAATAATATCTTTGTTATGTAAATTTTCAAATTTTTTTTAACAGAGGGCTAATTAATTACTTTCAAATAAGTATTTAAAATAAGAGATTGTTTTTATTCAATTATGGCCAAAAATAATATATAAAATTACGTAACATTATATAAATGTAATTATATCAAAAGTTGTTTTACGGAAATGAATATTATGCCCGTAACTTGAAATTGTTAATTTTATAAAATGGACAAGATTTGTCTTATTTTATTTATTTGTTAATATTCACTGATATGTTTCTGTTAAGATGCAAAATTTTAATCCATACAAAACGAATTAATACTGTTCAAGTAATAAATTATCCTCCAAAATCGTTATAAAGGCGAGATCGCTTTTTAAATAAGATCAATTTGCACATATTTAAGTAGACAATTATAATAAGTACAATCTGTAATATCTATGATTATTTTAAATTTTATTATTCTAGTATAAAATTTTGTTCTTTATATATATAAGGTACGTTCCTATTAAACAATGTTTCTTGTACAGTAATTACAGTTTCCATGGTCATTAGCCGGTAAGCGATTTTGTGCAAGATACAGTTTGGGTTCGGCTTACCGGTCGAGGGTGGCCGCGAACCCACTCAGCTTACTAAAGTTCAACCACTGCCGGACGCAACGTTGCTGAGCACCAGGTTTTTTATAAGTACTACATAAAGGTTCGTTTCTTCTCGAATCGACCCTTCCGAATTCATTACCAATGAAATCGGCATACTCATTCACTCTCTCTAACCACCGTTGCACCGGACTGATCAGAGAACTCTGGTATAACCAGTTTAGGACCGATGTCTTCGACCACCAAGATTCGATGTTAAAATCGAGCTGAACAATGACAGTCTCGTACCAACTCTTCTTTGGAGAAACAGCGTCTCTATGCTGCATCCATTTAGTACAGCATGTTATCGTTTCTGTAGGGAATTCGTTTTCCGTTTTGTAATTGATAATGTTGTCAAACGTATCGTTATTCAAGTACATTGGATCCGGTATATTGGATTGATTATTAACAGGTGTGATGAGGTTTGTGTCGATGATAGACGGGGAAGTGCTCCGGGAATCTGAAAGTTGAAGCGCCGGAAGCCAGGCTTGAGATATCACCAATGTGGAAGTAACGATGGTTATCAAAGTAGAGAAATAGCCGAGGGAGACAGTCAACCACGCAAAGGACACCGCCTTCAGCACGTCAGCAAAGAGTCCAGAGTCGCATGTGGCTGTTAGGTCTGTGTATGTAAAGAAACCTCGGAGCTGCGCTTGCCGCAACGCCACTTGTCTCTCGAGCCATACTAAGCCATCCTCAAATGATTTTTCACTCACGAAAACGTTCCAATCCTGCCAATAGAAAATTTTGTTTGGATTAAAAATATACAGTTTCCTCAAGGTGGACCGACGACCTGGTGAAGGTCGCGGAAATCCGCTGGATGCGGGTGGCGCAAAACCGGTCGTCATGGAGATCTTTGGGGGAGACCTATGTTCAGCATGTCTTTTGGTTGTAATCGATGGATGGATGGCTGGAAATCCAGTTTTGTTCGTTTACGTAATATTTGAAAAGTCACTTATAAAGAAAGTTATGTGTACTCACTATAGCATCAAGGAATTCTACTTCAAGTTTCTTGAGCTGTTTGAGCTCAATCCCACCTGAGGCGGCCCACTCTGAACACATGACGTCATCATCCTCTCCATCATCTTGCAAAAACTTGTTCCCCACCATCTGATTTACAAATTATTCCAATCCATTATATTAAACAGGTCATATAATATGTCAGATGAAACAATTAAAAAGATTACAATTAAAGATTTTCTATTGTTTAGAGTAGTTAGAACCAAATCTTGTGCTCCAGTCATGATATTACCATTTTATTGTTCAGTAAGACATGTGATTTCGATCAACTTGGTTATCTGTTATGTTACAGATGTTTTGTTTGTTAGTATGTAATAAATTTGATGAATGCATACCAGAGAAACAAGGAAGAGATCAGCAGGTGAAGCGTTAGCGATATAGTCCGGGTTGCAGGCATTCAGCCGTTCCAGATACAGGAGTGCGAGCACCAGAGCGCATGGCGACACGCAAGCCTGTCGGGTGATACTGGCTGCAGCGTCTCCGTGCAGCCGCCGCAGTGATCGTCCGCGTTGCGCCTCTGACCACACCTCACAAGAAATTTCTGTACAAATAAAAAAGTAAACTCATGGAAAATATTTTTTAATTTTTTATTATCCTTACATATATGTACATACACAACAGAACATGTATCTACCAGGAGGACAGGAATACACTACATCCTTCCATTTGTTGTAGTCCTGATAAATCTTTTGTTTCTTTCACTTTCATGAGTGCTTTATATAGCTTCTCTATTACATTTATCTAAAATCCAGCCTCTCTTTAGAATGTCTTTGATCTGGTTAAGATATACTTGCCTAGATTAACTTATTCAGTCACCTCACATTATAGATTTGTTTTGCTCAATCTTCTTTCATCCATCCAAACCAACTAAACAATCCTTTCTTTTTAGATGAATACTGAAACTAGTTATGATGTCGCCTATGATATGACATATTAAACATAAAAAGAAGATTGGTTTCCAAAATTTGGCTCCTTTGGCTGTTCAATTGTTTCCATCCATCAATTTAAACAAAGGATGTCCACTGCTAGACACGGGGTTACCCTGTTCAAGTGTTACATAAACAAAATTTTGAACATTTTTGACCCCCTTCCATATTAGCAATAATAAGCAGAGCTCACAGGAGGGGGCTTGTAAGATTACATAAGCATTGGCATTATTTTGAACAAAAAATGAAGATTAATAATAATAAGTAAATGCTGCTTACTTAGTCACCATTCAGACTCCCTCTCCCTCATGTCATCAAAATAGGCAAAGTATATCTCCCCCAATTAATGCTTATGACATATTTGAACAGCTCCATTGGCGAGAGATATTCAACTAAGACTACTATTGATTTAGGGAATACTATAGTTTATATAATTACTTCAGTGATGAAATAACTAGGAGATCCTAAAGAAGGTTGACGTCAGGCAGGTGGCCCATAATAAAACACTAAACCAAATCCCATTTTACAACATAATAACCTGTGATGTTATCCCTCCTAATTGTAGGCACCTTTCCTCCTCTGATGCAGTAGATGAGGGAAAGATGACGATACATTTCTTCACATCAGTTTTAAGTTAGGTTAGAAATAAAATTTTAAAAATTCATCAAGTTCAAACAATTGACATTTCACTGCCCAACAGTTTGAACTTTAAACTAGTGTTTAATTTTAATTTTTATTATATATGTTATAAAATACCTGTAACAGGCAGGCTGAGGCAAGGCAGTGTAGGAAGCTGCCCATAATACAGGGTTTTGCTGATGCGCCTCAGAAACTCTTTGTGATCTCCCATACTCTGTACAAATTGCATGACTTATTTATTTTGCACTACCAAATAGTTATCCAAGAATAAACATATAATAACAATAAGTCAAAATTAGAACATTTACATATTTATTCTGTTTTGCAGAACTTTCACAAGAGATTGTCAACAGAAACTTACTCTTAGGAATCGCTTTACCATGAGTTTAAGCTCAGTTAAGTTAATAAATATACTATTTATGTTCATTTTTAAGCTCTAATAGAATTCAAAATGTATTTAAAATATTTTAGGATGGTTGCTTAAACATAAGCAGAGCTGTCTTTACCTATAGTGCAGAGTGTACACAGGTGCTGGGTTACAGGGGGCACCACACTTTCAAAGACCTTGCATCTATGTTATAGCTGACACTAAGCATGGAAATGGTTAAATTGCTTCCCAATATCATAAATTGCATATGAATTGTCATTTGATAATATAACTTTAAGTATTCCGTTATGACCCCACGCCTACTAGAGGGCATTAGGATAATGATCCACACAGGAAATATAAGGGCTAGAGCCAATGCTGTATGAAAGTATATTATATAATAAAAATATGTTTCATTATTTGCTTGTATTTGTTTACTTAGTGGAACTAATTCACTAATGTATATATGTCACTATTTAGATTATCATACTACATGAATAATAAGTAAAACAATACATATTTTTAATTATAAGGTTCACTTATTCTTAAATTTAATATCGGAGAAAATATTGCAGTATTTACTTTTAAACATAAACTTCATGCATGTTTGACTTATTTATAATCGAATCATGACTAGACTATTAAATTTAATACCTATGTGATTTAGTCATTATGTAAAAACGTGCAATCTCAAAGTCAATAATGTCTTTTTAAATATCACTAGCTATGTGCCTGCAAAGCCTGCATTAACACTGAACATTCCTAAAAAAATGGTGGTACCAAGATAAAGCAAAAATATTATTCATAAATACAATGCACTATGCACTAGCAAAATGACCACTGAATAGTCTTATTTGGAATTTTAAAATAAATATACAGTACCCTAATAATTTTCCTTAAATTGTGTTTTTGATATATGTACCGTATATACATTGGAATTTAGTACTAAATTGTTATCTTGATATTACAAACAGACACTTGGAAGTTTATTTATTAGTATAGATTTGAAATTGTATCATCGTAACACATCATCAACAGGTGTGTTATGAATGTGCATGTTGCATTCTACATGTTCATTTCCCTATTTTATTTTACCCGATACTAATATAAGTATATAATAAAGTAAAAAGTATATATTTAAACTATTGTATATACATGTAAAGCCTGCCACGACTTGATATTCATTTCTTACCTTGATCTTGGACCTCGAACCCTCCTTCCTCCTCTTTGATATACTGGACATCATGCCTGCTTTCACTTGAAAAGTTTATTTTTACTATGATCGTTTATTATGATGACAACCAATTTACAAACATAGTTCACGGAATAGAAGGTAATTTCAGGAAAATGAAAGGTTGGAATATTATTATTTATCTCTGGTTGGAACGACAAATCCTTTTAATTTGTGACACTTATAAATTTTATTGTTTACTAGCTGTGTGGCCGCGGCTCCGCCCGTGTTTCATATATTATTCAGACTGGAATATAGTTTTTAAATAATCATGAAGGATGGAGAAAAATAATGTTTTAATGTTTAATCTCTGCTTATTAAATCGTATTTTGTTTACAATTTCATGAGTTTACACGGATTTTTTTTGTATAATTGTATTAAAAAAAATTTTTTTGCTACTAAGATAAAGTAAACATATTTCTCATAAAACCATGTAACTACCTACCCCTAAAAAACTGATTATTGAATCGACTTGTTTCTAAATTCTTTTTGTATTACATTTTTATGCAGAACCCTAATTATTTTTCTGAAATTATTTTTGGTACTAACAGAAAGCAAAGATACTTCTAACAAATTAAAAAACGTGCCAGTATGTGCATTGAATCGAGTTTTATTCACAATGCCATGAGTATTTTTTTTTTTTACGGTGAACCCTAATTATTTACCAAAACATTAAAGTGGCCTAAGTTACGCGGTGTAGCTTCAGCTATCTTCCAAAAATGCCCCGTCTAAACCGGTCCAGCCGTTAAATTACGCGGATTCCATCCAAGCATTTAACTGAAAGAGGTCTTCTGCTGGACATAGGTTTCCCCCAAAGATCTTCACGACGACTGGTCTTGCACCACTCGCATACAACGGACTCCCGCGACCTTCACCGGGTCGTCGGTCTACCTTGGGCCTATCTTGAGACACTGGGGTATTAGACCGAGAAGATTCTGGGTAGCTTTCCAAATGAGCCCAGCCGAGTTGGATTCGACGCCTAACCTCTTTTTAGACAGACACAATTTTTTTATATTGTGTTTTTAGTAAAGGTACTGTATATACATTCATATTCAGTAAAACATTGTTAATTTGATATGACAAACAGACCCTTCAATTTTATTTATTAGTAGTATAGTGTGTAGTAGACAATCTAGACCAATTTTTTTAGTTCCATTTATTTTTGTTTAAGGAAGGCAAAAGTAGTAGACTGTGTAGCCAAGTCTGTCTTTAGTACATTACTTGGTTTTGTTGTCGGTAAAACAATCATGACCTTGCAATTAAATTGAATGAACGTGAAATAGCATTTTGTCGCAGTGTTCCTAATGCACTTGGTTTTCTAAGTACAAACAAGAATTTTAATTATTATTGTTGTTTAATACTTATTATAATTTTTAATACTTTTATAAACCTTTATGCCTAGTAGTGAAATAAAGTTCGTCACTTATAATTCTGTTTTACTTGCTTACCTTTAGGTAATCTTGATATACATAAATAACAGTTTGATATATACAAACGGATCGTTTCACTATTATAAATATAAAAAGCTGATGAGATACTTACTGAAAATCTATGATGTATCTTTAATACCAGTCGCAAGATATCGCAATGTTATTTGTTTTTTAGATATGGTTTTATTAAAACCAAAAGGTTGTCAAAACACTCATCTCTTTTGCAAAAATATTTTTTGTAATCGTTATGTTCCTGAAAGCTTTTGTACAGTTAAAATTATCTCTAGACCTAATAAAGAAAGAAATGTATAATATAACGTTTTTCAAAAACGGATTGTTGAAGGTGCAAAATGAGGTGAAGTATGCATCGAAGTATAATGAAATCAGAAATTTTGGTTTTAGTAATTAGTTTTGGTTTTAGTAACACCATATCTAAATAAACATTGACACCTGTATGCAAAAAGCAATAACCGCTAGAGATGAACTATCTCCGTAACATTGCGATATCTTGCAAATGGCAGATATATTAAAGGCCTTAAATTTTCAGTAATTTTGTCACCAGGTGCTATTAGCCTAATGTAGCTGCTCTATAGCTACATAGTAATAATTACGTAAATACGTCATCATTACGTATATACAAAGATCAACTACAAACAAAGAGGTACTTGTCGTCCCGAAAAAGAGCGGAAGCTCTTAACAGAACGTGACTGGCAAAGAGGCACCGGCGTCCCGTTTTTGCTACGTGTAGTCAATAAATAACATAGGATCGTCGCATAGAACAACAATACCCCTAGCGAATGAAGCCAGTCACGGGTGACTCTAAGACGTCAACACGCCGACCCTTCACAACATCTGTTGACCATAAATCACATTTACGCAAAGCAAGAGAAGTTCAAGCGATTGGATCTCTCATTTACAAAGATCCACATTTTTGGGTATAAAAGCAGGCACATTTATTAAGAAATATATACTTAATATTCAAGCTTCTGATTGAACGTTTCATTTCTACACAAACGTCGAATTCAAAGTCACCAGAGTGGCATAAAGTTCTCTTAAAGTGGTGATCACTGACTGGAGAAGTATCAAGTCATCAACTATCAACAAACAAGCTCAGCATCATCAAGCTCCTCGCTTGTTCATCAAATATTCAGTCACCATATCAAGCTCAATTCCAGAATACGTCGTAACTGCTGCACCCGCCACTACCACCGCTCTAGCTCCAGCATCTGAAATCACCGCCATCGCTCTCGCCATGCGCATTCCACCTTTCTCGAAGGACAATCCACGGCTATGGTTTCACGCTTTCGAAGCCGCCGCCAATGATGAACACCGTTCTCAAGCACAAATGGCACAAATACTCATTGCTCAACTTGACAGAACGAATGTCGAACAAATAAGCGTTATTCTCTACGATCCGCCCAGCGAAGGGAAAATTTATGAAGAGCTGAAAACGTGACTCATAGTCTATGAAGAATCCAACAACAAACAATTACAAAAACTACTATCCGAAGTCGAACTCGGTGACCAGAAACCCTCACAGTTGCTCCGGAAAATATGCAGTCTAGCGAAGGATGAAATACCAGAGCCAACTCTTCGTCTCATGTGGAGTAAATATCTACCAGCCCACGTTCGCTCCGTAATCGAAGTAAGAGATACCTTCAAGATGCTAACTGCAGTTGATGAACTCGCTTTACAGGCCGATTAGATGATGAAGATACAAAGCCTCCATGTACCTGCCATGTCTACACCACCTCCATCACAACAAAATCCTTAGAAACAAATTTTGATCGAAAAAATCCGCAAGCTTACGATAGAAATCTTCGCTATCAAGTCACAGAACCAACATATGTTTTCCACAACAAAAATAATTAAAATACGGTACGAACGCGGACGATCAACACATTGAAATAACTACAGCGACAAAAAATCAAGAAACGATACACCTTCATCGTCATATTGTTATTACCACCGTCGCTACGGGACACAAGCACGCCGATGTACTACACCGTGTACGTACAAAGAACAAAATTACCAGAAGTCGGAAAACTAAAGCATGCGTTGGCAGAGGCGGAACCCAGCATAGAAGAAAATTCCTACCGTCTATTCGTCGTTGATCAAAATTCGTAATACAAATTTCTCATCGACACCGCAAATATTTTCGTATTACCTCGAAATAAGGGAATTACAGAAAAGCCACTCGATTTTCAACTCCTACGATGCTAATAATACCGTCATAACTTTATACGGCGAATAACTATTACACTTGACCTCAACTTACGTCGATTTTTCAAATGGACTTTTATTGTTGCCGAAGTCAGCGAACCGATTATTGGGGCTGATTTTCTCTAGCATCACAAATTGATCGTCGATTTACCAAATCGAAGATTAATCGTCGGTATAACTCGTGTTTCATCTAAATCGTCTGTTCACCTGTACAACGCAACAATAATCAAAACTGTCGATGATAACCAAAAGTATCACGCGATACTAGCCGAATTCCCTGGAACCACTCGTTTTACTGCAACATCGAAATCTATTGAGCCGAACGTCGAACATTTCATCGAAACTACCGGACTACCAGCACACTGTCACGCTCGACCAATCACACCACATCGCTACGACGCCGTGAAAAAGGAGTTCGAACATATGCTCGAAAAGGGATCTGCCGACCAAGCAAAAGCTTTTGGGCATCTTCACTTCACATCGTGCCAAAGAAAGACGGAAATTGTATCGTTATTATAATTTATAACGCATCAAGACTTTGACGTTTGGATCCCGGCTAATTATCAGTATCGAGACGCCAACCTTTTGGTTGTCATGCACGTCACTGTCGATTCAAAACACAACCGTTTGAACTACTGAGATCCCGCCAAAAACTCCAGACCAATTAACATTTTGCACTTTAACAAGAGACGAATATTTGTTCACAAGGATCGCCAAATTCGTCTCAATGGCGCTAATTAGGGACGTTATAAGCAACTTTCTGTCTTATACATAATTATCTACATATATGTAAATAGTATATACCTATAGATAGTAAATATAAATATTTTTGACCTGTACGGAAATTCCTAAATTGGAATTCATGTAACACAATTAGAAATCAAGAGATTGTAATCTAATTATGAAACATTCATATGTTTAGATATAGATGAAATTATAAAAGCCTGTTATATTTGTTTCATTATTTATCATAATAATACTCCAGTAGTCCAGTACTCTTCTTCTTCTTCTTAGTTAATGGCAATCTGTGTGTACACACAATTTGTGCCAATGTCATGTAGGTAAGATTTTCAATCTTGTATCAGCGTTACCAAGCTCCAACAGAACGGTGGCCTATACTGCTCAAACTTTCCATGGAGCTTTGTCGGCACCTCAGAATGTATGCTACGCGTTGTCTTCTATAATAAACTTAACTTGAACACAATAACTAAACTATTTAACACAAAACGCCACCAAGATTACATGATATAGAGTCAAGTACACAAGTTTAATGAATTAAAGAAAACAATTGCTACATGTCAGACTGAGATCCCGCCAAAAACTCTCGTCCAGTACTTATTTAACAAAACTTCAAAATAAGTACTCTGTGGTCTGTGCCATAGATTAATATGTGTATCTAGCAGTATCTAGTCTGTGCCCTGTGGGTCTAACGATTGAATTGGACGTGTCTCGCGTTTAAGTTTTACGATATATTGTTAATTCTCGTACAACACAATCTACGTAAGGATTGTAGTTGCGATTAAAAACATAGTTTATAATATATTCGTAATTTATAAAAAAATATTTTCATAAAACGTATGTGCAGTAGCATCACCTGAACGCCGACTACCGCTACTTGTCATTGGTATTGATTTATTTTTTAGAAATTAAAAGAAATGGTTTTTTTATAGGAGTGACCTATAATTATTTGTTAATTTAATGAGCCAGACACAATAAAAATGTCGAATCTGAGAATATGTTTGTAATGGTTCCACAAAATGAAAACGAAAAGTTTTCTGCTATTTTCGACGTCTGTGTTTGCGGTCAGTATATTCCTCATAGTGTTTCACTCGCAGCCTCCGCAGTCTATTCAAAGTATTGTTTCGCAGACACATCAGCAAATAAAAGATTTCCAGGTATATTTTCTTTTCTATTATATGTATAATGTTAATTAAGGCAAAATAATAATAATAAAAGTTAAAAACTATCGATTACGAAAATATTATCAAAAAATATTTCATTATATTGTTTTTTATTTAGTTAAATGTTAATTTTACATTCATATTGTTGACACCATGGTATTGGTTAGTTTTATTATTTACTGCCTGTGTGCCCACGTTTCATATATTCTTCATTGCATAATATAGTTTTAAATAATTATTGGGAAATAATCTTTTGATGGTGCTGCCCATTAAATTGTATTTTGTTCACAATTTCATGACTTATTTTTTTTACACCTAACCCTAATTATTTTCCTAAAAACAATTTGGTACTTATAGAAAACGAATATATTTTTCACAAATTCAAACATTTGCCAGTAAAACTGAACAGTGAACCAGATTTAATTAAAAATTGTATGAGTTTCAATTTTTAAAGGAGAAGCCTAATTATTTTCTAAAAATAAAATTATCTTAAGTTACACAGAGTATCTGCCAAAAAGTCCTATCAGAATTGGTCCGGCCAGCCAGTAAGAAATATTGTTTGTAGTCATCAATTAATGTAGAAATTATATGTAATTTAACCCCTTGAGCACTTACCTGGCATTAACTCCAGCTTTCCATTGTCTAGGTACTTGACACATTCATGATAAAATAAATCCTAAATTTTATTCTAAGTTGTTAATCCCTTGTGTTCTTTATGAAGATGGGATCTTAAATAAGGAAATAAAGGCATTAATAATGCAACACAATAGTGTTTTTTTTATATGAAAATATATTAAAGGATTTTTTAAAAGATAGCATTTATTCCCAAGTTTACTTTTATTACATTTGAAGTATTGTTAATTAGTTGTTAGTGTGTAAAGCTCTAAGGCACAGGCCTTCCAACTTTGATGTCAGCTTGTTTGTGTGTTCTGAGAGTTAAATTAAAAAACTAGGAGTATCCTAAAATGAAATGCACTATTTCTTGGCAGATTTATGATCATTAATTTGTATTTAAATGAGAAGTCTGAGAAGTATAACTGGAGTGAAGACGAATTGACAAAGTCAGGAATAGTATGATAAGGGAACGCTGTGGTGTGGTAGAGGATGTGCTGACCAAAATAGAGAAAGGTATGCTTAGTTGGTTTGGGCATGTAGAGAGGATTAACGAAACGAATTTATAAGGCGAGGGTGAATGGGCAAGTCGGTAAGGGTCGACCTAGGCGAACGTATCTGGACCAAATCGATCACGTGTTAAATAAAGGCCAGGTAAAAAGTACTCATAACCGACGAGCATGTATGAAAGCGCTCACGAAAGTTGAGGAAGCGAAAGAGGTATGCCAAGATCGTAGCAAGTGGAAGGATGTAATCTCTGCCTACCCCCACGGGAGAAAGGCGTGATGATATGTATGTATGTAATTTATAGTTAGTTATATCTGAATTGTATGACATATAGGTCATGCAATAATATGATAATATAATTAATATTTTATATATATCACATAGGCAGTTTGAGTCTAGGTAACTTACAGCCTTTTGTGTTTGATTTCATATTGTTTTGAATTTTGTTCTCATAAAAGTACAAACTTGATGATACTTTTTTTTAGCATAATGCTGATGAATAAATGTATAGTCTGTTATATAGTAGGTGATCACTGTATCCTATGAATAGCTGTAGTTTACCTACAATATAATAGAAGCACTATATGTATATTGCTGACTATTTAAAACCCTTTTACTTCCTTTTTGAAGAACCCCATACTCTAATCCTCGGACAGTTCTTAGTAGAGAACCTATTCATCCATCACCACTTATAGGAATAAATTCGTCTTAAACCATATTGTTTATTTAGTTTCCAAGATGTGAGCATAACTTCTTACCAATACTATATTGTTGATTTTAAATCATAACTAGAATATAATATAAGGTACCTGTACTTATAATAAAAGGTTACAGGGTCGAAATCTGCACATTGAAGATATTTCAGGATACCATGAGGGTGTTCAGAATCGACAACAGAACACATTTAAATTTTATGAAAAAATGTAAATATTTATTTGGTTAAAACTTGGTTGCTATTTATTTTTATAACCCGGCTTTTTCTACATATTCAGATTTCAAAATGAAAGTTTTCATTGAATTCTATGAAATAAATACAGTCACTTTAAGCTTTGTATTGAAGTATGAAAAAACCTAAATCAGTATTATTTTATGTATCATAAAATTAATCGTTATTTTTCGTTTCGCGTAAGTCACCATTTGTTATCTCGCGTCGTTCTATTGAAATGAAATAATTAAAATCTACGATCACGAAAATTAACCCATTTCACGATTTATTACATTATTATAATTACCTATAGGTATATTTATTACGTGCGAAATTAATTTGCCATTTCGTACTTAGCGTGCCAAGTAAATATAGCAATCTTTCTCAATTTTAAACGAAATCCAAACGACTATTTTCAAAGTCACTTTTCAAGTGCCAAAGTCAAGTATGGTGAAGGTGGTTAACGTTAACTGCATCTAGATAGCTTCACTCAGCAGCAAAACCATCCATCATTTATTACTGTACTAATTTTCAAGATGAAGAAGTATGATGGACCAGATAGATGTTTATTTGTGCTTTGGCTTTACCAACGATCTTTTTACGGCCTTGTATACTAGTATTTAAGTCATTAAAATGCGAAAATATGTCATTCAAGTAAGCCAATAGTAATAAAGATTCTTTGTCTTGTAAAAATTCTAAAAATAAAGTTATTTTTATCTGTAAAAAAAAATTTAATACACAGAGAGCCTTCTAAGAAGTTTTCCAAGAGACAACCATCTCATTTCAGAATGGAAAAGCAGTGAATGGTTATCGACACCCATTTCTTCATAGAGTGTGGAAAGCAATTTCGCTGGTAACAGTCGGCATTTAATAAAATGAACAATTTTAACAGCTTGTGATAAAATATTTTGTAAATTGTTCGGCATCTTTTATGTGGCAAGCGTATGTCTGTGAAGAAAGTAGAGCACCCATTCCACATGGGGCATAATATCTTTTAACTTTACTATCACGCTACTGTTCTTCCCTGTTATCGCTTTCACGCTATCAGAACATACTGGAATTTCCAGTCCAATTTTTGGTTTTTGTTGCTTCAATAAAAAATAAAGTCCTTCGCCTGATGCTCGACCGGGAATTGATTTGCAAAAAGCATATTTTCTTTAATAGACTCCTCACATTCATATCAAACAAAACATAAACCAGTACCTAGGCTTGGTGTGTTTACCATCCTGGACCACATCGTCACTTAATATCAGGTGAGATTGTGTCAAAGCACTAAGCTTATATCGTGTAAATAACATTAAAATTGTTATTGTCAAATCGAACATTTAAATAGTCGATATTTTAAATGCTTTCCATTGCACTGCACTTCATAACGTAGGTCGGGCTAGTCAAATTTATCGCAGTAAGGGATTCAAGTTATCGCCTACTGGTTTCAGTGGTACTTCCCCGGACGAGCCGCGCCAGCCCATTCGTGCTGAAGCCAAAATTGGCAACAGCGCGTTGCTCTTCAACATAGATACCATATGGATACTTCATATCTTCTACTTACATCAGCGCATACATTTTTGTCTACTTTCCAGGTTTACTACTTCATGCATTGGTTGGTTGCTTAGTTCCTAAAATGTGAAATAAATCAATTATATCCAATATTAAAATCATAATTAATTTAATAAATAAATATTTATCAGAATAGGTACAGCATTAGGAAGCAGTAGCGTCAGTTTTCTTCTTTTTTTTTATGAAAGAATCTTTCCCAAAATGCTTGCTACATAATTTCGGGGATGGTTTTGATGAACAATCCAATTGTAACGTAAAACATCAGGGTCCTGTCACGTGACATTAAATACAATTAATTTATGCATTGTTTTATTTTATTAATATTTTATACTGTAGAATGAAATGTCCTTTAATGATGGGTAATATTTTTTTTTGGCAACCCCAAACAGTTGTTAATTTTAGGTCATAAATTCTTTTATTTGCTATTTTTGCTTTAAAACGAAGAATTTAGTATTAAAAATGCATTATACACAATACATAAATTTATTAAAAGGTCCATAACAAACAAAAATGGTGTACTTACGAATGAAAAGATAAGTTCGGCATTGTTCTTCCAGTATCATCTTACAGCCTTACAAACATGTCGACGGCCGTAATCTAACTTGGCGTAAGGGACAAATGGCACCTTACCAGGAGAGCCAAAAAATTAAAATTATTTTGGAAATTTGGTCATAAGTTTTCAGTTTTAGGCTATATTGAAGTGGTTGATATAGTTCTGTCTAATTTTTAGTACTCTAATACTTTATATTGTCTATTTATCCGTTAAAACTTCAGTTAAAAAAATAGCTTGTCCCTTAAATCCAAAAAATTTAGAATACGTCCGAGCCCTGCCTTTTTTTATTGTTTATAGATACATACATATGCTCACGCCTGTTATCCCCGAAGGGTTAGGCAGAGGTGAAGTAGCGAACTACACCACCCTACACTACACTACATTGTTTATACACATATTTATTGATACACATGAGTGTAAAATGGAGTATAGTTATCGTTCTGTTAAATATAGTCATTTAGCGTAAGTGTTTTATCGTATATTAACAGTTTTAATTATTACTAGTAACTAATTACATTGTAATCAAACAAAAGATAAAGGAAAAGCAATAAAACATTGTTTAGAATATTTTTATATTTTAATCCACAAAATCAACTTTTTGAATTAATCACAAAGAGAAAAATACACACATTTTATAATTATCTATCTTTTTCTAAGAAACTAAATCGAAAATTTTAAAAATCTATTCCTCTTCATTATCTGTTCTTTCTTCGTCGTCACTCTGTAATAACTTGTCTTCTATTGCTTTGGAATGTGGCAGTTTTAAATATTCGTTGTGATAACATTTAGGAATAGTTCCACCAACACACAACTTTTTTAAGTCATTGTACTTTTCCATGATACTGAAAGCCTGTGTTCATAAAGCTGATTCATTGAAATTATGTTAGGCCCACTAGACGTGCTTTTTGTATTCTTCTCTATTTAAGTTTTTTTCATCCAAACTCTTTTTTTTTTTCCTTTCCCTTTTCCTTATCCACTACCTACATATTTATTTTGCTTCAAATACAATCTCAGCGGCTTTAGCACTTTCAATCATACTGTATTTAATTATCATTTTCTCAATACTCCTCTTCTGAAATGTGACAATCTTTAAATCTCGTAGTTTTAAGTTTGTGTTTTTAGAGTGGGTTTGGTAAAAGTTTCAGCTGTTTCTCTCAAAATTTAAGAATTCACTGTGATCCATTACACGGACACTATAAGGACCAGGTTTTTTCCTTGAACCCTCTATTAAAGGTGACCACTGAGAAGTTGTCCATACAATTATTTTCTGCACAGCTTTAGTAGCATGGATTCTATCTACCGGCATAAGGTACCCGGTAAAAAGTAATTGATTTGTATGGTCTCCAAATTTACAGAAGTTAGTAAGAGATGGCGTAAAATTGCGGAATTTTTTTTTGTTTTTTGTTTTCTCCATTGCAAGAGTCACAGTATAATATAAACTTTGTGTTATCCTCTTTTATCAACCTCCTGTAAATATTAAAGGAGGCATGTAGCTATCTCATTACTGCCACGCTTGCCCTCACTCTCACCCCATGCAAAGCAAAATCTTTTTTTTTTAGTCTAACTTTCGTAAACCGTAAAAAATACACTGCATACTTACGGCTGTAATACAATAGCATACTTTCCCTATATGGGGTGTAAAACACTTTTTGTAAATCAAATCTAGATACTAATACCCTATTACCTGGTACATGCAATTGTTGATGAAAGTAAAATCTAGCTTTACAAGCTGCTTTTTTTTCTAACTAGCTAATGCTGTTGACCGGAAGGACCTTTACAGCTTCGCCGTGGCTGAAGGCACTCAGCCGCAAAAAGGTAACTAGCACAAGGGTTACCAAAGCGGTGCGAAGCTCGGCTTGGCCTTTAACTGCGTGTAAGAAATTCCGCGGAATTTTAAACCTAGCTATGCCCTACATTTTTTATTTAATAATAATAATAAAAGATTCCTTACATGAGCTATGTATGTACCTGCGTGTTATGTGCAGGAGTGTGTGTGCAGTGTTGTACGTGTGTGTCATGCTTAATGGTTGTTTAGTGTGACTGTATCGCGCTGGCAGAGGCGTCAACAGCCTCCTCAGTGGGGGAACGAAGCACGACTTGGGCCGCCACTGGAGCGGTATGCTTTTTCTTCATAAATAGCTTATTGTCTACCTCATCAGGGTTATTTTCCTTTTTTGTGCTTATGTTTATTTATATGTCATTTATCTTTTTAGGCACATGGAAGCTATAGAAAAGAAGATTTCTTTCGTTTTACCGCTACAGCAGATGCACAATGAATTATCCAATCTTTTATTCTCTGATTATCTAAGCTCCAAAAGTATTGGAAAATCGATAGCCTTCTCGCCTCAGGAATAATCTCATAACATTTTCTAATACACTTGCCTTCAACGCATGGATTTTCTTTTACCGACCTAGCTTGTTTGAATGAAATCTTGATGATATCTTAACTTTGCCCACCCAATACATCTTCGATAACTTAATGCATATTCGCAAAAAATTAGACAAGCTAGATCTAGTGAATGATCGTCATAATTTGAATATTAGAAGTAAAGACAAGTTGTCCGTCCCTCGCTTTAGGCTAAGTAACTCTAATAAAAGCTCTAATAAGTAAAGGTAATAGTATTCGGTTTTACAATAAGATCCCAAGTAACATTACCGATTTACCTGACAATAAGTTCAAGTATTATGTGAAGCAAGTTTTAATCTCAAAAGGTTATTACAGGGTGGATCATTACGTGAACGATAGTGATGTCTGCAACTAACCCACATCTCTGTGCTTCCGCTAACATTATTAAGACTATGATTTGTATAGTTTTTTATATGAAAAAAAAAAATTATTATATTTATTAAAAAAAAAACCTGATCGAGTTTCTTGCCGGCTCTTCTCGGCTGGGTTGTTTTCCGAACCGGTGGTAGTGTTTTAGACGTTCTTAAGCGCCTTCTTAGGGTCTAAATTGAATAAAGATATTTTTGGTTTTGATTTTTGGATTTGAAACAACAGATGAACGTATTCTTTCCCCTCATTTCTATTAAGAAATGAGAATTGGTTTCTTATTTTAGTTATATTAGGTGATTTGAACTTTTTAACTAGAATAACCTTAGTGTCATTGTTTTCAATTTTTATTTTCTTCTTTTTCTGGTACATTCATTGGTATTCTCTTCCTCTGATCCATGTGATATCCAGTATTCTGAACTTCCAGATGAAAAATCTTTTGAATTATGGTCGGAATCAAAATCTAAGCATGATATTTTAAATACACTGATCTCACAACGGTCCTTTTTTATTGTTGAAGTATATTCAATAAATCCGTCCGTCTACTGTTTGTCTGGTAGATAAAGAGATATTTGAAGCTTAATTGACGTAAAGGGCAGTCAGAAACAAACAAATTAGTTTCATATCGTGTAAGGGTCACAAATAAATATTTTTTTTGGATTCATTTTGATGTAAGGGACAGTTATAATAAAGATTGTGTCTACACGAATATGGTTTGTAAAACCAATACACACGTCAACTGCATTTTTACTTTTGTCAAATACGTTATAATTCCGTTTAAAAAATGATAAATTTTCTAGGGGGTATCGGACATTTTTTGTAAGCTAGGTAAATGGTACCTATACCATTCGAAAGAATAAAAAAAAACATGCAGTGCTGAGTGTGCAGTGAGAGGACGCAGCATTGAGCGTGCAGCGTTTGCGCGAAGTACTGAGCGTACGGCTGCATAAGGCAATGCCGCGTGAAATTGTAACATTTTGAAATACCGAAATGATCACGCCGGGGCCACCAATGTTCCCAGAATAATATCTCAAAGTCCACTATAATACATTTATTTCATACTAGCTGGTCCCGCGACTTTGCACGCGTGGAATTTAGGCGTCCCGTTCCGTCCCATCCCTCAAGGAGTCACCTTAATACAACACCTAAAATGCCTAGATAATTAAGTGAAAATAGAATATCAAAATATTGTTCTCTTATGTACGATCACTTAGATATTTACTATTTATATACTATACGAGTACATAAATTTTATAATATGTTATTTTGTTCAATTTCCATCAATCCATATTTTTTTGTTCTTGATTAAGACTAAAACGCATTTACTTACAAACTCTTCTGTCATAGTAAAGTCACCGCGTGTCATTCAAATCACTATAACTTTTGATGTTAACTTAAGAGCGGACCGATTATCATGAAATAAACTTTTGATGCTTCCCCGGAATATGCTTTATTTATTATCTTTTATTGATTTTTAATATATACCTAGTACTTTCTAATTGATACCTGCACAAACAAACAGACAGACAGACATTTGTAAAAATGTTTAGGTACCTATTTTTAGTCCTTTACAATAATTTTTTTCACAAAAATTGGAAATGTACAGACACGTGAAATTTACTATTTTATTATTAGTATATATTTACGCGTGTTATGATTTACGAGAAAAATACAACATTCTAATTGACATTCGGCTATTCTCAATTTATTATTCGCCAGATACTTTTCCTTTAGAATATGTTGCAACCTTTTTGTTGCTACATACTCAAACACGAAAGTGTCAAGTATCGCGAAAGTATGAAGACATGCTGAAACTTACCTACGTTATGAAATTAATACTACTTTCACTACACGTCTGTAGTTACTCAAATTAATAGGAGTTATTAAAGTCTATTTTCATTTGTCCTTGTACGTGGTTTTGTTGGTGAATAAGAGCGGTCACATACATTCGGAATTCCGTTTCGGAATATTAAATCGGTATTCCGTACATATGTCACATATGTTTATTTCCGTTCGGTATAACAGGCTACCATGCGGAATTTCGAATCGAAATTCTGTCTGTATGTGGAAGCTCTAACATAGAGTAACAAAGTCGTTGCGGTCACTAGAGAATGTAAAATCAGTACAGAGTATGGGAATCATATATGTCATTTTCGCGGGTGTAAGAACGGGGCGCGGGTGCGTAGCAGGCGTTATTCGTAAAGTGATGTGCGTTTTGTTTAATAGATTAATAAGTCTCGACAATGTTTAAGAAATAACTTCAACAAAAAAAAAAATTGTTTTAGATTTTATAATAGTAAATGTATTACAAGTAATTTTTAATCTACACTTATAATAAAAGATTATCGAGACAAAATCTGTGCACTGAAGGTATTTTGGAAAATATACTATGCTATATAATATAAATAAATTTTATTTTATGAGCTGTGAACTTTGATATACTATGTAAGTGCAAATATGACATATAAAGAAATATTTAGATATTTAAATATACATAATCAGTTAATTACGCTTACATAAAACAATGTGGTATGATGGTAGGGCATTTTCTAACAATGTCCGTCTGGGTATCTACCACCCTCAAGTTTGAAAACCTATCGCCAAATACCAATAGGTGTGTTCCGGCACCATCACTTGACAAACAGTATCTAGGCTTAGTGTGTTTACCATCCTAGACCACATCGTCATTTAGTGTCAGGTGAGATGTGATCAAAGCACTGACTTATACCGTGTAAAAAAATGTTAATTAAACAAGATACCTGTTAAAATAATATAACGTGTTTATATTATAAATACTTGTTAAGAACAGTCAAGAGTAGGCACATCACTATAGCGTCTAGTTCAAATAATATCGTCATGGCGGCGCGTCATGCGACTATTATTTTTGTTACCTAAAATAAAAATCATTCAATACTTACAGATGAAAACATATACCACTAGATTTTAGGGCGCTGTTCCTGTAATGGTTTTTTGCAACTTTTTATTGGACAACTGGTCATTGTTTTTACGTAAAATAATATTTTATCAGAGACAGTAAACCGTTGAAACGAGCGAACCAACTGAGGGTGTCCGGGAAGCATACATGTAAAATCCATGTATGAGTAGTGAGTGGTATGACACGCGCGGTCGGTATGTTAGTTCTATTGATAATTTGTTATTCTATGGTGAAAAATAATTTTTGCCGTGCCATAGGAGTGCCATAGGGTTGAAGAACCGTGAGATAATGATATTGTAATTTAATCATTTATTTATTAAACATTTTTACAGTTCAACAGTATTAAACTTATAGCTACGTAAAGCATATATTTTCAGATACTGTTACAATTTGTTTATTTTATATTTGAGTTATACTATGCTTATCACTATGCTATCCTCTCACAACACACCCTTCAACAATGAACGTGTGCCGTGTGGAATGTGGAATTAAAGCAGTGAAACATAGAGTAACAAAATCAATGGGGTATTAATTCTATGCAGTCAAATGAGAAAATTTTCAGTAATCTATGGACGCCTAATAACAACAGCTCAATTAATTATAAATTTGGCTTTTCGTATCTATTGAAGTGTTCATTATTTTAAAGGTGAACCATACCAGAGACACGTAGCCTGGAATTATTTTAGTTGCTTTTTAGAAGTATTAATAGTAGTTTAATATATGTATATAACTGCCTCGGTAGCGCAGTTGTATTACATACGACTGTCGTTCTGAGGTCTCGGGTTCGATCCCCGGGTCGGGTCAAGTGGTATTGGGTTTTTTCTACTCAGTATCATCCCGGAGTTTGGAATTCGTGCCCGATATGGCGACAGGCTCGCCCCCTGTCACATCTGGGACGGAACTAAGCTCGGCGAAATGTGGGTGGTTGTAGTTCGCTACTTCACCTCTGCCTAACCCTTCGGGGAAAACAGGCGTGAGCATATGTATGTATGTATATTCGTTATTTTTTTTTTCTATCGAACCTTCTATGACCTTATTTATAAGTCTCAGTGTTTTTTTTGGACATAAATATTTTACGTACTAAATAAATTTCAGTGCTTAAAAGGATTAGGTAAAATAATTCCAGAAAACGTGGTTGTGTTATTGTTGACACTTGAAATAGTCGACACTTCAGAGCTGGATACGATTGACATTTATAATTCGTCTGTTAGTATATAAAAAATATACGTACAAAAATTATTATTTTCATTTTCATAAAAATAATAGCCTGAGTGTGTTTCATAGAAATGAGAAGTCGTTATAAGAAATAGTAAAAGTAAGAACTAGAGTAGGGACTTATATAACAACGGAACAGTTGTCGCAGGAGAAGCTGCGCGATGTGGAGGAGAACAACTTGGTGCAGGAGGAGCGATACGAGAGGCTGGTCGGGCTGGGCGGGCACATGGACCCGTGGCACAATACGACACAATACGACCGTGCCTGTGCTCGTGACCTATGGCCGTTCGGAGGGCCACGCGCTTCTCGTCAGCTTTGTGCATGCAGCTGCTAGGTTTCCCTACACTATTCTCATCTACAATATAGGTTTACACCCGTACTCGTCGGCGGTGGTGAGTGTGTTACCTGACTTTATATAAAGACAGTTAGACTTATAGTTCTAGTCGTGATTATAATCTGGACAGGTAGTTGAAACATCTAAAAAAATTTATAAACCGCGCGCTTCACTCAGCCACAGCGATCATCCCGTAGAAGTACTTTGTAAAGGTTTTCATCCCTACAAAATGATACAAGTTCTTCATTTAAGGGTAACTATAGTCTACACTAGGACTAACGAGGAATAAGTGTTGGCTTTTATTCCGGGCCAAATGCATTTGTGTGCCTTTACGGTATAGAATTTAATATCAGGTGAGATTATGGTCCATTGTTAGCTTATAAAGAATAAATTAAATACGCACAATTATATTATATGCTGTGAATCTGTATTCATGAAGTAGCTGATGATAACAATAAGCTTAATCTAGGCCTGGAACAGATTGTTTTAATACTACTATCAGATATTTAAAACAAAATTTGACGATGGTCCTTAGCCAAGCGCACATTAAAAATTGCTTTACATCTAGAAT
The DNA here is from genome assembly GCA_014132275.2 of Samia ricini. Taxonomy (NCBI): domain Eukaryota; kingdom Metazoa; phylum Arthropoda; class Insecta; order Lepidoptera; family Saturniidae; genus Samia; species Samia ricini. The sequence goes on from AP028162.1 coordinate 34,696,597, forward strand.
ATGTTCGGGTTTTATAAACCTGTTTATCTTTATCACCAGTTTAGGATCTATTTAGGATTGGATCCATCATCGTTTTAAAATGAAATCTATCAGTTACATTGTACAGGGTTGGTATGTATGCTTGGGTTTATAGGTGTGGAGTTATTGTAATTCGTCGAAGTGTGCCGTCATCGATTTCGACTTGAATGCGTTCCCTTCGCACGTCAGCGACGAGAGTATCTACGCGTTCCGCCCTCTCATCATTCAGGTGAGTCATCCTTTTTTAAATATCCTCTTTTTTACACTTTTTTCCTACTGCAGGAGTGTAATTGTACATTGTCCTATGCGGAGTATATTTTAGCCGTCGTCTCATTAGTCCATTGAAAAGTTACATTTAGGTTTGCGTTTTTCTGAGGACGCAATTTTATTTGATGTCTAGGGGGGGGGGGGGTTAGTACAAGCTTAAGTTCAAGTTTGTGGGGTCGTCGCCTTTGTCCTCCGGCCGCCATTTTGGAAAAGATGGTGCAAAAGGTTTTCAGGCTGTATCGCGTTCGACGAGGCCCGGTGGGTTCGCTGCAGGGGGCGACGCGGTGCTTGCGAAAGCCACCCCGTGTCGCCCCCATCCCAAATGCAGCGGACGGCCCCGGGGGGTTTTAGTGGGTATTTCCGGGCGCTTCACGCCCGGGTGAGTCCCACACTGGCACGGAGCTCGTCACTCCGTGCCCCCTTATCTATTGTATTTGGAGGACTCTGATCCTCCAAATACAATAGATAAGGGTAGTGCGTAAATGCATTTCCCCCCGTCAAAAAAAAAAAAAAAAGGCTGTATCGCGTAAACTAGCAACCCTACAAAAAATTTTATAAGATGTTATTTGTAGAAAATTAAATTGTCTACAACTTTATTTCTATTACTTTTTACCGTAAAATGGAAAATAAGCAAGTCATAAACAAAAAAAAAACTGAAAATTTTTGAACATTTTTTTTTTTTAGCGTTATAACTTTTTTTCTGGTTATTTTACAATAAAGAACATCAGAGTAATCTTATAGTGGGTTTTTTAACGAATAATTTCCAGTACAAATTTACAGCGCGCCGAAGTTAACCGGGTTCGTGAATACTTTCATAAGAATACGATAAAAACGATCCATTAAGCTTAGATTTTCTGTTATATATTTTTTATTCATTTAATTTGTCATTTTCATAACATTACTACGTTATTATGAATTACTATTATGATTTGTCTGATGTTCTTTTTTTATAAATTAACCAAAAAAAAGTTATAACGCCCAAAAAAAATATGTTCAAAAATTTTTAGTTATTTTTGTTAATAACTTTCTTATTTTCCATTTTAAGGTAAAAATAATATGAACAAAGTTGTAGAGTTGTTACTTTTTGAGATACAACGCGAAAACCCTTTGCACCCCTTTTCCAAGATGGCGTCCAGGAGACAGGGTAGCGACCCTACAAACATGTACTTAATCTCATACTAACTCCCCCTACATATAAAAAAAATAAAATTGTGTCCTCTGAAAAACGCACGTTAAGGCCTAAAAATTTTAACATTTTTATGGACTACTAGAAATTTTCTTTTTTCAAAACATTATAAAAGAACAAGTTGACATTCTTAGGGCGGTTTGTACCAAACATGATTTAAAGATGTTTTCAATTTTTTTAATAAAACATTTTTAATGCTCTAAACATTTTTAAATTAAATGTATTTAGCGTTGTCTTGTTCCAGCTATTTCAATTATCAATTTAGCTAAATGTGTTTAACGGTAGGTAAAGTAGTCCTCGACGTTTCGTTTCTCGCTTGAGTTGCAGTTAAACGAGAATTGGAATAAATTTTAAGGACAAATTACAAAAAGTATGCGTTAATGAAACGCATGTCACGTTTATTATTTTACCGCGCTGTATTTTGACACTTGATTTGTTTTGTAGTTTTCGCGTTCGTTCTTGAGTTCAAATAAAGAGGATACTGTGTATTAAAATTGATAGATTATATTTATTTAAATATAACCATAAAACATTTTTAGAGATAATAACTTAATTCATAAATAAAAAATACTACATAATTGTCTGTATTCCTCATCAATTGTGGTGCTATTTGTTGTAATTATATGTAGCACTGCATTTACTAAGACAAAATCTCCTTAAAAAATTATCGTCGGGAAGACTTTCGTATAAATAGTTTCTTTCAAAAACATGCCGGACTGGTCTACTCAAGTATTGTATGAATTCTTCATTACCGTCATAGAAAAGATCAGAAAAAAAACATTTTAGCTCGAAAAACATAGCGAATAGTAACAAATTAACAATGAAATCTGGCATGACAGTTCACTAAACGTATTTATCTGCGTTTAAACTGTAACCAGAGAGCGTTTAATTTTGACAGATTGATAAACGTATTTAGCGGCTCAAAATTGCTGGTACAAGATGCTTTGTTGATTTAAATAAAAAAATGATGTTTAAATAAAACTTAAACAGTTGGTACAAGCCGCCCTTAAAGTATGAAGCGGAAAAGTTTAAATTTGTCAAAAGTGTTGAATTATTTGTGAGTAAAGACTTGCATTGTACATAAAATTGAAGAAAGTTAATCTTATATTCCCATTATATATTGTTCGTCTTGGAGAACCAAAAATGCTGCGAGGTCGACTATTTACTTTTTTACGGTGTTATATAAATACCTATTTGTTATCTTATCACTTAAAACTAGTTGAATTTGTCCCATCGTCAAAATGGTTAAAATAGTTTGTTTACTTTTGTTATGTTTTCTGTCATATTTTTTATTTTATAAAGGAGCTCGATAGTTTGTGGGCATCGTATTTCCGCTGGAAAACCTAATGTATCACAGTATTTCGTTTCTTGGTGGTCGTCGGACCCCTTCTTCCTAGTCTTATTGTTTGTTATTCGTCGACAGTGAGCAGCGTAGTTTTGTGAAGTGTCATCTTGAAAAGGGAGAACCATGTAACGAACCAGAGTTTAAAATTTTCATATATAGTATAGTGAATGAGCTGTTCTCGTGCGTGCCATGTCACTCGGTAACATTGCTAACTATTATTAATAGCTTTTTAAACGATTAGACCGGGTGCCAATAAGAGCGCACTCCGAAAGAATCCCTGAGTTGAGATGTGAGGTCGTAGGTCGTCGATAATTTTCTTTGTGTGTTAAGTTGTAATTATTATAAGCCCGTGGATAACTAAAATGCCCTAATATGTGATCAAATATTATTTTATATACGAACCCAAATGCAATTAGAAACTTTGTATACACGTATTACGTGACTTGTAGTCAGTGTTGGGAAAAAAACAGTTTTATTTTTATTTCATCAATAACAGTTCAAATTGTTGAAATAAGTGTTTTTAATGTTTTTTTCTTTTTAGTTTTTAGTTTAGACCATTAATTTCATATCAAATATACCTATATTAATTCATTTCTTCTTCTTCTTCTTCTTAGTTAATGGCAATCTGTGTGTACACACAATTTGTGCCAATGTCATGTAGGTAAGATTTTCAATCTTGTATCAACGTTACCAAGCTCCAACAGAACGGTGGCCTATCCTGCTCAAACTTTCCATGGAGCTTTGTCGGCACCTCAGAATGTATGCTACGCTTTGTCTTCTATAATAAACTTAACTTGAACACAATAACTAAACTATTTCACACAAAACGCCACCAAGATTACATGATATAGAGTCAAGTACACAAGTTTAATGAATTAAAGAAAACAATTGCTACATGTCAGACTGAGATCCCGCCAAAAACTCCTTTCATTTCTAATATAGGTATTTTCAAATTCACCACAGTAAATCAAATATTAAAAAAAATTATCAATGGATAAACATTTATTTTACGTTGCGATAGGTACGCCTATCTCTAATCCGTACTAAACGCTTTACATTCTGTATGTACGTCTGTATATTTTAACTAATGTTCATTTTAAATAAGGGAAATACGTGGGTATTTCCCTTATTTAAAATGAACATTAGTCCATTGAATTACTTTCTTTCGACGACATAGGGACTTCCCTAGCGGGACTTTACCGACGGGGAATTACCTATGAATTCTATAAATAGGAGTGCCTTTCTTTCTAAGTTTCCTTCTCAGGCGGCGACCCAAGACGTGTCTCGTTCCCCAACTGGGGAGGCTCTTGACGTCGCCGCCAGCGCGATACAGTGACACTGACCATGCATTGAGCATTACACGCACAACACCGCGCACTCACTCCTACGCTCAACACGCAGGTACATAGGTCCTGAAGGGAACCTTTTTTATGTTAAATAAAAAATGTAGGGATTAGCTAGGATCAAAATTCCGCGGGAGTTTTCACACGTAGGTAGCGGCCAAGCCGAGGTTCAAACCCTTGTGCTAGTTACCTTTTGTGGCTAAGTGTCTTCAGCACTTGCCCCCAAAATTCGGTGAAGCTGTAAAGGCCTCCGGTCAACAGCATTAGCTAGGTTAGAAAAAAAAATTCTAAGTTTCATTTCATTATTAATTCTGTGACTGATAATACCTACAATAAAATGACAACTCTAGGACGCAAAAAGCATGCAATTTGGGAACAATTTACATTGATTCTTCAAGACAATACCACATTAAAGACGCACCTTGCGTTGCAGAAAATGTAAGAAAGAACTAGTGTGTGTTGTGAAAAGAATGCAAAGAGGCACACTACCAGCAATGTAGCACCAACACTGATGCAAATCTTGACGCGCTCGAGGACTTTATGGCACAGGTGTTGTTGACCTTGAGTGATACTGGTTCTTCTCGATCTTCAGATAATTCTTCTGCCAGTTTTGCCACATCCACACATGTTAGTGTTACTACTCTTCAATTTATAAATACCAGTACCAGCAGTAGCGCGAGCTTGAACATTGCAATGTAAAAATTTACTATTGCCAAAAGTCAAGTACAAAGAATAAAAATTGATTTACAATTATCTCGTTATATCTTTGCTTCCAACACGTTTTTAACCACGTAGAACACCCACAGTTCCCGAAATTAATGGAAATTTTACTCTCAGGATATAATCCTCCAAACCGCTAACAAATTGCTGGTAATCTCCTCGACGAAGTTTGCAACTTGACTCAAGAAAGCGTAAAAAATGAGTTGAAAAACAAAGTTATCAATTGAAGGTTGGATTAACGTTAGGCAGGACTCGATAATCTTTGTCTCTGTCACAGATGTGTTGACAAACTCAACTCATTTAACTGATACAAAAGACACAGCCGCCGAAAGCCATACAGCCGACTACTTGGTTAAAGTTAGTACTATGGCTATAAAACAATGTGAAACTTTCAACTGCACGGTGCGAAGCGTAGTTACAGACAACACAGCAAGTATGAGTCGTATGAGACGAGATATGGCTCAACAGGAAAATCTAGCTTCTCACAAGGATATACTTACATACGGCTGTTCGTCACAGCTGTTAAACCTTCTAGCGAAGGATTTGAATGCAGAACACATTACTGAGAAAGTTAAATCAATAATGCGGTACTTCAAATACACTCTTTGCATGTGCCAAATACAAAGAAGCTGATGGAAAACCAATTGATATACTACAACAGGTAGTGGAACCCAATGGCTGACAGTTTAAAAGTTGTTTTTGGGAAATTGGCGTATTATGTCAGACATATGCTTAAATAATGCAACTGCTATAGATTTGTCAATGTCATTGGAAGTAAATGACATGGCGCTGAAGTAACAAGCCAAGGTCCTCGACAAAAAACTGGAAAATATTTCAGTTACACTTGATATCCTGCTGTATTGGCGAAGTGACTTAAGCATGAATAGAGTTTAAAAATATGTTTGAGGGTGAGAATGTACGACTGCTTGAGACCGAGTATTCGTTGGATGATTTAAGTAAGTTCTATGTCCGGCTTGGAATAGCATTGTCTCCAGCTCATTTTGTAGCAAACTTACTACATCCTAAGTACAGGAGCGAAAAACTCACCAGTGAAAATATTTATTAAGCTTTATCATTTATCATAAAGAGGCAATTCCCTATGTTGTAAAATACAGGACAATGACAGATCTCTTCCATAACTTACTATTTGAAGGTCATGTAGTAAATCAGGTCGGACCTCTCGAATGGTGGCTGTCATAAAAAAAACAAATTAAAGGCCAAACAATGGACTTAGTGACTCTTTTTCACACTGCTGTAGCGTGCAAGTGCTGTAATCGAAAGACTGTTTTCAACATTTGAATTTATTCATTCTGACGTACGAAATAAACTAGGTACCGAGAAAACGGCAAAACTTGTCATAGCTTTTAAATACCTAAATATGAAAAAGTATTTGTAGTCTGGTCATATTATCTGACTCTCAGTGACTTGAGAGAAACACAATTTTGATTTTATAATAACTAGTTTATTAATTGAAATTGTTATCATTATATTATAACTATGATTGATTTGAACTGAATAATGTATGTTTTAAAAATACTTGTTATCTTGTCTTATAAATTAATGCAGCAAATATTGTTTGTTAATTAATGGTACTTTGATCTTTGTTTGATTGAATAAATTACTTGTCATAGGAGTGATATGTTTTATTTAATTACAATGACAAGAGAATTACATAAGTACAGAAAAATAAATAGCATAGACTCAACTGATTTTATGTCAAGCTATATTTAGTGCCCTAAATATTAATTTATTTTCATTTATTTCCATTCATTTGCAATGAAAGTAGTTTTAAAGTTTGTTTTTTATTAATGTTTCATTCATTGTTTAAAACTTGTTTTAATATTTGTTTTTAAACAAAGTTTTAATTAAAACTGTTTTAAACACTGATTTAAACATGTGTTTTAAAACAACTTGTTTTAATCATGCAAACCCTGCTTGTAGCACTTTTAGCACGTCTTCAATGTTCTGGTCTAAAACGGAATAGATATCAACATAAATAGCTCACCATCGCTTTGTTAAAATAAATGTAGAAAAGACAAAAATCATGTAATAATGTACATGTTGTACCGACTTCTATAAATATCTGGGCTTCTACGTTCGAAGTTCTTGACAGTTAAGTATACCTGGGGCAGACTGTCCAGCTTTGCACAGGATAGGCGATAAGTCTTGCACCAGTGTGGAGTTTGACGCGCTGTTCCGCAAGAAAGGGACAAAGAAGACAAATAACCGCCAGCTTCGTCGGCCGCTCAAGTGTCGGTGTCACAGCATGATGAATTGGAGCAGTTAACACCTTGCTCTTCATCAGTTGCCGGATCGAGTGGCGTTTCAATACCGAAGGGGGAGTGCAACCCCGACCACCACACAATCGAGGCCTGCAGACACACCCGCCGTCTCTGTAGTTAAAGCTGCATATGCATGAGAGATTTAGGCGCACTGATGTGTCCCGATGCACCTCCTAACGGTCGACGTCATAACATGTGCGCTTGAGAGGACACCTTGGAGTTTCAGCCGGTAGGAGTCCGACACTGCTCCACTCTCCTGGCCTGGATAGTGGTTCGTCCATAAGAATTTCTCCAAGTAAATAAAAGACTGTTTAGTTTTGTAGATCCAACTTCGAGAAAGAGGTCAATCGTCGTATCCAACTCGTTTGGGCCACCTTAGACTGTTTAGTTTTGTAGATCCAACTTTGAGAAAGATGTCAATCATCGTATCCAACTCGCTTGGGCCACCTTCGGGAAACTATGCAAAATTATTTTTAAGTAGTGATTCAAGACGTAAGTCTTCAACAATGTTTGTTGCCAGTGATGGCATATGGCACTGAGACAGGGTCGTTCACAATGGGCCACATAAGACGGTTACTCAAAGGGCGATGAAAGAAAGATGAAAGATTTGTTCGGAGTTTGCCCAACTTTCGTGGAGGTAGGCGAAACACATTATTATTGTTTGTTGTTTTCACTTATTATTTTTTATCCAGTTATATCCCCTCAGTCTACCCTTTTTTATGTGGGAAATGTGTTTACGCATCCTCCTTCACATCTCTAAACCGGAAGTAAAATCTCCCGGATTATAGATGCCAGGGGTGTATGTGGGGCTCGCTCGGCTTGTGGCGCAAGGAATACTCACAGTACCATCTACTGCCTTTCTGGGAGGCGACACGGGATAGGGTGACATGATGCGCATTGCCCCAGCGGCTGGCCTGACCAAGGTACATGACAGGTAAACAACCTGCCATGCCGAGTAGGGCCCTTCCTATCTTCCGTTCAGGGGGGACCTCGGAACAAAGCAGCCCCCCTCTTCAGCAGAAAAAAAAAATGTCCCGCCCCTCCCCTGCTTGGGTTCTTGACCTCAGGAGGAGAAGGACTTGGGACGGATGGCCGGCTCAAGGTGGCAGAATTGCACGGGCGAACCGTGCCCTTCTGCCACCGACCCTCCTGCGCCGAAGAGGTTTCGCCAAGATATCCTCCTTCCGCTCCTTTTCTGTGGTCTCCTTTTCTGCAGCAAGACTTGCTCACAAGAAGAGGCCAAAGTATGCCAAACCATCTCACTGCCGAGTATGGCTCTTACCACACTCGGCAGCGATAGGTCTGGTCTCATCTCTGCCACCACATTGCGACGCTGCTCGACCCACGCAGGACACTGCCAGACTTTGCTGCGTGGTGTCCACTACAGCGCCGCAGTGATGCCAAGCTGCTGTCGGCTCCCTCCTGGCTTGTGCAGATACCACCCGAAACAACCGTGTCCGGATAGTACCTGCACAAAACGGAAGCTGCCCTCTGTCCACCTCTGCCTTTATATTTCAAAACGTTATAATCTTTTTATTTGTATTAAGAAACGAACATAGATTTTAAGTAATTGTATGTCCCCTTGGGACCACCTTTGGAGAAACATTAATATTATAAATCAATTTTGACTAAAAGACTTCTGAGATCCGTCGCAATTTCAATATTCACTTGTACAGTAACCAGTAACAGTTACCAATAAATAAATAAAATTAGGATATCCACAAGTTTTCGTTGGAATCTTGTTGGGATTGTTTTGTCATTCGCTTCTCGAGTACAGTCCTGTATTAATCTGATAAAGAGATTTATACCAGTTCAGTTGGCCCCGACTTCTAACCGCATTTACAGACGACCGTCGCGTTTTACAATATATAATACGAATGAAGATATATTTGCATATTAAATAGGATATTGCTACTAGCGGTTGCATTTGACTTATGTAACGACAAATCGTCACGTGCCGGTCGGATTCATTATCCTCAATTAAAATAACAGTGGGTTAACCAGATGTAATCAGTTGAATGAAGACCAGTTAAAACTATATTATTGTCATCGTTAAAAATGTGGGTGGCATTTAATTTTTTTTTGTCATAGTATAACAGTATAAGTCAGTAAATATCTTGAAAACATTTTAAATCATGACGAGTAGTTTTACGAATTAAAATGTATATAATGAAAACGGAAAAATATTTGGTTAACCTTTACTATTTTACCCCACATGCGCTTCCTCTCTTCTCATAACGTGTCCATACCATAACAAATGACAATAAACGCAACATTCACACTCACTCTAATAAATTAATTCCTTATGTTATCATCCATTCTTGTGACAGCACACTCCATCTCAACATTCGCATCTCAGATGCATATTGTACATCTTGTAATAATCCCTTGAAATGAAAACTTAATTGCTATCGAGGTTAAGCTTATTGTCACGTATCTCGGTAATGTGCTTAGAATTTGAATTATATGTAATAGTAGATGTGTCCCCGCGGCTACCCCCGCGTTTCGTCTATTCTTCACTGCATTTTTTTTTATGCGGAACCCTAATTTTTGTTTAGTACTAAGATAAAGTAAAAATATTTCTCATAAATTCAAGCACTTGCCCGTAAAATTGTGAATCGAATCTGATTTTGTTCAATTTTTTTGAGTTTAAATTTTTTAAGCGGAATCCTAATTATTTTCTATAATTAAAAGTACCCTAAGTTACCCGGAGTAACTTCAGCTATCTACCAAAAAAGTCCCATCAAAATCCATCCAGCCGTTCCGGAGATTATCTGGAACAAAAAGACAGACAGATAAAAATTTTACAAATTGGGGTTTTGGTATAGGTATACATTTATTCATATTCATATCTATTTATAAAAAAAAAAATTTGGACATACAAACAAACACTTCATTTTTATTTATTAGTATAGATAATTATACCTCGTATAGCAAGGTATTTTTGAAACTTGCTCTTTAGTGATTCATGAAGTCGCACGGAAATTAGTTTTTATTTGTTATGCAACTATGCAGATGAAAACTTGAACAAGACGTTTTAATTTTTTCACATCTCGATCAGACATGAATTGTGATTATAATCAGTGCCTCAGTAGACACGTTATCAGTGAAGAGACCGTGTGTTAACGCTGATATCATTGCAATCTGTGTACACTACTACTATATTTCGAATAGATAAGATTACTTGCTGTCTCACATTAACGAACCCGCAACAACAAATAATTTATAAATGTGTTTTCAGAATAAATCTATTTTAAACTTTTACTATTATGGACTTTATTTTGACGTAGTCATAAAAATCGAAACTTTTCGGTTTTTATTTGTTATGTTATATTGTAACTGCTCGCAGCTTTACCCGTACTTTTCAATACACGATATATGACCCAATCCCGTCCGGACCGGGAGATTTCTAACTTAAGGCGCTTAATAGCGGTGGCGGGGTAAAGAGCGTCTAAACTCTTAAACTGTGAATTCTACGATAACGTGGAGGACGTCAACGTTGTCTGTTACGGGGGAACATTGCTGCTCGAGGCTAGCGGCTAAGCATTCGGTTTTTTTTTCGCCATCCTCAAATGCGGACAAAAGACCCTGTGCGTTTTTGTCCAGGGGGGCCATACTAGCGACGGTACGGTCCGTCTTCATTGATCGTGCAAGCTTCCTGTACGCGAGGTGGGAAGGTTTCAGCTCCTCGAGAAGACTGTTCCACCTATTGTCACGAAGCTGATTTATGCGGTCTTTCAGCGCTCTACGTAAAGAACGTAAGCGTGCACAATTTTCCTCAATCGCATACTTGGGCGCGGGTCGTGGTGTTTTTTTGGGTGAGTAGGGCTCTGACGTCATCAGGAGTATAACACAGCGATCGTTCGCCGCTTGCACATCTTTCGAGGTCTTGATTCCGATGTTGATATGCTCAACAAAAGAGTCTACTGCAGGATCCGCGTCAGCAGACGTATCCAGTACATCAGGGATCCTATCTAATGAAGGTGCGGACTTATGGTCCTTTAGATAACGGCCGAGCTTGTAATAGTCCGTGACCTTTACAGCTTGCAGACTAGAGCCATCCGGTTGACCTAAATGTAGAACGACTAGCCGGTGGTCGGAGTCAAGTTCATGTACGATTTGTATGAGACACATAGGTAGCGAAACTCCTTTCAGAATCGCTATGTCTAGCACTGTCGGGTGGCCGTGCGCCTGATAGTGGGTAGGCTCTGAAGGAGCGGTGAACTCACAGTTGAGCCCAGGTACCAGAAACTCGAGTATGACCCCGTTAGGGGAATCCCTCGAGCTATTCCAGATCGTGTGCTCACTGTTGACGTCACCTGCAATGATGACTGTGTCGCCGAGGGCGAGAAGCTTCTCTAGATCGGATAGTAGGAGTTCGCTATTGGGGGAGAGGTATAAAGACACTAGTACGATTGATGGATGGCTAATCATACCAATTCTGCACACAGAAACTTCCATGTTTGTGAATTTAGGAGGATCTACCGGCGTTCAATAGAGAGACCGCTTGTAATAAATGAGAGTACCACCACCTCTTCTGGGGGGCAATCTATTGTTCCGAAAGATACAATAGTTAGCAATCCGAGGATTGCGATCCTTGGGTTTCAGGAGGGTTTCCTGGACAAGAAACACATCTATTTGAAGATTGTGGAGGAAGTTCGCGACTAAAGTACGCTGCGGAACAAGTTTCCGAGCGTTGAAAAAAGAGAGAGACAATCCGCAAGGTTTTATCTTAGCCATTTATTACAGGTGGTAAGTGGCACGGGCCAGACCTTGGATAGTCATGCCAATAGCTGGGTACCGAGTGATTGCGTCCAACTTAGCATTTCTGTCACCGCTGTTGAACAAATTGTTGAAAGCGACGACCTCCTGCACGTCTATGATGTGAAAAACACTCGGTCTAAACCCGTGGGATTGGATGGGATTGTCTGAGGGGCCTGAGAATGGACGGCCTGGCGCGGTTGCGCCCTGGCTTGGAGTTTCGGAGCCCTTGGAGCCCGAGGGGCATTTGCGGGCTGGGAGGCAAACTGACGGGTCGACACCGCTGAGGGTGCTGCCGACGTGCCTGGTAGGCATGGGATAGCCTTAAATGTCATTGCTGGCATTTGAGGCTTGGCGAGAAGCAAAGCAGGGTTTTTCTGAAGAACCTGCCTACCACCCTTTTTGGGGTGGTTCCGCTGTACCCTGGGTGCACACGGGCACCCCACGGCAGTTCGCGGGGTGACCCTTCTGCCAGTACAAGGGGCAGCTTTGAGGTCGGAAGAGTCCTTGGGGCGGGGGCAGTTTGGGGTGAGATGGTACAGACACTTAACACATCTCGGAGCCATGAAGCAGCTCCGAGAACTATGACCGTACCCTTGGCAGTGGTGGCACTGTGTCGGATAGGTCTTTTTTGTGAGGAGGCTTTATGCTTATACCAGAGAGCCCACATAGGGCCCTGAGGTTGAAGACCTGTTTACCTTCTGCGGTGGCTAGTAGTGAGACCAGGACCACGTTGTATGATTACCTGTCTCGGGAGGTTACCATTCGGTGAACCGCTATAGCGGGGATGTTCTGGGTTTTTAGTGAGGCCACGACATCCGTGCTTGAGGTCTCCTTAGGGACCTTCTTTATCACTACTCGAAGGGACTTTTCCTTTTCGAGTGCGTGGGTAAAGAATGCGTACTTCACTTCCCTGAGGAAGCTAGTCTGGTTTTTAGAGTCCTTGATGGTAGGTATTTGACCATGATGCCATCGCGAACACTGGTGGCGTGGGTATAATGTATCGTCCGGCTCTGTAGAGCCGAAGAGATACAAGTCGAGGACGCCTTTCCTGGACCGGGAAAGGGGGAGGCGGGGAAATCTTCACAGGCTGTGTCTGCGAGGATTGCACCGCGGGTTTGGGTGCAGCCGGCACCGCGACGGGCGCTGGAGTGAGCTGCTGCCTGGGGTCCTCTGTGGCGAGGAGCTTGGGACAAGTGGTTGAGAGTGGCGGAGAGGCCGTCGCCTTCCTTTTTGGCTTCCACTGTTGGACGGTGAAGCCGTTGTCCAGCGGTGGGAACTCAACATTCATATCATCCGAGCCTGATCTGGACGATGATGAAGATGCGGGGCGAAGGGCGGCAAAGTCCGGCATCGAGGCTTGGACGTCTGTCGGCCTGGTCCAGAGGAGACAGTGGAGAGTATCTATTGCCCGTAGGCACATTTATTATGTCCGCGGAGCGCGGACGAGAGGGGGGCCCGCGATCGCGAGCAGGAGCCCTGATGGGGCGAATTCCGACTATACGATTAATACGCAAGCGGAACACGCGTTCGCGAACGCTCCGGATCGTTGATAATGAAAACCGGCTATCTTACGCGAGGAGGGAGAGCACGGCGGAGAAATTTGGGCTATTAATTTTAAAATTACTTAGGTATCCAGTGGCGACCGCCGTCAAGAGACTGGAATTTCGCGAATAAACAAAATAATGCAAAATGTATGTTTGCTGGAAGAGTAAAAATACATGCACGAAGTCGCACTAAAAAGTGCGTTTGACTATAATATTCGTTGTTATAAATTTATAACAAGACTATTATTAAAAACTCGCTACAACGGGAGATACGCGACACGAAGCTAGCCTACGTGACCTCGATTACTAAAATAAATTTCATTGACTTACATCACGAAGACACACTACTCGGCACGGAACGAAGATGAGAAAAATAACGGACGTGTTGGAGCGAGCGAACCAGATATGCGTGCGCACGCCAAGGCTTACCGAACGAGACTCCCTTCCTTTATTTGAACTTAAGTATATAGTATATAATATAAATTGAAGCATTTGGTCCAGCCTTATTCAAGTGATACGCTTGCCAATGTACATTTATTTAATTTATATGGATTTATTATTTTATAGTATTTTAATACATTTGACGGTTACTTATGATTACTGTAAGATTATGCGTAACAAAGTATACCTATTTGAGTATTATCATTTAGTATTAGTAAATAATAATTACAATTTTGTTTTTGGATAACATTTTAACTTGGATACAAAACATGAAAATGAAGAATATACTCTTATATAATAATTGTTTTTACGCTTTCAGCGAGAGTGTAGTACAGACATCGCGTATAAACATTGACATATTAATATTGATTTCAACTCGTAAATGCTGATAATAGATAAGTGTACTTCAATGAAGCTTATCATAAGCGCTTTGTCAAATGTTTTCTATTTTCTCGAGTATTTCTTTATCGATGTTTTTCTTTGAAGTGCCGCAATAATTTTCCATTACGTTCTTAGTTATGAGTAGTCTACTAGGCTAATGCCTAGGTGTAACAGGTATCTTGTAAACTACATATATCGAGAAGGAATCCAACCGCAATAAAAACAGCGCCAGACTTTTAATAACTTAAAGTCCGACTTTGTTTAAAAAAACGTTTTGATAGGCCACGCAAACGGAGCCGATGCCGCAGCTAGTTTCTAATAAAGAAGTCGAATTAGATTAGAACTAGGTCATGTCTGTCAGTGCGAGGCGTCAACGTGAAATCAATAAAAGGTGTGTCCATCGTCGCGCGTTGGTTTGGCGTACACCTAAAAATGAAAGTCCACCAGTTGTGCCATCACATTATTTTGCCTACCATATCGGAACGTTAATAAAATTGTATTTATGTGACCATGGAATCGATGAGCTAGGGCTGTTCAAAGGATCAAGACTGCTTTTTTAAAGCCTTTTTATGTTATTTTTACCTGCATTATTACTACACCAATGTTAATGATAGACAGCGGACATTGAATATCGGACATTTGGGAATCTTATTTATGACTGTGATTCAGTTCGGCTCGAAGTAATGCGGCTGGTGGACGTAAAACTTGTGTTTATACTGTTTTAGCCCAATGGCTCGATCTCCTAAATGGATCTCCGTTTAAGAAAAATATCCGTGCAACGTTTTTGCTTCACAAAGGGGATTATTTTCTCAAAGGTTTATCAAATCAGAATGTTTGTAGTATTCTATTGTGAAAGATCTAGACACGTAAATTAAGGAGATTGGCTTACTCCAATAGGTGTATGATGGTTGGTAATAGACAATGAATGAAGCTCTAATGGCGTTGTCTCAGAGCGGTTGGATTCCTTCTCGATATATGTAGTTTCCAACATATCTATCCAACACTATATTGAGTTTGAGCTTTAAGTAAAGGAAATCATCTTGATTAAATTGTAGCATAGTGGTAGATCATTTTGCAATAATACCCGCCTGGGTAGCTTCCCACCCCACAAGTTCTAAAACGTGTCACCGAAGACTAATAAATGCATTCCGGAAGCATCACTTGAAAGCTAGTACCTCTTGGTTATGTGTCTTTATCGTCGTCAACCACATCGTCACTTAATCAGAATCAGGTGAGCGCTCAAAGTACATACATACATACATATGCTCACGCCTGTTTTCCCCGAAGGGTTAGGCAGAGGTGAAGTAGCGAACTACACCACCCACATTTCGCCGAGCTTAGTTCCGTCCCAGATGTGACAGGGTGCGAGCCTGTCGCCATATCGGGCACAAATTCCAAACTCCGGGATGATACTGAGTAGAAAAAACCCAATATCACTTGACCCGACCCGGGGATCGAACCCGAGACCTCAGAACGGCAGTCGTATGTAATACAACTGCGCTACCGAGGCAGTTATAAATAAGTATCTATAAAAAATACTTACGTACTCTATGGACATACAACATAGACTCATTGAAGTTATTTTTCTTCCGTAGAATTCCAACCCATGTCGTTCAGTTACTTCAGCACTAAACCGCAGTTTTAAAAATAATATCCAAATATTACACATTTCATATTCTCCTATTAATTAAATATATTGTATTGTGATGGTTATAAAATAGCTCAGGATACTCGTATAGATCTCATTTACTCGTTAGTGAGATTAAATTAGTACGAGTGTAACTACTATTAGTAGCGGTAACTTACTTTTGCATTTGAATGAATATAAAATTCATTCATTCAAATCATCCATGAAAAAGGTGCATTTTGTAATGAAATTAAGACGAAATAGGTGTGTAAGTGATACTCTCAACGCTTTTTTATTCATCCATTTCCATCGAATGTTTGTGGTCACCAAATGATCCGACTTGGAAACATGCAAACCTTTCACCGTTTACCATATAAACAACTGAATTTTCTGTGAAAGGCTTAATTAAAGGTTCCAAGGCCATGACAGACAGATTTGATTGTAAATATTTACATTTTTTTTTATAAAAAAGGCCCCCTGACATGATCAGGGACTTTGGCATCAACGGTTTAAATAAATACAACAATTCCCCCCAAATCCCCTTTTTGTTTAACTTAAACTTAACTTACTTAACCTAGACATTATGTATTACATCGCGAGTCCGGCCTCACCACCACACCAGATTGACCACCGCTATTTATTACGTATCCCGGCACCTCTTGCAACACTGTCCATGTACTGCAAGAGGGCGGGGCGGTGGTCATCGTCCAGCAGCAGGGCCGCCAAGGTGTCCGCTCTCACCCTCACTCCCGTCCTGCGCTCGAGATCGTACCTGGACGAGCCGAACCTAGGACAGTCTGCGATAAGATGCAAGACTGTCTCGGCAGTATCCGGATCACAGGCACACGCGGGGCTATCTTTAATTTTGAATCTATGCAGGTACGCTGCGAAGCCTCCGTGACCCGTTAGGATCTGCACGTGGGCTGGTGACAGACGGGTCTTCTACAACACCCGATGGGCCTCCTCTACCTTTGGGAAGAAGACCCGCGTCACCGCTCCCGTGTCCGGAGGCCTCGTAGCGTGCCTGCCAAAGCCTAATGGTTTCCCCGCGTATGACCTGTTTTTGCATATGATCTCGGATACTGATCGTAGTCGGCCGCGGTCTTCTTGTGTGCGGCCCGTTTTGCCAGTATTTACATATTAAACTTCTTCAAAAACGACAGCACATCTGCATTGTCAAAGTACAGGAAAGATGGTGACCACGTAGAGATCCTATTGATCGCCGTTATCGATTTTGATCGCAAATCTACAACCATAAAAGTGACTACTATACTAAAATGCTATGAAACAAATGGACTTGCCGGAAATTACCGACTCATTTTAATCGTTCATCGTAAATTTCAGTGAGATTGGCAACCATAGTTTAGCGAATGTCAGTAGTTCGACTACAAAAAACATTAACTAAAAATTAAAAAAAAAATTAATTGTTTATTAAAAATAAGACACAATATTAATTCTTTTAGGGATTAAGTTAGAACGTAAAGCTTTTAAAACCGGATATACTAAAATTAAAATTTTGTTTTCAAATATATTTGCGAAACTTGTAGTTACTGTCGCAGTATGCAGTGTACTATAGTGACAAACAATAAGAATACTTCGTTATAATTTAATGGCAATCCATTTTGACAATAAGTGACCGTTCGTAATATCTGATTACGTAAGCAGAGTTTTAGACATTTTTGATTCTTGTCAACAATATTAATCAAAGTTCTAACTCCCACCCTCGTGCTAATGTAAGCATTGGCATACATTTAACAAGATCTGCTTAATTACATATTGTTTACCATATCACCATTTTTTTTTAACCTATTTAATGCTGTTGAAACTGAAGGGTCTTTACAGCTTCACCGAACTTTGTGGGGGAGTACTGAAGGCATTCAGTCGCAAAAGGTAACTAGCTCAAGAGTTCGAACCTCGGCTTGGCCGTTACCTAAGAGTAAAAATTAAGTCTTGTCCTGACCCAAGTACCATGCGTACAGGCCAATCCACCTCGCCCAAAAAGTTCTGGCGCGTGTGGCATTATAAGTCAGCAGACTGGGATGGGTTGTGTGATTTTTATGGATCCTACCCATGGAAGCAGCTTTGCTTCGCATCAGAAGATCCTGATTCCTACGCTACTGCTGTCAGTGATACAACATTAGCCGGTATGGAAAATAATATTTCCAATACAGTAGTGGCCGCGGGGAGCAAAAAACGACCGTGGTTCAATCGGTCTTGCAAAGAGGCTAGTATACTTAAGCAATTTGCGTACGAGGCTTGGACCACGGCTTGAACTAATAAGGACCTAAACAAAATATATCTGACGTGAAGCGTAAACTTAACGCTGCATCGAGGTCCAGTAAACGACAAATTATCAAAGCTAAATTTGATTTCGTTGTCAGAATTAGGACTCGACTACCAAGCTACGCGTCTGGCAGTCGTGCTTTCTGGTCGCTGGCAAAAGCTGCCGAGGGAAACTTCTGCTAGTCGTCCTTGCCACTACTGCGGTATACCGATGTTAATTTGATTCATAGCGCTAAGGAAAAAGACGACCTATATAGATAATTTCTTTGCCTCAAACTCGACTATGTACGATGAAGGAAGCACAGCACCACCTAACATTCCGTGGTGTGAATGCTTTATGCCAGATGTGAAGATTTCACACAAGGATTTGCGGCGGGAGCTGCGATGTCTAAATGTTTATAAGTCGAGTGGGCCAGACAGCATACCAGCAGTGGTACTTAAGCAGTGTGCTCCTGTATTGTGCTAACGCGTCTTTTCACGCTTTCCTACTGCAGTACTCAAGTTCCGTCTTCATGAAAGACTGCCCATGTGCATTCAGTGCCCAAAAAGGGTGATTGGTCAGATCCATTGAATTACAGGTCTATCGCTATAACTTCGCTTCTTTCTAAGGTGATGGAGCGTGTGATCAACTCTAAGCTCCTTAGATACCTAGAAGAACACGATTTGCGTAGCAACCATCAATATGTCTCTCGCCACGGACGCTCAACCGATGATTATCTAGTTTATCTCACACACCGATGGGCTTCAGCCATTGAGAGTCAGGGTGAGGCATTAGCGGTTAGTTTATATATAGCGAACGCATCCGATCGGGTTTGGCACCGGGGTCTTCTATCGAAGTTACCATTTTACGGACTACCCGAGGGATTGCTAGCTTTCTATCCGGCATACGCATAAAAGCTGTGGTAGACGGCTGCTGCTCCGATAGCATGGCTATAAGCGCTGGCGTACCGTAAGGCTTTGCACTATCTCCGACTCTGTTTCTGCTGCATATCAATGATATGCTGTCCATCAAAGGCATTCATTGCTATGCAGACGACAGTAACGGAGATGCTTTATACACAGCCCGAGCAAAAATCCCTGTCTCCGTTGTGGAAAGAAATCGCGAACAACTTGTATTAGAAACTGAGAAAACTCTGTCTGGAGTATTTCAATGAAGTCGGGATAATTTAGTCCAATTTAACCCGACTAAAACAAGTTTGCTCATTCACCGTTAAGAAAACCCCATTTATTGTGGACCCCACAATTCATGTCCAGAAAAGAAGTTATAAAATGAAAACGTATTTTTATACCTTGAATTTAAATTAAAAACCCATAGACGATTTTATTAGTATATTCCTGCATTTTCTAAAGCACGATCGAACATATGAAATAATTTTCTATTTCATGAGGACAACGATAACAAAAATAGTTTTATGTGAAAACAAATTATAATTTCAGCGCACTCAGGAGCTCTATTAAACCATGCGCTACGTTTGAACTTTTTTTCTCCATAAATTTATAGACAGTGCCAAATTTTTTTCAAGGCGCGCGTGTACGTCATTAGCGGAGAGAATATCTCGCGATTTTCGTACAGGAATTCAGCTAATGTAGGTTATTATTTTCGCTTTGATGTGTGCTGTCTATTTGGTATTTCGTTAATATATATCGAAAACCTTGTTCGATAAAAAGATAGTCTTAACTAATATAAGGTTTTTTTACACACCGTATAGGCTCAGTGTTTTGACCACAATCTCACCTAATGTTAAAGGACGTGGTAGCTACTCAGGCGGACATCATTAGAAAAAGCCCTACCACCATGCAAAAAGGTGGCCTTAGTAGAAGGCTGAGTAACACGTACTCAACTAACGGAATACTATAGAAAACACTGTACTGCCTGTATGCCTGTAGTTCTCTCATAATTTTATTCTTCTGCAAAAATTCATGTTATTGTATGATTTGATGAATGCGATGTACAGGAGGTACCGAGCATTCTGATTAGTTATTGATAATTTGAATTTGTTGTGTTGACAGCATGCGTTGAGTCGAGTGGGCGGTGTGATATTCTGCGAGCCGTCTGAACGTTGGACGGGCAGCAGTGCAGGGCTGGGGGCGCTGTGGAGGCGCGCGCTCGGCTCCCCCACGGGCGTCGTGGCGTGGCCTCGGCGCGCCGCCGTCACCTCTCTGACGCATCCGCGCATGTTCCACTACTTTCACGCGGACATCGATGATTTCCTATTCGTGCAGATGGTCGACATGTCTCGGCTGCTCATCGCGAACACTTCCGGAGTCGCTGACGTCATGACACCCTGGATACAGTGCGCACTGACACTCGAGTGCATCATGCCTATCGGTGCGCAGTCGGTGGGGTGCAGGTTCGACAAGAAGCCGCAGTACCGATACTCGGGGTGTCACGGGCAGGACGCGTCCGCCCTGAGCATCGTGCTGGGCCTCCGGTCCGGATTCGAGGAGGCGCAGTACGCGGAGCGCGCGCACAAACACTGGCAACACGAGCGCGCGGAAACCGCGAGGGACCGGTTGCGCGAGCTGCGCCGCAACGACACGGACCCGGAGCCGCGACCCGAACGCACTGAGCGCAACGAGCACGAGCGCACCGAGCACCCGCCCGCCTGATCCGAGCGAGCGCTCACTCGTCTGCTCGACTGGATCACATCCTCACGCGAGTAGACTTGCTGAGACGACTCCTGCGCATTCCCTCTACTCTATTATATATCTTTGTTTGTCGTTTCGTTACGTGTAGTAACAAACAACAACATAACTATCTAATTAACGTTAAAATATTAATCATAATTCAACTTTCTACAATACCTTTTATGAGACGGCTTTGCCGAGGAATCACTCAGGGCTTAAAGACGTCCGGTTTTATTTACAGGGTTGATTATTACGCAACTTAATATTATACAATTAAACAAACCCTTTCAAATCGAAATGGCAGCGGGTAGAATTCGGTACAATGACCTTTTATGCATTTCGTATGAGATCAATTAGGATACACATTTTACAAATTTTGTATAAGATAAATATGGCACCTGATAATATGTTATCTATAATATAGAAATACTCAATGGCTTTATTGCTGTTCCACTTAAGTAGTGTCGTTCTTTTAATATCGTATAATGATAGCTGTCAAATTAAGAGTAGTGACAGATGTCACATCGAGCTATGGCAGTGCTCATGGCAGTTATGTACAAAATATACGCTTCTTGTGATATTTAAAACATGAATATTAGAATTAATTAAGCACCATTGGAACACTTTTTACCCTTTTTTTTTGTAATAAAATACTGAGCTAAGTATTCTACATTAGATGATAACTTTATTTAAAAGTGATTTAAAGTTCAAATATATTTGAATTCACACAGGAATATCATTAATTACTTTGGAATACGTCATTTTTATGTTTTCATATAAAAGTAAAGAACTTTTTTTGTGTAATATCATTATGTGAATTCATTATAAAAAGCGTACAAAGTTAGCAATTTCCAGAGTTTCTCAAGGAATAACTGGAGCTTAAAAATAATAAATAAATCGACAAACAGTCCCGAAAAGTGTAAATAAATCCAAATGATCAAAATAACTCAATATATTTAATTTGAAGTCATAGAATTTGATACAGATGAGCTGTATCGGTTTGTTTTGTTTTACGTGATTTGTTTTATTATAAAACCACAGTTTTTGGTTATTACTTCACACCGGAACAAACGTAGATAGATATTTAAAACGACACATATTCAGTTTACTACTTACTTCGAGTACAATGTGATATACTTAAATGTTAGTAATTAGTGCGTGTGCGTGTGCGTGTTGGTGCGTGCGTCTGAACTAATGATACGTACTTATATACAATATGAATTACGTTAAATCTTGTACAAAATGATAATATTTGTAAATAACATATTTATTGACAGCTTTGTCTTGTAGGGAACGCTATAACCTCTAAAGTTGAAAGATATTTTATCTTACCGAACACATTTATAACATAATATTGACATTTCTATCACTGCCAGCTTATAAAATAAATATCGTTCGAATATTAAGACATTATAATATATGTAATATTTTATGAAAACTTTGTTTATACGAAACGGGTTAGATGAATGTCTGTTTTAAGATGAAATCTTATCTATATCTTTGTCTCTTCAGTTATTTATGGCTGTTCGTCCTCTTTCCGCTACATTATTAAATATTTATTTTTGGAGTGTTTTAATAATATAATAATGTTATTTATTATTTTAGAGCTAGTAAAAGTCTCACGGGGGGCAGGACCCTCACGTTGAATAATATTTTTTTATTTTTTGTTACAAACACCGTTTGGGGTTTACTTGCTTATAGAAATGTTTATATTGACAATCAGATATCAGCGTAACCCTAATATGTAGTTTCAAATATATTATATTGGAATGATATAATAGTAAATAAATAAATATGATATTAAATGTGTTAATATTATGCAGTAACATATCTTTTAAGCAATACATTTATAGTAGCAAGTTTTAATAAGAGCTGATATTTCTGTATAAACGATATAGAATTTAAAGGATTGAATGGAAATGTAATTTATTAAATAAAAATATCCTCCAGGTTCGAAGCTAGGAGTAGCTACGGGGTCACAACCCCCGGTGCTGTCAATATATTTCATAAATTAAATATGTATAGAACAAATTGAGGTAATATGAAAAAAAGATTACAAATTACCCTCAAACGATAAACCTCGACAAGGGATCCATTATGACACCAAATTATATCTAATAAAATATTACGTTATTATGGTTAGACGGAGGCAAAAATTACTGAAAGGTGAACAAATGTTTTATAATACGACTGAAAATTTCATGTTACCGTAGTCTAAATTTATAAATGCACACATGAAACTTGTCGTTCAGGTATTCCGTAATTGAATGTATCTAGGAATCGATTCTAGAATGCTTACAAATAGACAAATATAAAGGAGATTTCTTGTAAAACGCAGGTCGGTAACACGCTGTCATTAATTAATTTCCTTGGACCTTTTTAAGGCCGAAGAGAAATCTGTATCAAATTTGCCTGTTAATGATAAAATAGGACTATTGTGAAGCTTATCCATTAAAAGAAGAGATAATTTACATTTTATTTTGGTCTCACAACAGCCATAGCGACAGCGTTAAAAGGGTCCAAATTACATACCTAAGTGATAATAATCAGTTACGTAAGTCTAATAAGACGAATCACTATGGAAACAATTGCATACGGTCGAGGATCGCCGGATAGTCCCCCAATGCAATAGGTAAAGGGGCACGGAAAAACCCCCCGGGGCCGTCCGCCGCATTTGGGATGGGGGCGACACGGGGTGGCTTACGCAAGCACCGCGTAGCCCCCTACGGCGAACCCACCGGGCCGGATAACTGACCTCCAGTCATGGGTGTATAAAATTCAATATATTGAACATTTTTGCGTCTTCTTGAAAGTTTTAGTTTTGGTGTAACTAAATGAAAATGATCTCATTATATTTAGGGGTTTTTAAAAATAATTAGTAACTTTCCTTAATAGGATTATTTAAAGCAGTGGGCGTCAAACTGCCCTTTGATAGTGTTTATGCGGACCACGATGTAACAGACTATTTTGGTAAACAATGACTCAAAACAGAGTTTAACAAAAATAACTTCATAGCATAGATTAGAGACCTATTATAGGTTGTTA
This sequence comes from Samia ricini, assembly GCA_014132275.2. Lineage (NCBI taxonomy): Eukaryota > Metazoa > Arthropoda > Insecta > Lepidoptera > Saturniidae > Samia > Samia ricini. Next base: position 34,720,471 of record AP028162.1, read on the forward strand.
TTGCCATACAAAGCCTTTGGAGTCTTCGCGTTTGACAGTTCGTAAATAAATGTCAATTAACAGATGGTATCGGCTACCCAATCTATAAAAGTATGGCTCGCAGTAGTGAGGTACATTGACCTATGTGGCCCTTGACCAGAAAATTTGACGATCACTGGTTTAAATAATTATAGAGTGTACGTAGTTATTTAGGATAAATGATTTACATATTTAGAACCTAATTTTTTACTGTGAGGGAATCTTTTAGGGAACGTATGTTTACTTTCGTGGCGTCTATATAGTTTTTAGTTTACGAATAGAAAATATTTGAATCGGCCTCAGTGCTGTAGGTGGGAATCACAGTGGGGTTTTAAACAGAAGAAATTTAGAAGTCTAGAATAAGCTTAGAGTTTTGCATTAATTTAAAGGAAATAGTTATGTAGTTCCCCCTAAAATGTCTAACTATGACTCTGTCATATTCCATTATGTGTTGTCGACATTGAAAAGAATTACTGTTTCATCATTATCTGTATATAACATACGAAATTAAATATTCAATGTACGCTTTGAAATATGTGTTAACTGTTTTTTGAAACTGAAGATATTATTTTGTCGAAGTTTTGAACTCTTCAAAATTATACACAAAATTAAATTTCATCAGTATAAGAACCAGTGGAAAATCATATAACATCTTACATAATCAAAAAGTGTTAAAAATATCGACAGAAGAAATGTACAAAACTTTAGAAATAAATTCGAATGTAAAATGTGTATTTTTGCATTAATTTATATTATCTGAATACTAGCTACCTGTTTAATATTTATTATTTGTTCGTCGAAAAGTATTTCGTTGATTAAATATTCGATCTGTTGATAGTAAATCTGTATTATTGTCTAAGCTGGAAATGGGTTGTGTTTCGATACATTTAAGGCTGTTATTTATTATTAGTGATTCATGAATTATGATGGCCGCTTATCTGAATAGACACCTAATAATTATATTAACCTACATTATCGATAAATCAGAAGTGGCTCCGTAAATTGTCATATAAATTCTTCCCTTAGGAACACATTATGTAGGTAATTAATAACGTGATTGTAAAATAAAAGACATAAGCAAATAAAAACAAAACAATAAAAGACATATTAAAATACTCGTAGTCGCACATTAAGATCATGTTATAAATTGTTTTTTTGTTAATTGACATAAAATTGAATTAAGTAAGCCTTTAAAGTTCCTGGTAGGTCCACTTTCCAGAGCGATTTATTCAGACTTTTTACTTCCAGCTCTTCACACTAATTCTTTTTAAACCATGTCATTTATTCGGTTTGATATGTCTCACGAACTTCGGGCGTAGTTGTTAGATATCGCAACAAACGGAGCTACAGGCGTCTATTTGGCTAAGTGCTATGTGATGTATGATTATTATTTATTGTTTATGAAAGTTTGGCAGTGAATTGTTATTATGGTTTAGCGTATTTTTGTAAAACAATGTGCAGTGTATAAAGTACATAAATACCTTAACAAGTGAGAATTATATATTAAACTATGATTATAAATATTATCTTTGGTTTTATTTTGAAATGCAATTTATTGATTGGATGTTTTTAAATTTAGAATTTGATCAGTACGTAAGCAAAGTTTTGGATACATTAGACCCCCCTCCCCCTATTCAGCAATAGTAAGGTTACAAAATGTATTCTCTTCCTAAAGGTACAAGAAGCATTTCAGTAACAAACTGCTAAAAATCATAGCAGAGAATGGTGAACAGGTATTAGATATTTTAAAACCATACATTACCTGGTTGAAGATAATGCAACTGAATGAAAAATATTAACTAAACGAATAAGGCAATATGCTTACAACTAATCGGAAATTTTATTAATATCATCTCCAATATTTATGCGTTATGAGTGGCGCCCCCGAAAGGCGTTAAAAAGCCAATTTAAATTAATATAGGTTTAATTTCAGACTTACAATTACACTTATGTTTAAACTAAACCTATGAGTAACACACATGACCATCGACCGATAATGGATCGAATAGGCCTTAAACCTAAGAGACGTGACTACCGATCGAGGTGTGACAGAATAATGTCGTCTGCGGAGGACTTGACAGGCGAGGCGAGCCTCAATGAGACTCGGCTGGTGGGGTGGTTACCACGATGACGATGAGTTGAAGTTCCGGCATGTGGCGTCAGTGGACCGACATTGCAATTGTTACAAGGAAACTGCAATGTAGCGGTTTCTATGTGATTCAACGATGTCTTAGGTCCATGATATTAGGAAAGTGCAACGTAGACCTTAGATGGAATGCGGCTACGTAACACATTAGCCCGTGTAAAAATAAAACAATTTGAAATTTTATCAATAACTATATAATCATTCTAAAAATTTAAATCACAAATTCAATAATAAAATTAATCTACAAATTCGTACAGAAAACTTCAAGTTGAATATATTTTAAAATTAGCTTTATGCCCGCGGTTCCATTCGCGTTCTATATATTGTTTACTGCGTAATATAATTTTTAAATACTCATTGGATAATAATGTTTTATTGGTGCTGTCCATTTAATCGTATTTTGCTCAGAATTTCATGTGTTTTAATTTTTGTACACGGATCCCTGATTGTTTTCCTAAAATTATTTTTGGTATTCACAGAAAGCAAAGATACTTCTTACAAATTCAAACATCTACCAGTAAAACTCATTTTATTCACAATTTCATAAGTTAATTTTTTTACGTTTAACCCTAATCAATTTCTAATAATAAAAGTAGATGAGTTCTGCTAAAAAAGATCCTTCAAATCGGTCCAGCCGTTCTGGAGATTCGTTTTGTGATTTATCAATTTGCGACAGGAGACTAAATATTATATCTATTCGAACCTCATCATCATTACAAAGTGTGAAACTGAAGTACGCGCCAAGCGCCACGCCGCATACAATGAGCGATATGCAGCCACGCTGAGGCGGAGCGTAACTTTTTTTTTTTTACATAGCTAATGCTGTTAACCGGAAGGGCCTTAACAGCTTCACCGAACTTTGGGGGCGAGTGCTGAAGGCACTCAGCCGCAATAAGGTAACTAGCACAAGGGCTACCAAAGTGGTACGAACCTCGGCTCGGCCGTCACCTGAGTTATTCAAAACTCACTCGCGAGTTGTGTCCTAGCTGACCCTACATTTTTTATTCTTAATAATAATAATAAAAAAAAGGTTCCTTACAGGACCTATGTATATGCGTGTTATGCTCAATGCATGGGCAGTGTTACTGTATCGCGCTGGCGGCGACGTCAAGAGCCTCCCCAGTTGGGGAACGAGACACGTCTTGGGTCGCCGCCTGAGGGGGACCCGGAGATTGTGTAGGTGCAAAATTGGCCGCCTGTCCCCGCCGGCGGGAACGGTGGTTTCGCGGGCGTGGGCGCTGGCACGTAAGAGGTAAGTGAGGAAAGATCCTATTACTACGAGTAATGGTATCGTACTGGGGCGGAGCGTAACGTGGCGTAGGTGGGGAAATATACCTAAATGTGTTTCCCTGAACGGGCAGACGATTGTGCCATACGCATGCGAATACTGATGGCAAAACAAAAAATGTAATTTAAAAAACTCATAGTAACACTTTATATTATGTACTTAAATAATAAAGTATTTATACGTGTGTGCTTAATTAATGAAATAATTAGCCTAAATAATTAAAAATGCTACCCCAAATACACTATTCCACGCGGACGAAGTCGGGGGCACAGCTAGTACATTATATGTATTAAGTAAAAAGTTGTTTTTTTTTTATATTACAAACAAAAAAAAAATTAACTAAGACACGTCACACGACATGAAATAAACCGGACAATTGATATGATAGACGTGCAGCCAGAGTCTTCTCTTTATACTTATGTCAAACCATTCGGATATATTATTTCTATAAATGAATTCCTATATTTTGCAAGTATTCTGAAGAGCAATTTATTTTATTTCCTCAACAGATCTACACAGGTTAGTCTACTGAATTACAGCTTTATGGTGGAATGGCTCCAAATGTCGCAGTGTCGTGAAGGTTCGAAACAATCTACCAGCTAGTGTATTTCCTCACTCCTACAACGTCAGATCCTTTCGACAGGTCCATCGACATTTGTGCAGGCTGGCACCATAGTGGCGGCCTACGATAGATTTTCGCTCTCTCCAAAGTAATCGTCGTTACTGGGTTTGTAAACCGGGCGGGTTTACCGTGGTTCAATGAAAAAAATCCCACTACCTTCCTTTTCCTACCTAACATTTTCTTTTATTTTTATTTGTCAATTACCTAAGTGAATTTTTGTTGGGTTTTATTTTTATCATTTACTAAACTTGTTCGTCATCTTTATTGAAATTGCGTTAAATTAAGTTTTACAATGTTAAATAAAAATATAATTACATTATAACTGTATAACAATTAATTTACTTATTATAATCTAATCTGTGCCTCAAAACTATATTCTATAAGTTATGATATAGTTTACTTGCGTTACTATCATATATGTATTTTTAATATAGAAATCATTATTTACTTCGTTAGGATTGCAATAACAAAAAAAAAAGGAAAAAAAATTTAAAATCGTTAAAGTACAGCTCAGTTATAACAGTCATTATTTTGTATACATTTATATAGGAGTCAATTTTAAATAGTTTCGAAAGGTACTATTAAGTTTCAGGAGAAGCAGACTGACCACAACTTTCAGCTCCCTGGTCAAAGCAGTCAGTTATTCCGCAGTGCTAGAATCTATACAGTTAGAATTGAGGAAATAAGTTATTTTATATACAATTAATTGAACACATATAAAATTTAGTGACAAAAATATTTACTCAAATTACACTATCTTCTTATTTAACACAACTCCCTTCCATTTATAAATGTAGGTATGGGTTTTATTTTTGTAGCTTATGGGGGGCGGAAGGTTTATGGGGGGCGGAAGTTATGGGGGGGGCGGAAGTCTATTCCGCCCCCTGGATGTTTGATCTTTGGTCATGCCTCTTCTCAAGAGGCGGGCTAAGTGGTGGAGGGGAATTTTTCTACTCCATCCCCATCGGGCCATTGCACTGACGGGCCTGGTGGGTTCGCTGCAGGGGGCGACGCGGTGCTTGCGAAAGCCACCCCGTGTCGCCCCCGTCCCAAATGCAGCGGACGGCCCCGGGGGGTTTTAGTGGGTATTTCCGGGTGCTTCACGCCCGGGTGAGTCCCACACTGGCACGGAGCTCGTCACTCCGTGCCCCCTTATCTATTGTATTTGAGGGACTCTGATCCCACAAATACAATGGATAAGGGTAGTGCGTAAATGCATTTCCCCCCGTCAAAAAAAAAAAAAAAAGGTATGTGTTTTATTTTTGTAGCACGAAATTTAGGATACATTTGAAATTTAACACAAATACCTTATAGCAATTTAAAGTTATAAAAGTATGTATAAAAGTCTAAATAAAAAGAATACAAATAATTATTAATTTATTTGTACTTATCTTTTTATAAACAAATTAATTACTACCTTGACTAGTTTGTATTCTTACATAGGTGAATAAAAATAATATATGTACCTAATACATAAATAGAAGAAAAGGACACATGTATTTTCAGAGATAAAGGGAAATAAGCGTTGTTTTATGACGAGCCAATTAAACGTTAATATATCTAGCATAAATAAAATTTAACAAGTGGTTGAAAAACAACCTACCCTCAGCAAGATTATGTGAAAACGCTTTCAATTCGTAAAGTTACAAACCAAGTCACTCTCTTTCCTTCCCTCTTAACATATTATAGGCCGGGGATAAAGTTTCTTCGCATTTTATATGAAAACTCAAACATTTTTTTCCAAAGTTAATTTACATTTAATTACAGTATATATGTGTCATTTTGTACGATAACTTTTTGCCATCTTGTAGGTTGTGCCATGATCCCATTGTTGTAGAAATTTTGACACTTCTGATAAAAAAAATGCGACAAACAGTTTTGGTAGCTTTCTCTTTCTCTGGCACTGCCTAAAGAATTTTGAAGAGACCGAAGCAAGTGGACGTCTGAAGGTGCAAGGTCAGGACTATATGGCAGATGCATTTACACCCTCCAGACAAACTCTCTTAATTTTTGCTATAGATGTGTGTAGTCTAGTGTTACCGCTTTCTGTTGATCAATTCCGGCCGCTTCCTCTTAACTTCTTGTTTTATTCTCATTAGTAGAGATCCGAAACAATGGTTCTGCTCGGTGGTAAAGCTCATAATTAACAATCCCACCAGAGCCAGCGCAAGACGTCGGTGAACCCGCCTACGGCCTCGCACTCCGAGGGCCCTCGCGCCAATCCCTAATATATATATTACTAGCTATGCCCGCAACTTCGTCTGCACTGAATAGCGTCTTTGGGTAGCATTTTAAATTATTTAGGCTAATTATTTTACAAATAAGATACATACGTATAAATACTTTATTATTTAAGTACATAAGGTATAAAGTATTAATATGAGTTTTTTTTTTAAGTACAATTTTATGAACGTTTTTTGTTGTCCCATCTTTTGCCATCAGTATTTGCATGCGAGTGATGCAGTCGTGTGCCGACACGTGTCTGCACACTTAGGCATATTTCCCCAACTACACCGCACCGACGTTTACGCTGGCATCTGCTGCCAAAACTCAGCGTGCGCCAATATGGGTTCATGCCCCAGCGTGGAACAGAGGACTCGCTCTATCATCTGGTGACTTATATCAGGACCCGTGTGGTGTCCAAGGAGGTCGTTGCCCTGGTATCACTAGACATAGAGGGAGCCTTTGATAACGCTTGGTGGCCTGGCTTGAAGTCCCAGCTAGTGGCTAAAGGGTGCCCGAAGAATTTGTACGGTATAGTCTCTTGATACCTGGAAGACCGGAGAGTAGAGCTCAGTTATGCCGGGATAAAGGTGAGTCGGGAAAGTTCCAAGGGATGTGTCCAAGGTTCCATAGCTGGACCGTCCTTCTGGAACGTTATCCTAGACTCCCTTTTGGTGGAGCTCGAATCCGCGGGAGTGTACTGCCAGGCTTTTGCCGACGATGTCGTCGTTCTGGTGTATTCCGGGAAGGAGGTCGGACCAATGCAGGAGTTCGCGAACCGGACTCTACAGACCTTGATGGACTGGGGTGTCAGGTTTAAGCTTTCTTTCGCACCACGCAAAACAAAGGCGATGGTGCTGACAAGGAGGCTTAAGTTTGACACACCAGTCCTCGTCACGGGCGGAGTCCGGATCTCGCTGGAAAGCGAGATTCGCCTGCTTGGTCTGACCCTCGATAGCAAGCTCACTTTCAAGGCACATGTCACCGCAGCTTGTAAAAGGGCTGCGGATATCTACAAAAAACTGGCATGTGCTGCGAGAGTGAGCTGGGGCTTGAACTCGGATATCATCAGAACGATATACGTCGCCGTCATCGAGCCGATCGTGCTGTACGCCGCAAATGTCTGGGGCCCCTCTGCGACGAAGCTCTCGCTTCGCAAGAAGCTAGACTCGCTGCAGAGGGGTTTTGCCCAGAAGATTTGTAGGGCGTACCGCACGGTCTCTCTGACGGCGGGAATCGTGCTGGCAGACTTGCTCCCGCTGAACCTCCGGGCACGGGAGGTGGAGATACTGTACCGTGCAAAATGGGAAGGGCAACTGGACGAGATCGTGGGTTGGAGCGGCCCTTTTCGTTTGGCTAGTATCCTCACCCAGCGATATGAGAGGGCGAGACGTATGAGAGCCTAGAAGCCCCCCTGGAACAGGGCGGCTCCCAAATCTTCACCGACGGTTCAAAGATCGACGGTGGAGTGGGAGCAGCTTTTACACGGTGGAAGGGGGGCAAGGAATTCAGGTACTCTACGCTTCGCCTAGAGCGTTTCTGCACGGTATTCCAGGCTGAACTGTTTGCGCTCTATAGGGCGGTACAGGCGGTTCAAAAATCACGGGACTGGGAAGTCGGCATCTTCAGCGACTCTAAGTCGTCGCTGGAGATGCTGGCAAACCCGGCACCCCCACACCGCCTGGCACTGGGAGCGCAACAGATGCTCCGGGAAATGCGTGCAGAGGGACGCTCGGTTCGTTTACACTGGGTGAAAGCACACGTTGGTACGGTCGGCAACGAGCGTGATTGAGCCTACGATCCTGTACGCAGCCAGCGTATGGCACAATTCCGCAGAGAAAATCATGACTAAGAAGCAGTTGGGAACTGTGCAGCGGGGGTTCGCACAAAAGATAGCGAAGACGTACAGAATGGTTTCACTGTCCGCGGCTCTACTGCTGTCGGGACTACTCCCACTAGACATTAGGATTCGGGAAACAGCCACATTATACGAAATCAAAAGAGGTCAGCCATGGGTAGAGAAAATTGGAGATAGAAAAATAGAGAAAAAAAATATTTTTTTTAGAAATACCACATCCAGGTATTGATCAAAATTTAGAACTGAAATACATTAATAACGAAGAAAAAATTCAAAATTTAGAAACAACATACAATACACTAATTTATACAGACGGCAGCAAAATTGAAGGAAGAGTGGGAGCAGCCCTGACAGTAAGGAGCGGGAGCGAAAGAAATAAAGAGTGGGAAATTCAGACTGGAACCGTTCTGTACGGTCTATCAGGCAGAACTCTACGCTATATATAAAGCTACGAAAGCAGCTAAAGGAAAAACCGCAATCTTAAGTGACTAGATCCGCATTGGAAATTGGAAAACCACGAAGATTTACATCCTATCGCTTTTGAGATCCGAGAAGGGATCCGGGAGTCTGCGAGGCGTGGAGTTGAAATACATATCTTTTGGATCAAAGTGCACACTGGGCTGGTCGGGAACGAGAGGGCTGACCATCTAGCCAAAGAAGCGGCGCTAAAAAAAAAGACCCGGGCCGACTACGACAGATGTCCTATATCCTTTGTTAAAAGTAGAATCAGGACATCTGTCTGTAACCGAATGGAGAGAGAGATACGCGCACGAGGACACCGCGGAGGTCACCAAAACATTCTATAGTAATGTTGAGGCTGCTTATCCACAGAGGTTAGGTCCACAGAAAGCAGCCTCCGACGCCTGAAATAGCTCAGATTGTAACAGGTCATGGGGCCTTCGCAGCGTACCTCCACCGCTTCAAGGTGATAGACGACCCAACCTATCCATGTGACAACATGGCGAACCAAACATCCCTCCGCGCCCTCCTGGACTGCCCAATATTTGAAACATACACATTAGACTTTGAGGCTGCGGACAGGGGGAATATTAACGAAAGAAAATTTGGAAGATATAATATTAGGAAAAAAAACATATAAAGAATTTTCAATATTATGCAACGAAATTATAAAAAAATGTAAAAAACTAAATAAGAGTAGAAATTGATAGTAGTATATGGTAATTGTTTTTGAAAACAACTAAACTAAGAAATACATACATACATATCATCACGCCTTTCTCCCGTGGGGGTAGGCAGAGATTACGTCCTTCCACTTGCTACGATCTTGGCATACCTCTTTCGCTTCCTCTACTTTCATGAGCGCTTTCATACATGCTCGTCGGTTATGAGTACTTTTTACCTGGTCTTTATTTAAGACATGATTGATTTGGTCTAGATACATTCGCCTAGGTCGACACTTACCGACTTGCCCATTCACCCTCGCCTTATAAATTAATTTCGTTAATCTTCTCTCATCCATCCTCTCTACATGCCCAAACCAACTAAGCATACCTTTCTCTATTTTGGTCACCACATCCTCTACCACACCACAGCGTTCCCTTATCATACTATTCCTGACTTTGTCAATCGTCTTCACTCCAGCTATACTTCTCAGACTTCTCATTTCCACTGCGTTAATCTTACTTTCATGCTTCTTCTGCCAAACCCAGCATTCACTACCATACCTAAGTGTAGGGACCAGGACTCCTCGATGCACAGCCAAACGCGCCTTTTCAGTCACTTTCTGGCTGCACATGAAGTTACGCAGGGCCCCATTCACTCTATTCCCTAACAAAACTCTTCGCTCAATATCATCGTCACACTTTCCATCTCTCGTAACCTTTGATCCCAAGTACACAAACTCTTTCACTTGTTCCACTCTGTCTCCTTCTATCGAAATTACGCAATCTGTCATACTTTCTTCTCTTTCAAACTAAGAAATAGAGAAAATTAAACTGAGCTCATATAAGTCTCTGATTAAATTCAGAGGAAACGCAAAAAAAAAAAAACTAGACCGCACCGGACCACGCTGGTAGTTTGGTGGCGGCCTCGCAAATTGTACTTCTCCCACAGCAAATTATAGTCTTGCCTCGCCACAGAACCCCACCACACACAGCACCGACCTTTGACCTTTTTCTCACGTCGTTATTGTGCGTGATCCACTTTTCATTACCAGTTATCCATCTCTTCTAAAACGGTTCGGTTTCAATAAAGAATTGCAAATGAGTACATAGATCATCAGGTTTTATTCAGTGAGCTCGGGTGTCACCCGAATGTCGAGCTATTTTAAAATGGGTATAACTGTTTTGTGGTCAATTCCAAGTTCTTCAGCTATCTCGTAACACTACTGGTATGCCGATATTGTTTCAATTTTTTTTAAATAGCGTCCACTTTATTCGTTATTGGGTGACCAGAGCGAGGTGCATCTTTTCCATTGAAATTCACGGATTGAAAACGTTTTAAACCAACTTTTTGCTACTTTTACTGACACTGCTTTAGATCCATAAACGTCATAATCATAACCATTTTTCGCGGCTTGCGTTGGAATTTGCCTTTTTTGTAATACAAATTTAATATGTGTCGAATTTCTTTATTAGATCCACTCATATTTTACTTATTTGTTTCTTTTTTGAAATGCAACCTTTTTAATGTCATTAAACCAGCCAGATATAAATACGTAGGTACAGCCAAAGAGATTTCAATACAAGTTTATACATACTATATGCGAAAAGTCTTTTCCCCGGACCTATTTTATACAAGTCTGTTTATATTTCACCGCACCTTATAACCACGTTATAACAGCCTATATATGGGAATACTAACTAATTAACGTTAGTCTATTAAATAATCTGCTAATAATTCATAATTATCACACAGTGTCAACATTTTAGGTCAAACAAATACGATTTTTTAACATATAAATTAATCTTACAACTATATATTTATTAGTATGCAGAGCTGTCAGCCAAACCAAAAAGAAGTTTTACTTATATATAAAAATCTTATGAGTTATAAATGAAATTATATAAAAAGGAATACACTAAGTAAATAATTACTCTCTTAGATGTTTTATAAAGTTTCAATCCATTCATAAAACCTACCCAATCATAAACTATATTTCTAAAAGTTTCATTTACAAACACATATAATAATAAACTTACGATTTTTATTTTAAAAAAACATCTACACAGAGGGGCTAAGAGTAAGTAGGTTATCTAAAGGCGCTAAATATTTAGTCTAACAATAACGAGACTCGTAAAGGCACAGGGAACGTCATAATTAGTTTACAGACGAGGTAGCAATCCTGCTGAAGTCGCAAAGGTCATAGTCAAAAATAGTCATAAACAAGGGGCCAGAGAATTAACTCTGCTTGTCAGTCTACTAATGAAACCTTTTCCCTATAATTTGAGATTTGAGATAATTTGAGAACTGTAGATGAGAGAAGGAATTATGATTATAGATTACGGTCTTCTTCTTCTTCTTCTTAGTTAATGGCAATCTGTGTGTACACACAATTTGTGCCAATGTCATGTGGGTAAGATTTTCAATCTTGTATCAGCGTTACCAAGCTCCAACAGAACGGTGGCCTATCCTGCTCGAACTTTCCATGGAGCTTTGTCGGCACCTCAGAATGTATGCTACGCGTTGTCTTCTATAATAAACTTAACTTGAACACAATAACCAAACTATTTCACACAAAAACGCCACCAAGATTGCATGATATAGAGTCAAGTACACAAGTTTAATGAATTAAAGAAAACAATTGCTACATGTCAGACTGAGATCCCGCCAAAAACTCCAGATTACGGTCGATTTCATACACCGGGTCAGATTAATGTTGCGCGATGGCGAATCAATCATAACGATTGTGCACTCTTCTATATCGATATTCAATCGATTCTATCATGTTTCAATATTTCACAATCACCCATTGTTACGACGGATACGTTTGTAACACTTTACAACGAAAATAATAAAAAATCTGCCCGTAGGCCTGAATAGAATTTTATATACACGAATAGCGCTAAGAAATGTCTCATTTTATGTCAAAGGTGTTTGTTAAAAAAATATATCAATCAATTTCACTCGACCTTAAAGTTAGGAATTAAAAAATATAAGCAAATTAAGGTACTTACTTATATCATTATAGATTCACTGAAATAAATAAAATATACAAATCTGTACAACTCGTAAATATAAAAAATGATTTCTATATATTTTGCGCTTAATGAATTAATTTAAAGTTATTTTCTATTGTTTAGATAGCTACTAGCTACCGTCTTAACGTGGAAGCTAAGAATCTAAGCTCACAATGTTTTCCAAGTAGATATGTGAGATCACGCCAATATAATATTTACTAGCAAATTCTCAACTTAAGGCTCTATATAAAATAATAAAATCTTTTTCAACAAACACTTAGTCCTATTATGGATCTAATTAACTCAAAAGCAAACGAATACATAATCTTTTAAATATTGTTAAAAACTCATTCATTCATCCAAGTAAAAACTCTAACGATTGAAATAAATAAACAACCGCACTGGTTGAGTAAAAACAAAGGCAGTGAGAAGCTAACAACGAATAAATTTCAATAATTTAAAAATCGTACCTAAATAGTTCATATAGAATGGACGAGATGACATTCCACTCGTTTTATAAATATCAAACATCAATTAAATCTTCACCGCTCTTACTCCGAGTAAGAATAGGTAATAGAATAAAAATCGTCGAGTATATTATCTAATAAAGTTACGGATGTCTCATCCGTGGGTCTATTTGGTTTCTGCTTTCTTGTCTTCATCCTTTCCGTCCTTGAACAGCAGCGGCGTCATGCCCAGGAAACAGCCAAGTGTAATGCCGAGTACCCGGCCCTGCGTTACGACACGACAATCTATATATTCGGTCATCCATCAAATTAACTTATCGACTCATTTCTGTTCTATTCAAATAATATCTTTCAACAAAATCAAAATTTATTTATTCAATTAAGTCCCTAACAAGGCGCTTATGAACGTCTAAAACACTACCACCGGTTCGGAAACAACCCAGTCGAGAAGAGCGCAGGCGAGAAACTCGATCTGGTTCTTATTTTTTTATAAATATAATATATATCATTTTTTTTGGCATATAAAAAACTATACAAATCGTAGTCTTAATAATGTTAGCGGGTGCGCACAGAGATGTGGGTTATTTCCAGAAATCACTATCGTTCACGTAATGATCCACCCTGTAATAACCTTTTGAGATTAAAACTTGCTCGACAAAATACTTAACTTATAAATATATAGGCAAAACTAGTACTAATAAAAATGAGCTACATATATAACATTATATATAATAATACCATAATTCTGATCATCTGTATCCTCACTCTGATAGCCAGGATGTCGCATATAGCACATGTCGGTGCTAACCACTATTCTCACCTTTCTAATATATATATAAATACTCATTGTTTATCTGTTATTTTAATCCTTTGAGCCGATTTGTATAAGAATAGATTGACATTAGAAACGGATACAATTTTATTTTGGATTAAACTCAAACTGGGAAAATGCACATTTATTATGCACTAATATCTTGCATGTATTTCATTAAAGTATACAGTAATACCCCGCTTAGCGCGACCCCGTTACGCGCGGTTTCACTATAACGCGAATGTCAAATTTCGCGCTCAAATGCCTCGCATTACGCGAAAGAGTGCGTATAAACATAATGTAAAGACAGTAAATGTATTTTTCCGTAAAAAATAAGAGTATGTATTGCACAAAGTGTTCTTAGAATTAAAGTGATTGATTAAAATGATTTGTATTTTTTTGTATTATATTTTGACTATGTTTAATCATAAACCTCGATATACGCGAATTTCAATTAACGCGATTTTCTTCGGAACGTATCCCTCGCGTAAAGCGAGGTACTACTGTATCTGGAACATAAATAAGATGATGGTGGCACTAACAACGTTAGAGAAGCGCCGGCTGACTGGCATGTCGAGCTGCACGGGCGAGAGCGGCGGCGGGGCGATGCCCACCATGGCGGCCGCTCGCTCCACGTAGTACGAGGACCCGATGCCGATGATGTCGCTGAAGGTGTTGCCGAGCGCCGCGGCCGCCATCGTCGACAGCGTTATGTACGCGCTCATGCTGCTCTCGATGCTGTCACCCTGTCACCGGACACCATAGCTCTACTCACACTACTCGACTCACCACATCACTCTTTTCACATCTGTGATGTATCTGTCAGTTGTGTCAGATTGCAGCGCGAGCAAGACGTGTGTGACGTGCGTCCGATACAGTGTGCAACATACTTATATACAATACAGTGGCGACGAGTACGAACCTGACAGTGCTTGAAATTATATTTTATTATACATAAAATGTCAATTGGGAAGATTAATGAATTTAATCTGCAAACAGATAACTGGCGCTTATATATAGATCGCATTGAACAATATTTTATTGTGAATAAAATAACCGACGATATGCGGGTACCGACGTTAATCACCGTGATCGGCGCAGAATGTTACGAATTAATAGTTAATTTGTGTACTCCGCATAAGCCTACCAGTAAAAGTTTTTCAGAGTTAACAAGTATAGTTGAATGTTATTTGCAACCCAAGCCGAGCATTCTAGCTGAGAGATATAAGTTTAGAAAACGTAAACAAATGTCAGGAGAAAAAAATATCAGAGTATGTAGCAACTTTAAAAAAAATGTCGAAATATTGTGAGTTTGGAAACTGGTTGGAAGATAGCTTACGGGATCAGTTAGTTTGCGGATTGAGCTCAGAAACTATTCGGCAACGACTTTTTGCTGAAGATAAGCTAGATTTTGGAAAGGCTTACAATCTTGCCATCAATTTGGAAGCGGCAGAAAGGGACGCGGCTTCGATTGTAGATCGTCTAGGCGGATGCAGCGTCAACGTCGACACATATAAGGCAGTCGTGAGAACGGGGCGTACACCAGGGGTACGGAACATGTCTACCGCGGGAGTACCGGCGACAGGAGCGGGGTCATCGCGCGCAGCTCGCGGAGGGCAGCCAGCAAGTACTGTGGCGGGACTAGGTCTCCGGTGTCGTGCGTGCGGGGGACCTCATGTCGTCACGAGGTGCCGGTTTGTACACTACTTCTGCAAAGTGTGTAACCAACAGGGACACTTGCGGCGAGTGTGTCCACATATGACGCATCAACATCGTGTATGTGAGGTGGTTCAGAGTCAACACGATGACGTGGGTAGCGAGGGCAGTGACGAGGTAATTATAGGAAATCTCAATCAAATCAATTTATCACGTTATCCACCTATATTGTTAACGTTGAAGGTGCACGGTAAAGACATTACGATGGAATGTGATACAGGCAGTGCCGTTTCCTGTATCAGTTCGAACTTGTATTATAAATATTTTCATGAATTAAAATTAAAAAGTTGTAGTTTGGTGCTTAGATATTATACAGGGGAATTAGTACGGCCTATAGGAGTGATCGAACCTCTTGTAGAATATAATAATACCACTAAAAATCTGGAATTATTTGTGTTACGGGATGCTAATTCATCTTTATTAGGCAGACAGTGGTTATCGGAACTTAAAGTACAATTACCCAAGTCTGAATATAATGTACTACATAATAAGGGTGATAAGATTTTTAATGTAGAGGAATTCAGTTCCAGATACTGTGAAGTGTTCGCAGACGGGCTGGGCCGTTTCACTGGAGGTCTCGTAAGCATAAGCGTGCGGGAGAACGCTCGGCCGGTATTCATGCGCGCGCGGCCGCTCGCCTACGCGTTACGGGAACCAGTGGAGCGGACGCTCGATCAGCTGGTACGCGACGGCATACTCACACCTGTGGATCGCTCTGACTGGGCTACACCTATCGTTCCGGTAGTAAAAAAAGACGGTACTATTAGAATTTGTGCTGATTATAAGTTAACGTTAAATAAGGTCATCGAAGTCGACCGTTACCCGTTGCCTCGTATGGAGGACTTATTAGTTCGATTAAATGGTGGAGAGAGATTCAGTAAGTTAGATTTATCACAGGCTTATGCTCAATTTGAGCTGGACGATTCACGAAAATACACGGTTATTAATACACATAAGGGTTTATTTATGTATAATCGGTTAGTTTTTGGCTTAGCGTCCAGCCCGGGTATTTTTCAAAAGCGATTGGAGCAGTTGTTTGCAGACTTACCGGGTGTAGGTGTGTTTTTTAGATGACATAATTATTACCGGTAAAAGTACTCCTCTCCATTTAGATAATTTAAATAAGGTGTTTCAAAGGTTAAAGTCCCACGGTTTGAGAGTTAAAAGAGAAAAATGTACATTTTTTTGCCGAATCAGTGAGCTATTTAGGCCATATTATAAACAAAAAGCGGAGTGCACACTTGTCCCGATAAGGTTAAGGCAATTTCGGATACCCCAGCACCTACAAATCTTTCAGAACTCCGAGCGTTTATAGGTCTTGTAATGTATTACGCTAAATTCGTTAAGAATGTGAGTACAATTTTAGCACCCTTGTACAATCTTTTACGAACAAATGTTAAATTTTTTTGGAATGAAAATTGTCAAGCGGCTTTTGAACACATAAAGCGTAGTCTGAGTTGTAGCGAAGTCCTGGTCCACTACTCCCCAGAGTTGCCGCTTGTGCTGACAGCGGACGCGAGCGCGGTAGGCGTCGGGGCGGTGCTGTCGCATATTACGCCGGACGGCGAGCGGCCGGTTGCGTACGCGTCGCGATCACTTAGTCTCGCGGAACGCGGTTACGCACAGATAGACAGGGAAGCTTTAGCGATTGTGTATGGAATTCGGAAATTCCATCAATATTTATATGGGAGGAAATTTACCCTTAGAACAGATCATAAGCCATTGACATATATTTTTGGAGATAAAGTAGGCATACCTATTATGGCAGCCACTCGATTACAGAGGTGGGCCGTATTACTTGCTGGATATAATTATAATATAGAATATGTAGCATCTGATAAAAATTGTGCCGACGCGTTATCGCGACTTCCAATAGGTAGTACTGATAGCAAAGTGAGTAAAGAGATCTCGTATATTCATTTTGTAGAACGTTTTTTACCCATCAGAAATAATGACGTGAGAGTAGCTACAATAAGGGATCCGATATTGAGCAGAGTGGTGACATACCTACGAACAGGATGGCCAATTAGATGTTCAGAAGACTCAATTAGGCCTTATTTCAACAAACGAAATGAATTATATCTGGAACGTGATTGTATTATGTGGGGATATCGCATAATTATTCCACCAGCACTTCGGGAAACAGTGTTAAAACAGTTACATTCAGGCCACATGGGTATAGTTAAAACTAAAGGTATCGCTAGAAGTTACGTATGGTGGCCCGACATCGATATCGATTTAGAGCAGTCTGTAAGCAGTGTGAAACTTGCGTAGCAGAAGCGCAAGCCCCACCCCATGCTCCACCGCAACCATGGCCTTATCATATTCAGCCCTGGTCTAGAATCCACCTAGATTTCTTAGGTCCTTATAATGGTAAGACGTATTTAATACTTATTGATTCTAGTTCCAAATGGCTAGAAATTTTTTGAAATGCATAAAACTAATGCCTTTTCTATTATCAAAGAACTGAGGGCTACTTTCGCACGTTTCGGCCTACCGACTGAAGTGGTATCCGACCAGGGACCACCGTTCACTAGTCAGGAATTTAAACATTTCTTAAACGTTAATGGCATCAAGCAATCATTTTCACCAGTGTACCATCCATCATGGATGCCGCTGATGGTGCCGCTGAAAATGCGGTTAAATTATGCAAACAAACTATTAAGAAAGCGTATAGAGATTTAGTAGATGTAGATGCTGCACTTCAAACTTTCTTGTTAGCCTATAGGAATAGTATTCATAGTACTACTGGTGAAAGTCCGGCAATGATACTCCAGCGACGCTCCCTGCGTTCTCGTCTTGATTTGTTACGCGGTGAACGCGCTCTAGCTGACCGTGTTAGAGATTCGCAAGCGCGGCAAACGAAAAATGCGGGTGGAGTACCACGGACTTTAAAGGAGGGCCAGGAAGTGTGGAGTAGGAGTTATGGGGGGCGAGACAAATGGGTACGTGGTACAATCACTGAGAAGGAAGGTACACGGAGATACGTAGTAGATGCGGGTAACGGTCGGCTAATGCGAAGGCATATTGATCAGCTAAAACGTAGATCGTTATTAACCGATGTTCAGTGTTCTCCGGAGAATGATAACTATGATTTAGTTCCCAAGGGTGGTGAGAATGTGGTAGCGTATCCAAGACCGGAAATGGAGGCGAGGGGTTCTGAGGACTTAGTGAAAAGTAGTAGAATGGGAAAAGATGTTGATAAATCTTTAGAAAGTCCAGTCGATTCTCCTCATAATGAGTCCGCGACTTCGCCTCCATCAGAGTCTCCAGAGTTAACGCGTCATAGTAAACGAACACGTAAACCAGTCATTAGATATGGTATCGATGAATAATATGTTTAGGTTATATATATTGTAATATATTATGTTTAAAAAGGGTTATTAAATTCTAAGTTAAGATTGTATTAAAAGTTGTCTTAAATTAAGTGTGGAGGTGTGATGTATCTGTCAGTTGTGTCAGATTGCAGCGCGAGCAAGACGTGTGTGACGTGCGTCCGATACAGTGTGCAACATACTTATATACAATACAACATCCATTTCAATCTTATCATTATTTCGTATTAATGGATACACTATAAACTCGAAAAGAAATCACAATAAGTAAGTAATCCCATAAATGAACTTTGCATAGAATTAACTAATAAGATGTTGCTATGTATACTTACGGCAATAATCATGATGAAGTTATCAAGAAATCCAAAACCAATGAAGGGTACGGAATTAACAAACGATACTGTAAAAAATAATAAAACATAATTAACATAAGAAAACTTAAGGATTGTACATTAATCAGGTGATGTTTTAGCATATTTTTATAATTTCCTTTCCCCCCGATAATACGTGGTAAGGACTACCCTCCAACTTACGCAAAATTACGTGTTTTTTTTTTAATATAAATATCTCAAAAATGTCAAAATATTCTCTTCAAATACCGGTAAATCTAATTCAATTCTGGAACATTTTGGAAATCGATGCATTGTAACCGCGAATCAAGGTCACTCGTCGCTCTCCGGTTTAAACATTGCACGTTCAAAGAAAAGCCACTCCTCCCTGGTGATATTTCGTAATTTTTTCAAACCCCTCCCCTCTTTTGAGCCTCATGTAATCAATTAGGTCTCCTAACCGTATAGATAAGTTTTGAAATTAGAAATATAAATACATATTTCGTGTTTTATTTGCTTTATCTCTCTCTGGATGAAAGTTACATGATTTATTTTAGACCTATAAAATTATAGACTAAAAATAAATAAAATAACGATTTTTTTACGTTATCTTTAACCCTTTCAAAACCAGGAAAAATATGTTTCCCATTTTAAAATTGGAACTACTTAGATCTACTTAGATATCTATAACCGGACTGTTTTCTTACTAATTGCGGGATGGAAAAAACGATGAGTGACGCTTGACACCTAGACATTCATAACGTGCACTTTATATATATATGAGCATCTGTGTCCCTACACCTATCTCAGTTTGTTCCAATAGCTCAAATTGATAGTTAGTTCCTTTTCTAACGTTAACTAGTCACTGTCTTAGGCTACATTGTCATTTATAATAAGGTGGGTTTGTTGGCAACCGGTATCTTATAAATAAATTAAAAAAGAGATATCATTTTTTATCCATTCTTTCTGCACCATTAATAGTGTTTAGTGTAGTGGAATTAAAAACTTCAAAAACATATATGTATACTGATAATGTCTATAATCACACTGTATGCCATATAAATGTTAAAGAGCTGTGATTATATGGTAAAACTAAATCTACATACATGACCAAAAGATATGATAACAAACTTACAATGAATCAGTTCCTTGGTTGTTGGTTTGGGAATGGTTGCAGCTGTAAAGAAAGCATATTTTGTTAATAGATTATTAGTTTGGGCCCAATCTACAAGTTCAAAATTGTGAAAATCTTTTAGAGGGATGGTACAATAATTTTAGAAAGAAGTACAAACAGGCTTTATTTAATTTTTTTTAAAAAATGTTATGAAATTCAGCATTATTTCGGAATGACAATGAGTCTTTGAGATGGTTCTTTAATAGTACATATTCAGTTCAATATTAAAAAAAGAAAAAAAAAAAATGTATACTCATTTGATGTACATGATACATCCAACAAGACTTCAATGCATACAATTAGGCCAGTGCCAAGTAATTTGAATACATGACATAATTATATATATACCCTACTTTTAATAGATCTTCTAACTACAGATTTCTTCAATATCTAAATGCTTGTGTTTAACTAAAGTTTATGCAAAAGTGACCCATTTGTGAGAACCATCATGTTTTTAGTCTTTTTCAAAATAAGTAAAAAATGAAACACTAATAATTTATATGAAAAAAAGTATCAATTTAAATTTCACTTTTTCTTCTCATTTATATTAAAATGATTAAACACTGGCTATATTTATCAATATTAAAACAACAATTGGACCGTTTATTTTGAAAGTGGTGTAAGTCCATTTTCTTTTGTTTCGAGAAAATTAAAGGTTACTATATTTATTGATTTAAAAATACCGGCAAATCATATGAGGTCTGGCATTGTTTCTATTGTTTTATCAACATATAATTTGTTTATATAAATTTGTTTTTGGCTAATTAGACTACGATAACACATATTTACGTGCTGTAAATGGACTTACACCACTTTCAAAATTAGACAATTGTAAAAATCGTTTAATTTCAATCTTGAAAAATCAAATATCGCTTAAAATATGCTTTTGTTTTAATATAATTTTGTTTACAAATACGCATAACAACACATAAAATTTTATATTAGACAGCAATTACATTGTCATTACAAGATACTGATTACAAGAATTTACTTATTCTCTGCATGTGGTAGTGTTTCAAAATACGCATGATGCACCGGAGGTATATAGGGTAGTAGCTGCTTCATGTCTTTCGTACATAATAGGTCTGGCATTTTGGTACAATGGCTCCAGGGCGATTTTTTCAAATTTTAACGGTCTTCCAGGACGTACAGGTAATAAATTGATAATTTTAAATTTTGCATCCATCATCGTTGTTTTATAAAAAATGGTATATGGTGCAATTTTGAGGAACCTCAACCAACATATTGTTATGCCACCTACCTCTTAAACACGGACTAGTTATATATAAAAAAATTACATTAAATTAAGCATGAATTACGTGATAGTTTATTATTCTCAAAAATGGACTTACACCACTTTCAAAATAAATGGTCCAATTATTGGTCCAAATTTTAAAAATTTGAAATGAAAAATGATATTATGTCAATATTTTTTTCTAAAATATAGGCACATTATGTAACTTCTCTTCCAGTTTATTTTAAAAACATAACCGTTTTCTTAGCTCTTCAACAATGCATAGCAACTAGGAACTTATTTCAAAGAAACTAAAAAACATGATCACAGAGGATGCAGGCCAAAAATCATATTCAAACTAAACTTAAGGTTGTTCTTAAAAAATTCCATAAAAATAATTAAAAAGAATACAAAATGTAAATTAAACTAAAAAAAGTACAAATATAAAATAAAATTTAGAACCAGTAACAATTTAGTAGTAAATGTTCCTTTAATTAAGATCATTCTCCTAATTTTACACTAATCATATTTTTTTCTAATTTTATCATTTTGTATTTACTTATAAATTATATGTGTTACTGAGAACAAATACTTTTCAAATTAGGTTTGTTAATTTTATATCAATTATTCATTAA
Organism: Samia ricini; assembly: GCA_014132275.2. Classification (NCBI taxonomy): domain Eukaryota; kingdom Metazoa; phylum Arthropoda; class Insecta; order Lepidoptera; family Saturniidae; genus Samia; species Samia ricini. The sequence goes on from AP028162.1 coordinate 34,742,466, forward strand.
AATGTTATTCCCACCTGCAAAGTTTCATCAACATCAGTCCAGCATTTTTGAGTTAAAATACCGCCAAATTATTTTAGATTCATGTCTAAAATATACAACAGTCATAAAATTGAAACTATTACTTGAACTCCATCTTATTACAAATCAATGCATTTCTTTATATGTTACCTGTCACTAAGCTCATAAATAGTGGCAAAATATTGATGTTTTTCAGTGAAAATAAGAATTTGTAAAGCAATGTATTTTTGTAAAGTATTACATGTTTAAAAAATACTACATACTTCTTGGTATATTTTAACAACATAATATAAATACTATCATCTCAATTACTTCTATTAAGTTTGTAGGCTATGAATGTGCACCACTGCTGCATAATAGTTCAGTTTTGATCACAATCTACTGCTATTAGAGTGAGTTTATACTATCACCTCATATTTTTGTCAAGAATTCAAATATATATAATATTATAATATTTGTATTTTTGTATGCAATGAATAAACTTAAAACTACTGGACCGATTTGGATGAAATTTGGTATGGAGAAAGTTCGAATCTAGGAAGTGACATAGGATAATTTTTATTATGAAAATCCTACAGCAACAGAGAGCAGCTAGTGTATTAATAAAACAATTTACTGATTAGGTCATTTAACCTATAGGGGGGGCGGAAATATGTTCCGCCCCCTGGAATTCTGACCTTAGGTCATGCCTCTCTTAAAGAGGCGGGCTAAGAGGTGGAGGGGAATTTTTTCTCCTCTATCCCCACCAGGCCATTGCACTGACGGGCCGGGTGGGTTCGCTGCAGGGGGCGACGCGGTGCTTGCGAAAGCCACCCCGTGTCGCCCCCATCCCAAATGCAGCGGACGGCCCCGGGGGGTTTTAGTGGGTATTTCCGAGCGACTCTCGCCCGGGTGAGTCCCACACTGGCACGGAGCTCGTCACTCCGTGTCCCCTTATCTATTGTATTGGGGGATTTTGATCCCCTAAATACAATAGATAAGGGTAGTGCGTAAATGCATTTCTCCCCGTCAAAAAAAAAAAAAAGGTCATTTAACCTAGATGAAAAAATAGATATTGTAATGATTACAGTTAAAATGGTTGCACGTATACAAAACACAAGTAAAAAAATGTGTCAATGACATCATCTTGTAAACATTGGCTGCAACTAGTTTTGTCTGGTTACAATTCTATAATTAACTATGTACTCACCATATTTCTTCTTTAGCCAGTCCTCAGGTACTGGACAATAGCTACCAGTCGGGTCGACATCTCCTAATGTTGGGACTTTGCTTGGTCTTCCTAATTTAGTCCTCCACCTCTGACCAGCAAGTTTGTCTAAAATAAAGCTCAACTAAACTTATGTTATTGTATTACACAATAATTACAATTTCTGTTGAATTCTACCTTCAAATTCTTCTTTAATTTTATTTGATTCATATTCTTGTAGCGCGTTTAAAAGTATTTTCCTTTCTTCATCATTTAGATGAAGGACCAATTCGGTTGCATATGCCTTTGTCAGTGGGCCGGTTATTTGCGACGGCTCCTCGAAATCCTTTGAAGTAGGACCTAATCCCAATTTACGAATTTTCATCGCTGTTGGGACAAATTTCTTACAATTTGCACGTCCCATAGTGACACTATATCTTCTTTGAAGTTTTATCGTGTTTTGACTACTACACATACTAAAACAAATACCAGGAGAACAGTAAATACTTCTCACGGCTCTTGCTGCTTTCATATTTTATTATTTTTGTTAGAAATTAAATTAACAAAATTAGACTCAGTAAACAATACCAAACCAGACATTTATTATTTATCCACAACAGAATTTTTTTTTTTTTGTTCTATTCTTCTTCTTATTCAATTATGGCAATTTGTGTTCAAACAATTTGTGTCAACGTCATGTGGGTAAAATTTTCAATATTGTATCAGCGTTACCAAGCTCCAGCAAAACGGTGGCACATCCTGCTTGAACTTTCTATAGAGCTTTGTCGACACCTCAGAATATATGCTACGCGTTTTCTTTTATAATAAACATAACTGGAACACACATAACTAAATTATATCACACAAAACGCCACCAAGATTACATGATGTAGAGTCAAACACACCAATTTAATGAATTATAGAAAACAACCGCTACATGACAGACAGATCCAGCCAAAAATTCCATTGGTTCTATTCCTCTTCTTCTTCGTTACTGACAATCTGTTTAAACACAATTTGTGCCAGAGTCATGTGAGTACGAGTTATTTTTCTTCTTCTTCTTCTTTTTTTAACTTGGCAACTCAGTCCTCTTTAGAGTCTATTACTGCCATTTTCAAGTAGTGAGTGTATGTAATTTTGGGCAGATGGCGGGAATAAGTGGGTAAATGTTGAAGTGGCAATATATAAATATACATAAAATGTCAAATTTACAATGATAATTTATGATAATTAAGGAATTTAACTAATGATTTAACATAAATTTTGTTATTAAGAGAGTTATTTTTAATCTTGTACCGGCGTTACCAAATTCCAGTGAAACAGTGGCTCATCCTGCTCCTGCTCAACTTTCCATGAAACTATGTCGGCTCCTCAAAATAAATGTTACGCGTTATTTACTCTAATAAATTATATAGTTTTGGTGGTGTTTTACGTAGATTAGTTTGGTTATTGTGTACAAAAGGAGTGTATTGAAAATAATATAATTTCCTAGAGGTGTTGTCATTATATTGCAAGAGTTTTGATATAAGTTTTTAACTTCAGATTAGGGTGTATGGATAAATGCCTTTATTTCATCCAATTGGACGAGTAGTTCTTTGTCAAGTGTCAACTGTCATAAAACTATCAACACTATTCACTACCAGATTTGTTATCTACCGAATTTCGTGAGTTCATCCGTGTCAAAAGAAACACAAATTCCAAACATCATAAACCGATTGAGTAAGTGGATTGCGCAACTTCATCACAAAATAAAGTGCAAAGTCCTTGCCGGCTATATTCTCATCAGTATCCAATAGATCCAATTGTAACGACATTGATGTAACGATGTCAACAAGGTGTTGATTTCACGTATTTGCAGTCGAACGAATGCCGGGAATGAGTGAAATAATTGAAACAGTAATAAAGAGCGTAATGAACAATGTTGGAAGGACTAGTGGCTTGGGTTTTGAATAATTACCTTGGAAAATACGTGGAGAACTTGAACACTGATCAGCTGAGCGTTGCCTTGCTGTCTGGTAGGTATCCAATCAGATATTGTGCCAACAATATTTACGTGTTACACAATTAATAATAGTAATGTTTTGATGCCCTTACATTCTATTCATAAATCGTTATTGTTTTTATTTTACATTAATTATAGGTAAATTTCAACATAAGTAAAACTAATTTAGCAAAAGTTGAAATTGTATATATATATATATTATTATATATATTATTGTATACCTATAGCTATAACCTATAACTTTGTGTACTTATCTGATGTTTGATTTCTTCACCACTAATAAAAATGTAATTATTTGTAGCCCTTATTTTTTCTTGGGTTTACCTGAACCTTGTGAAAACTGTAATTTTAATATAGATATCTGGAGAAAACTAGATAATAAAGAATTAATAATTTCAGAATAATAATTAAGAATAGAGCATGTGTTTTTAAAACTGATTAAAGTAAAATTTATTCTCTCGATGGATTTTACAAGCTTGAGTTTGATATAGGTTTTTATTTTGGCAGTTTGACATTTTATTTTTCATAATTTTTGTAAAATTTAATTGATCAGCACAGTTCTTCAAGGGATCTAACAGGTTAATAAATTATTTTTATAGAAATTGAACTAAGCCAATACTCTGTAAAAAAAAAAATAATTGACAAAACATTTGTTTACATACTTAAATCATAGATGTATCATTAACATATAACTTTCTTTTATTTTTTTAAATGTTTTGTATAAGATTTTTTTTTCGCATTTAATATAAAAACTTGAGACTTTTTATTAACATTTCATTATAGTATATATGTGCCATTTTGTTCAATGACTTTCTGCCGTTTTATAGGTAATGCCATGATCCCAATGCTGTAGTAAGTAGTTTGTGGAGGCTTATCTTGATATTCCTAATGAATTTTGAAAACACTGAAACAGGTGGATATCTGAAGTTGCAAGGTCAGGGCTATATGGTGGATGTATTAACACCCCCAGCCAAATTTTCTTAGTTTTTGCTCAGTGGCAAAAGATGTGTGTGGTCTAGGATTATGATGATTAAAGACCATACACGCAGTATCACCTTATTGTGAGTTATACCAAGGTTTGCCACAGTCTGTAAAGCCTGACTGACCTTTAACCGTGATCTTTTTTGCACATTCTTTATTTAGTTTAGTTTTTTGTAAATCAGAAGAAAAAGTGAGATTTTTTTAAAATAAATTTCTTGTTGAATTTTGACTTATTTAAAAAAAAATCATTAAACATGGTAAATCAAAGATGGTTCACTTTTGCATTTTGCATATGGGGGTTAAATTATCACAAACAGTCATCCCTTTCAGCTCCTAACTGGAATATGTCGAATTACCGATAACCCGGTATAAGCCAAAACGCTACTTATTCTCAATATAATGTATAAGAAATTATCTGGAATGTGAATGAAATCATGTAATTAGTTTTCAAAACTCAACGAGTAAGCTGAAGTTACTTTGATTAATGTTTCTTAGATTAAACGAAAATGATAAAATGACTATTCTATAATCATTTTTATGTATGCAATATAATAATAATGTTTGTATAATTACAGGCAAGGTAGAATTGGAAAATTTACCATTAAAAAAAGATGCACTTCGTCATTTGGGACTACCGGTAGAAATCAAAGCTGGTTTCATTGGGAAAGTGCAACTACAGGTGCCAGTACGACAGATTCGGTCTGCACCATGGATCATTGTCATAGAAAAACTTTATCTTGTAGCAGCACCTGTGAATTTGGACGAGGTGAGTTTTCTGTTTTTATTCTATACTAGTTGTGCCCAGGACATTGTTTGCATGGAATTTGCTTACGTAATCACCACTCATAACATTTTGTCCACCATACCGTCAAAAATAAACAAAAACTTGAACCTTCCAATTATAGTTAGAAGGAAGTAATATTATGTTACTCACCATATTTATACCTATTGATATCATAATTGAAAGTCAGTTCACTACTTTCATAAAATTACCCCTTAATACAACACGTTATTGAAATTACTATAACTTTTGATTGAGTGGACCGATTATAATGAAGTAAAGTTTTGATGTTACTCCGAAATATGCTTTATAATTACCTCTTTGAATTTTTAAAATACACGAGGTACTTTTAATTAATACATGCACTAACAAATAGACAGACATTTCTAAGATGATAGAAATGTATTTAATATGTCAAATAGCCATAAAAATGAGACAGAAGGAAAACAATGGAACGCTGGCGTAAACGCCAGGTTAGTGCTCAAGGGATTAATTACCTACATTTAGTCTCTTGCAATAATTCTTTTCACTAAAATCAGAAATGTACATACACGTGCAATTTACAGTGTTATTATTAGTATGGATTTTATTGTAATTAGTAGCGCCCTCTAGGTAGCTAAATTTAACCATATTTAGTATTAACTAACGGGCGTCGGCCACTTTGTCCACGCGTTTTATCTTTATTAAATGTGAGATGCCATGCCTTTCTTTAATTTTTCATAGCCTATCAGTTATCAATACACATTATTGGTAATTTTATAGCCTATTAATGGATAATTAAGATTTACTTTATGCACACAAAATGTTATGAAAATCCATCATCCTGTTTTTGACTTAAAGCAGAACAGTTTTTTTTCCTAATAATTCTAAAAATAACTTCCCCTGTTCATATACTTCCTGTGTATAAAGTTTCATAAAAATTGGTCAAACTGTTATTGATTTGAATCCGAAAGTACATAGATAAAATGTTTTTAAATGTCAGATTCCTTACGGAAAAAATATACATTGGCCATAAAATTTCTAAAGAAATGAAATCTACAAACACAACTTTAATTTAATTATTGGTGTAGACCAGTGATTCTCAACCTTTTTTTGTTGCGGCACATTTCAAAATTTGGCGGCACACAAAGAAAAAGATAAAAATTATTTACTTACTAAAAATAAAAATATTTTTAATGCGAAATTTGAGCTTGTTGTTTTTTAATAATTTCATTTATATTTGGTCGTAAAAATGACAATGCTACTCTAATATCGTCTTCTACATTTAACAATCTTGATCTTTTTTTAGTTTTAATGTTCGCTAATGCTGAAAATCCGATTCACACAAATAGGCTGTGGAAAATTGTAATAATATGTTTAAAGCTTTTTTGGCTATCATTGGATAATCGCATCTGATGTTAATCCAAAATGAATTAATTGATTCTTCTAAATGTTTTAAAATTAAATCTGGATTATTGGAAAGCAAAATGAGTTCTTCCTCTTCATTCAAAGTTAAGTCAAATACAGTGGTATCCGTTATGAGAAATGGATTACGAACCCAATCAAATTTCTTAATATCTAATTTTGGGAAATAATGAATAATTGTCTCCTCTAATGTTGTCAAATTATCAACAAAAATTAATTTAATAGTTTTATAACTGTCTTTACGGACTGACTCAAACTTTTCTAAATTGCCTTCCGGAGCTATATTTTTCCATAGTTATTTGTTTTTTGAATACCACCAGCTTATCGGTTGAGTTTAAGATATTTTCATTAGGCCCTTGCATACTTGAATTGATGTTGTTAATTTTTTTTTAAATGATATAATTGAATAATATTGACATTATTATATATTTGCAAAATTTGGCGACACACTTTTGAAATTTGGCGGCACACAAAAGTGCCGCGGCACAGTGGTTGAGAATCACTGGTGTAGACTGTAGATCCATCTAAAAATATAATCCATCTAAAATTCATCTAAAGCTACCAAATAAAAAAGATAATTGAAAACTGATAATGGTGATGATATATATTGTGTTCATGGACAGTGGGACAGCGAAGCGGAGGCGCACATTGCTCACGAGCGGAAGACAGCGCTACTGGACGCGCGCTCGAGGCGCAATGGCGAGCGGAACACGACGGCAACGACGGTAGCTACTACGCGACCTCGTACTCCTCCTGGCTTAGCTACGGGACGGGCTTGCTGGCTAATATCGTAGAGAACCTGCAGGTATAATACACACTTAACATACCATTACAGGAACAGGAATTGAAGCCAACTTCTTCGCAGTTCCCAGTTCGCAACTGATCTTTTTACACTCCTACTGATTCTATATAAATAGACATTGGCGCTAATATAGAACAATTATCAGAGATATGTATCTCTCATAGCTTATAGAGGTATTTAAGCACAAACATTATATTATTGTTAAATAAAAAGGATACTCAAATAATATGAATTTAGGGTAGTATCGTAGGATGTGTTATTAGCTATATGTTGTGATCTCCAGCTGAAGCTGTACGACGTGCACATACGTTATGAAGACACGGTGACGTGCGCGCCGAACGCGTTCGCGTGCGGGCTCGCCGTGCAGGCGCTCTCCGCCGAGTCCTGCGACTCGGAGTGGCGGCGCGGGTTCACGCTGCTCGCCGACACCGACGGCTGCTCCTTCAAGTCGCTGCAGCTGGACAAGCTCGCGCTCTACTGGGACCGCGTCGCCGCGCCTCACGACATCTATTCGCAATGTGACATCAATCAACTCGCCGTAACGACTTTTACCATACCTCATCCAACCATTTCATTTATTTATGACTGTTCGAGTACAACTCAATTAGTGATGTTCTAATAACTTACTGATGCGATTTCGTATAACAATTGATTTTAATTATGAACAAGTTTTAATCGATTTAACATAATGATCTAGATCTAGAACAAAGCTCAAAACTTGTAAGAGTAACTACAGGAACATCAACACAGAAAGCTTCTTCTGCAGAAAGAGTGGATGGACTGTCTCAGTCTCTAAATACTCACAAATTTGTCTCAGTGCAATACGGTACGCAGACAATAAATGTAGATAAAGGATGTATATGTATGTAGTCGCAAGTCGTCAAGACAACATATAAGCAACTTCTGATTTCAAGAAAAGCATTTTAAATTGAATAAGTGTATAGTGGGACAATACGCTAGAACACGCTGAATCCAGAGGGGCACTCTCTAGTTATGCTGTAAGAGCACAGCTTGAAGGTGCTTAATACGTGTGAGTGTGTGTAGGAGCGCATGCGCGAGACATGGAGGGCGGAGCACCGGTACCTCGTGCAGCCGGCGAGCGCGAACGCCCGCGTGCGCCGCGAGCGCGCTCAGCAGCCGCTGCGCTCGCGCTCCCGGCCGCGTCTCGACTGCCACGTGACGCTCGACGCGGTGCTGCTGGAGCTCACCTCGGTACGCACCACCATGGCACTACTCATTAAACGCAACACTAAATATTTACTTGTAAATTACTCGCGGTCCTCTTCCTGTTCTTCGCTCTGATGATCGACTCAAACTGTTGTGTTGGCTTATGTGTACAGCGACAATACAGCGAAGCGGTCGGATGCCTGGCGGGGCTGGAGAGCATTGCGCGACTGCGGCAGTTCCGGGCGCTCCGCCCCGCCACGCCGCTACGGGGGCACGCGAGGGGACTGGTGGATCTACGCGCTATCTTGTCACGTACCACATCACGCCTGTTAGTATACTTTCTTAGCATATGTGTTGCGGGTGGAACCCTCCACTGAGAGCTTCTTCCCCTTCAGAAAGAATTCCTCCCGTCGCGTAATGTCTATTTTTCCCCTTTTGCTATAACTACGACTAGCTTTATTGCTAATTTATTTGGATAGTTTTCAATGTGATTTAAGTAAATTGGATTTCCTCCTTCACCTGCTCATATTTAGATGTTTATGGACATCCGCACTTGTGACATACCGAGGTATATAGCTGAGCGCAAAATAATATTGTGCATTCTTTGAAGTCACAAGCGCTTCCCCGGAGTTGCATTCCGTACATTCATACGCGTTTCGTATTGCCTTATATACATATAGGTGGCTTTTAATCTGTAGATAGTTTGTAGTTTCGTCTAACCAGCCAGTGCAGGTGTTTACATGGTAAATTTAGTTCTTCTCTTTTTGTTTTAGTGTGATGTTTCCGTGTTATTGTAGTTTAACAGGTGGATAGTTTCCTCCCGCGTGGTAAAAGTTATGTGGACTGATATCCAAACGCTCGATTGACTTCGCCAAATTTGGAGCCTCTTGGTTATTAGGTCGAGTCTATGTTCAAGGGGCAAGCAGTATTGCCAACCCTAAGAAACTAAAAACAACAGCTGAACAATAAAAAAACAAGGAGAAAACAGTAGATAAAAAAAAATGGCAGATTCCAGATTTCCCAAAAAATGAAAACAATCACTTACTTTCATTAGTTATCAGGATTCACATATATTGTTAAATTATAATATTGATCACAATATAATAAAAAACAAAAATTATTTTCCTCTTTAACCCTCATTTGCCTCATCTTTGGTATTTTTAGACTCATTTTCCTTTATAAAACCATACAAATTTTCGTTAAATTTCTTCATGTGCCTTTCAGTGGCTTCCAATGAATAGAAATCGGTTATTTCGAATTTAGTGATTTAGGTCGTTTAATTCGTTCGTTGTTTTTAAAACATATAAGTGTTATTGGGTTTAATTTCATTATACACATTGTGCTTATTAAATATTTGCATAGTGTAATAGGGGGCGCTGAATGCTAATTAAAAAACAACAAACATTAGGAATGAAACAGAAAGCATCAATGTGAAAACGGCAAATCTACTGTAACACGTGGTATATCTTAAAGGTCTGTGGTGTAAAAAGTGTACGGCAGAGGGCCTAGGATAGGACCTTGTGGTACACCTATTTTGAATACATAGAAATTCTATGCTACATCTGTTTCCTTCACTTGAAATAGTTGTGATGTTAAATATGAATTCATGGGAAATAGCAATGTGGAAGGTATCTTCTGATTTTAATCAGAACTTCTTCATGTCAAACACGATCAAAAGCCTGTTGTAGAGGCACAGTGGACCAGTACTCCTTGTCTTCGAGTGTCAAAAACTCTGTGTGCCTACTGTACTGTCCAATGTTGTTGTCTAAGTATTTTTTTTTTTCTTAATAAAAGGTTGGCTTATTGGCCTGTATGAGGTCACTACCGTTAGCTGGTTTACCCATTTTATGAATCATAATAATCTGGGATATTTTTTCTTTTACGTTATATATTTTACGAGCATCCACGCACTTACGTACACGTCTTCTATCTTTTATCTATTCTTATATCTAAAGACGTCGACCGCTGGATATAGGTTTCCTCAAAATCCCCACAACGACCGGTCTATTGTGTTCTTTATGAGGAGGAGATTAATATAATCGGCAGGGTTGGTGATCGCAGATTGATGTCTGTGTTGCTCAGAGGGTGCTGCTGTCCATCCCTTGGTTTATCCCTTAGACGCCTTCGACGACACCCGCGGGAACGATATGGGGTGGTACTATTCTTAGTCGGCTCCACATGGCACATATACATCACACATTAATATATATATATATATATTTAAAGTAATAATTGAAAATGATATAGTGAAGTGAATAGTGATATGTAGTTTGAATACGAATCAGGGACACAACCGAGACCGACGTGGGAGTCGTGTGTGGAGCGAGCTCGGCTGGCGCGTCAGTACGTGCAGATCTGCCTCGAGCTGTTCACGAACCCGACGGCGACGCTTCCGCCCGACAAGAAGGCCGCCAAGGACGAGTTCGAGTGGCGCTCGCCGCTGCACGTGCTCAAGCCGCTGCGGGAGGTGACACTGCACACCGCTAACCGCTTCACTCGAGAGAGCGAACATCTAATACATGTTGATATTGTGCTTCAGGTGGCGATGCGAAAGGTGCCCGTAACTAGTCCCGCATCGACACCAGAGAAACCTTCTTCGGGGCGGAGTATGCTGGTGCACTGGTTCCCGCAATGGTGGGGCTGGTACAGCTCCCCACCACCGCAACCAGATGGATCTTTTGAAACACCTGAATGTATACAGCAACCGGCGCTGACCGCCGCCGCATCCTCTGCAACGGGATCCGCCGACTTGGAAGAAGAAATACTGGATGTGATAGCTGACTCTATAGAGAACAACACTTTACTAAAAAGAGATACGGTGTTTGGGAAGTTTGAATTTATATTGAACAAAGGATCCCTTAACCTTTATATGGAAGATAAGTGAGTTGTGATAAATTCCAAGTGTCAGTTAGTAAAGTCTGTGTGTAGACCAAAGTGACAGGGTGATTTGATTGAGAGTTTGTTTACTGTAAATAGAGGTGCCGGTGTCGGTGTCGGTGTCGGTGTTGGTGGGGCGAGTGAGAGTGAGGGCGGAGGCGCGGGTCTCGAGCTGCAGTTCTGGAGCGTGCGCGTGGGCGTCGAGTCGCGGCCGCGGTTCGGTTCCGGGGCTCTGCACGTGTCACTCGGCTCGGTGCTGCTGCGGGAACGAATCACTCCAAACACGCTCTTCCCCATCATCTGTGCACCGCAGGTATCTCCTTATTTAGTTATACTCTCTACTTATAACCACTTTACGATATTTAATGGAAACGTGGAATGGAATTTATTTGCAATATCGAGATGCAATGTGGCAGGGTGTGATCCGCGAGGGATTGAGCTCGATGAGCACGAGCGCGTCGGCGGCGTCGTGGTGCCGCGCGCACGCGCACGAGCACGCGCACGCGCACGGCGAGCACGCGCAGCTCGAGCCGCTGTTCCAGCTCACGTACGAGAAGAAACCGTTCGGATTAAATTGTGACTACAAGTCAGTTCTATATGTTTCATAAATTTTTACACGGACATAACTTTCTGAAATGTCTCGATAAAATGAAAAAGCGACTTAAATAAATACAAACGCATACGTTTATAGGATTTAACGTGCGAGCCTCTGCGTTGCTGTACTATTCAGTAAACAGTATTTTATTAACATAAAAATGTAATGAAAGCCATTATAATAACATTTGTTATTTTTTTTCCCATTAGCACTAAATGGCGTTTCTTATTACTAGTTATGTGGCCGCGGCTCTCCGCCCGTATTTCATAAATTCTTCATAAACATTCATTGGAAAATAATGTTTTGATAAGTTTTAATTATTTTACGCGAAACTCTAATTATTTTGAAAAAATTAAAGTAACTTAAGGTACGCGGAGTAACTTCTGCTGTTTGGCCAAAAAAAGCCCCGTCCAAATTGGCCCTGCCGTTGCGGAGATTATACGGAACAAACAGACAGATAGAGATTTATTTCGATATTACAAAGAGACATATCAATTGTATGTATTAGTATAGATTATGATAAGATCGTAATGTGTGTATGTGTAGGATATGGGTGAAGTGCGCGTGCGTGGAGGTGGTGCAGTGCGAGGAGGTGGCCGCGTGGGTGCGTCGGTTCGCGAGCCCGAGCGCGCACCCGCACGCGCACGCACGCACGCACGCGCAGCACGCGACGCGCGCCACACTCATACACCACTGGGACCACATCGTGGGCGCGCAACATGTAACACACTTCTCTTAACAAAACACTAAGTTGTAAACATATTTGATCTTAAGGGAATTAGGAAGTTAAACAAATGAACATACCCTAAGAGCCGATTTTTTGATCGGTGGTGAAAGTTACTATATCCATTTGTCAATTTTACTATTACTCTTACACAAACCAATGGTTATAATCACAATGCGTTTTTTGATGACAAAATCTACTATGGTTAAATTTAGCAATAGTTATTTATGTTGCCAGTAAAATGAACTGTATAATGAAATACTTTTGATTTCGGTTAAATTTTATATGATAATTCCGAGTAAAATGTGTCATGGTCCATAATTCGAGTTGTCGAACAAACATTACAAAAAACAAAGGGTCGAGCTACTCTCGAACATCAGTGTCCATTATTATTTCTTGTGATAGTTTTGAAATGATATTAGCTTTTTTTTATTTCGTCTTGTCTAAAATATTATTTGATTTTATAATTTAATTCTTGAAATGAATATATTTTACAAGCCAGATAAATATTTGCACGAACTTGATATACTATACATAATGGAATACTCAATTCTTATGAAAAACAAAATTCATAAACAAAAATATCCCAAAAAGATAATAAATAGCAATATATTGTTATTATTTAACAAAAAAATTATATAAATTAATGTTATATAATGAAATTTCAAATTATCTACTTCAAATGTTACACAAAGGCAATGAAACAACTGTTCGCACTAGAGTTAACCATCCGCCATCTTGCTAACCCGACTAGGCTGAATTTTTTAACAAATAGTCACATTTTTGACAAATGGTTAGCTTAACTATGTTTCAAAAAACGCATCAGGGCATTACTTTAACCATATGTTACAAATCTGACCATTTCTTGAGTTGACTACGGATAAAAAAATTGGCACTAAGTTACATAATCATTCCGTGTTTACGGACAAAAGGATATAGGAGAGAGTGAGTGAGTTAGTTAATGAGCAATGTATCGTGGTGCAGGGGGAGCGCAGGTCGTGGCAGGTGGAGCTGGACATATCGGCGCCGCAGATCCTGCTGGTGGAGAGGCTGTCCTCGCGGGACTCCGCCGTGCTCGTCGTGGACTTCGGTCGGCTGCGACTCGGCAACGCGGACCTGCAAGACCCCCCCGCCCCGCACACTCCTCTCGATGTCGATGGTAATGTCAATTTACCTACCTTACTTGTCATGGTTATATTTGTAATACACTTATGATGATGATGTGTAATCTATCTATCTATATCTATCTTCCATCTATATTTATATATAAGCAAAGTTTGTTTTATTGTCGGAGGTAAACTCGAAAACTACTGGACCGATCAGCGTGAAACCACAATCATTCGACGCGGAATTAATCCTAGATGGTTATAGGCTATATATTTTTGAAATTCTACGAGCCCTTCGCCATGTTTTCTCAATTTATTTGTTTTATTATTCCTTTGACGCACCATCACCTCAAAACTACTGAACATATCGGGATAGGACTAACACCTTTCAACGCAGTATTTTTCGTGGACAGGTGTTTTTTTGGATTCCACCGATCCTCTCTCATTTTTTTTTTTCGATTAACTCTTTTGTACATTTTCCACTTCAATTTACGTTTATATACATTTTTTCCGCTAATACAAAACAAAATACTCTTACTTGTATTCATTAATTTGTTTTTTTATAATTAGCTATAAAAGAAACGTCATGTGCACGGAACATATGAAACGCGGGTGGAGCCGCGACCACCAGATAGTAATCCATATATTTTCCTATGTTTATGTTATGGTTGCGGTTACAATTTAAAATGTAAATATTATTGTGACGAGAGACGCGTGTTGTAGAGCTGTTCATGACGCCGTGCTCGACCCCCCCGGCAGCCTGCTGTCGCCGAGCTCGCCGCCGGACCCGCCGGACCCCCCCGCCAGGCCCGCGCACCACGTGCTCGACGCCGCCCACCTACACGACAAGCTCTACGAGAGGTCTGTGCCCCGTTGCACAACTTTTATACTTCTATCTCTTTCCATTTTACTTGAATGCATTGTTGAACGCATAAAACGTTACGATGTGACCGGCAGGTACAACATAGAGCTAAGCGAGCTGCAGATCCTGGTGGGTCGCGTCCGGGACAACTGGAAGTACGCTCACACGAAGGGCACGTCTTCCCTCCACCTCCTCGACAGATTCAGTATATCGTTGCAGGTGAGTTACACGTCCACATGTTTCTGTGTTCATTACCTCCTTTTACTTATGTAAAATTTGCCTCAGAAAGACGTACGATTTTTGGAATGAGTATTGTGTTTGAGCGGGGTGAGGGGTGCGGGGTTCCGCCATAGAAACCTTCACAGGAGCTCAGTCTCCGCGATGCGTGAGTAATTATTACAAAAATGCCGGTTCGTGTAGTGTTGTTGACGTTTACATCGTTCTGAGTAAAGATTATAGGACCTTTAGTTGCTTCTCGCTAGTTGAAGGATGACTGGAGGGAAAGTCGTGGTACACGTTGAAAGTTATTTATTAACTGATTCTTATGTGATTAATTAATTGATTATAATTATAATTCTGATTCTGATTATTTGATGCTTATTCTGATTATTTGATGCTTTCTGATTAATTCTGATTTTTTTTTTTTTTTTGACCTAGCTAATGCTGTTGACCGGAAGGGCCTTTACAGCTTCACCGAACTTTGGGGGCGAGTGCTGAAGGCACTCAGCCGCAAAAAGGTGACTAACTCAAGGGCTACCAAAGTTGTACGAACCTCGGCTTGGCCGTCACCTGAGTACTCAAGACTCACTCGCGAGTTGTATCCTAGCTATCCCTACATTTTTTATATTAATATATAAAAAAAAAAAAAAAGGTTCCTTACAGGACCTATGTACCTTGCATGTTATGCATGAGTGTGTATGGAGTGTTGTGCGTGTAATTGCTCAATGCGTGGGCAGTGTTACTGTATCGCGCTGGCGGCGACGTCAAGAGCCTCCCCAGTTGGGGAACGAGACACGTCTTGGGTCGCCGCCTGAGGGGGACCCGGAGTGTGTGCGGGAGCAAAGTTAGCCGCCTGTCCCCGGCGGCGGGAACGGCGGTTTCGCGGGCGTGGGCGCTGGCACGCATTTGTACGAGGTAAAGGAGGGAAGATCCTATTACTACGAGTTATGGTATCGTCGCGGCACGATAAGATTCTTTGCGGTCGACGTATACGACGCGGCTTACGTCCTGGCAAGTACGAGACGGCTCGCACGATGAGGGGGTTCGAGTGTGTCTCTGCGCGTTCGAAGAATGCGCGACACTGGGTCTTGAAAACGGACCTAATGGAGGGCAGGTTGAGATCCCTGTGTAAATCCACAGTTCTCTCGAACCATTGGGCACCTACTGCCTTCCTTACTAAGCGATTCTGAATCCTTTGTAAGGCGTGCATGCGGGAACGAGTGATGTGTCCGAAGACAGGTGCGCAATACGTGATGATGGGTCTGACCACCATCTTGTATAGGGTAATCTTATGGCGGAGTGCCATTTTGCTCTTGCTGTTATAGAGCGGATAGAGACGACCTAGCACCATGGAGGTCTGGCGCTTCACTTTCTTTATGTGAGATTTGAAAGAGAGTCTGTCATCTAATTGAACTCCTAGGTACCTGACTTCGGAGCAGTATGGGATTTCAGTACCCGCGTACTGTATGGGCTCGGGAGGGTCTTCCCTAAGTTTTCGGCTTCTAGTGAATAATAACGCGGCGCTCTTACTCGGGTTTATCGCGAGACGCCATTTGAAATACCAAGCGCTGAGTTGGTCGACAGCGCCTTGGACGTATTTACGTAAGACCGTTTTCTTACGAAAAGCGAAATATATGACAGTGTCGTCCGCGTATAGACCTAACTGAACTCTTCCGAGATCAGGGAGGTCCGCTAAGTAGAGGTTGAAGAGGACAGGCGCCAGAATGGAACCTTGGGGGACTCCTGCGCGTATGGGGTGGGCTATAGAGAGAGCGCTCTCTACTTTATAGCGGAAACTACGATCGGTGAGGTAATCGTGTATGATTCTAACCAGAGTGTCTGGGATACCTAATCTAGTGAGTTTGTAGACGAGGCCCGTGTGCCAGACCTTGTCGAATGCTTTGGCAACGTCGAAAAAGACCGCGAGCGTATGCCAGGATTTATTAAATTCAGGGTGATTAATATTGGTGAGTACGTACTCCGTGAGGCGGAGCACCTGATGCGCACAGGAGTGTCTGGCTCGGAAACCAAACTGTTGGGGAGGCAAGAGATTTTTGTCCTCTATCACCTCTATGAGACGGTTCATAAGGATCCGCTCATAGAGTTTACCTAAGGTGTTAAGTAGGCTGATTGGACGGTAACTATCGGGTTGCCTGGCGTCTTTGCCAGGTTTGTTTGTGTTTGTGTGCCCTATAACTATAGCTGCTTTCCAGGCGGCTGGAAAGTGGTTGTTCTTGATGGCCGCATTGAAGATGCAGACCAGCAACACGACCAGAGGCGGAGGAAGAAGTTTGATGACTTCGTTCCTGATTCCGTCGGGACCGGGGGACTTTCTGGGCTTAAGGCCCTTGATGGCAGTCGCAACCTCGTCACAGGTGACAGGTGAGAGGGGGACAACCGGAGTAAGAGCGAGGGAGTCCTTCACGGAGGATTCGACAACAGAGATGTGTTCGACATCAATGTTGTCGGTGACGGGAGCGCATTGATGCTCGAGGCTATCGGCTAAGCACTCGGCTTTTTCGATATCGTCAAATGCGGGTTGAAGACCCTGCGTATTTCTGTCCAGGGGGGGCATGTTAACGATGGTACGGTCCATCTTCATGGATCGTGCGAGCTTCCAGTACGCGAGGTGGGAAGGTTTCAGCTCTCCTAAGAGGCTGTCCCACCTTTCATTACGGATCTGATCTATGCGGCTTTTCACCGCTCTACGCAAAGAACGCAAGCGCGCACGATTCTCCTCTGTCGGATACGTGTCGTGGGCGCGGGTCGCGGCGTTTTTCTGCGTGAGCAGAGCTCCACGTCATCGGGGAGTACAAAGCGGCGATCGTTCGCCGCTTGCACCTCTTTCGAGGTCTCCTCGATGCCGATCTTGAGGTGCTCAACCAGAGCATCGATCGCGAGGTCCGCGTCCGCAGACGTATCCAGTACATCTGGGATCCTATCGAGAGAGGGGGTGGACGGATGGTCCTTTAAATAACGGCCGAGCTTGTAATAATCCGCGACTTTTACAACTGGCGGGCTAGAATTAGAGTCATCCGTGTGACCTAACAACAAAACTACTGGGCGGTGATCGGAGTCGAGTTCGTGTACGACTTGTATAAGACGCACAGGAAGCGCGACTCCTTTCAAAATAGCAAAGTCTAGAACCGACGGGCGACAGTTCGGTTGGAAGTGGGTGGGCTCTAACGGCGCGACGACCTCAAAA
Source organism: Samia ricini (assembly GCA_014132275.2). Taxonomy (NCBI): domain Eukaryota; kingdom Metazoa; phylum Arthropoda; class Insecta; order Lepidoptera; family Saturniidae; genus Samia; species Samia ricini. Next base: position 34,760,395 of record AP028162.1, read on the forward strand.
TCGAGCTTCCGTACTAAGCGCATGAGTTCCGCCCCCATTGGGCGTAACGCACGAGCTGTTCCAGAAGGTATGCCCGCAATTGAGATCGCCGGCGATAATGACAGAGTCGCCTAATGCGAAAAGTTTCTCTAAATCTGACCTTAAGGGTCGCTTACTGGGGGGGAGGTATGCAGACACGAGTACGATTGACGGATGGCCAGTCATACCTATTCTGCATACCGAAACTTCCATATTGGTAAGCTCCGGAGCTTGCAACGGCGAGCAATAAAGTGACCGTTTATAATAAATAAGGGTACCACCGCCCCGTTCAGGGGTCCTATCGTTGCGTACTATATTAAAATTCGCAATCCCGGGATTGCGATCACTAGGATTCAAAAAGGTTTCCTGGACGAGAAATACGTCTATTTGACGATCGCGGAGAAAGTTAGCGATTAATTCACGCTGCGGAGCTAATTTCCGCGCGTTAAAGAATGAGAGGGAGAGACCGCGAGGCTTGATCTTAGCCATTTATTACGGGGTAACAGACACGCGTGCCAGACCTTGGAGGGTCATGGCGATAGCGGGGAAACGCGCGATAGCCTCGAGCTCGGCGTTTCCTGAGCCGCTGTTCAACATTGCGTTGAACGCGACTACTTCCTGCACATCATGGATGCGCAGGAGAAATAGTACCCGGTCTAAGCCGGTGGAGTTGGCCTGAGGGGCCTGAGGGGGGGTAGCCAGACGCGGCTGCGCCTTAGCTTGGGGCCTAGGTGCCCACGGAGCCAGAGGGGCTGCGGGGCGGGGGGCGGGGGAACGGGTCGGCACCGCGGAAGGCGACGCCGACGTGCCTGGGAGGCACGGGAAAGACCTCAGTGTCATCGGCGGCACTTGAGGTTGGAGGAGGAGGGGTGCAGCGTTCCTCTGCGGAACGTGCCTGCCACCCTTTTTAGGGTGGTTACGCTTTACCTTGGGTGCGCACGGGCACCCACGGTAATTGGCGGGATGACCCTCCTGCCTGCACAATACGCAGCTGGGAGGGTCGGTTGTGTCTTTGGGACGGGGGCAGTCGGGGGTGAGATGGTCCCCGAGACACTTGACACATCTCGGAGCCATATAACAACTCCGAGAACTGTGCCCGTACCCCTGGCAACGGTGGCATTGCGAGGGGGTAAGATTTCTTGTGTGGGACTTCCACACAGATGCGGGAGAGGCCGCAGAGGGTCTTCAGACCGAAGACCTTCTTGCTAACCTCATTGGCGGGGAGTGCGACAAGGACCATATTATATGGTCTCCTGCCTCGCTGATCGTGCATCCGATGCACTTCAGCATCGGGGAAACCCTGCTCCCTAAGGGAGGCAGCTATATCTTCGCAAGAGAGTTCCTTTGGAACTCTCTTGATCACGACGTGGAGGGACTTCTCCTCCTCCAGCGCGTGCGTGAAAAAAGCATATTTCGCCTCACGGAGAAACCGCGTGAGGTCGCGGAAGGTGTCCGTGGTCGACACCTTCACCATGATTCCATCGCGAACATTCGTCGCGCTGGAGAAGTGTATTTTGCGGCTCGCTAACGCCGCAGAGATTTTTGTCCAGGACGCTTTGTCCTGGATCGTGACAGGGGGGGGGGGACGCACTTTCTTAGGCTGCACCTGAGACGGTGCAGCTGCAGGCTTGGGCGCTGCCGACTTCGCGGCAGGCAGCGGAGTCGGCTGCCGTGACGCGTCCTCTACGGCGAGGACCTTCGGGACTGACTCGGAGGGCGGCGGAGAGGCCGGCGCCTTCCTCTTATTTTTCCGCTTAGGGGTGGTGAACTCACCCCCCCCCCCCCCCAGCGGAGGGAACGCGGTGTCCATCTCGTCCGAGTCTGACCCGGACGACGAATGGACTACGGGAGCGGCGAACCTAGGCATCAGGCTCGGATGCCTGTCTGCCTGGCTCGGGGGGGAGAGCGGGGAAAAGCTATTCCCCGTACTAACATTAATAACGTCTGCTGAAGTCGGGCGGAAGGGGGACCGCGAGCGCGACCGGGATCGCGACCTGCAATCCGAGAACGATGAATCCCTACGCGAATGAGACGCGGGCGGAGTACGCGGACGCGAACGCTCCGGGGCGTTTATATTTGCGACAGGTTTACGGATTTTGGGACCCGACGCGGCGGTTGAGGACAGCTGCCCCTCTTAAAGTTTTCGAACTCCCGAGCTAATTCGGGCGACCTCTCGCACAGAATCCTAACAAATCGGCTTAGGAGCTGACGCTCCGCAGCCAACGAATCGGCCATCCCGCGATGGCAAGAGGGCAGGGGGGCGCGCCAAAAATCTATGAGACTACGCGAGTCTCGCAAGTGACCGTTGAGTCAAAGTGCAATGACTCAAGGTAAATGGGAGCCTACGGAGCCTAGGGGGAGGCCCTAACAAGCCCTAGGGCCGAGGACGTGGGTCAGACGCCCAAACAGCACCCAGGGGATGGAATTTGTCGCAGGAGCGGAAATCGGGTAAGAAAGAAGGAAACCCGGTGTGATCACACACCAGATTCCGGTATTCGGTGACCCCAGAAGGGGGTCCCCAGGGAACCTTTTTTTTTTTTTTTTTTAACGTGGTTTAAATCTGCTCGTTGAACGCTCGGACGTGCGCCGAAAAACCCAGTTTTTCGCACACGTGTGATCCTCGCGACAGACCGTAGACACCGAGTCAATTTACTTAGGTGTCCGTGTGTCAGGTTGGCCGCAGCCGACTGACTAAACACTCCACGTCCCTAACCGGCGCAAAGATGCCAGGGCCTCCGGAGCACATTATACATGTATTCTGCAGAGGCCCTGGCAGTCCCCAGGGAACCTGCTAAACCCTGCACCACCTTCGGTTGGCACCGTTAGGTCTCCGGTGATGACCACAATCAAGAGAGAGTGGGTTTCAGCAACGTCGTGAAGCGACACGTATCCTCACCTTAAGGGTGAGTATACGTTAAACGCGCGCGTACTGAAAAGTACGTTTTTCGAGAATACTCGAAGTTATAAATAAATTATAAGAACGAGTATTCGAAAACTCGCTACAATTCGACACGCGAAGCAAGTCTTCGTGACCCCGACTTCTGGAATCCAGTAACCGACGTCACGGATACACACAACTACGGTACGTAACGTAAGCGAAAACAAGTACGACTTGGAGCGAGCGACCCAGGCATGCGTGCACACACCTCGGCTTACCAAACGAGACTCAACTCTTAATTCTGAGGACATATAGTGAAACTTAAATTCTAAAAGATCCCTCGTTAGTCGTAGGGCTTACAAAGATTACGGTGGTCAATCAGAAACATGCAGAGTGCGAGCGAGACAGGACACACGGACTTCTCTCATACGAGGCATTAAATATATGTAACCCGTGCGCCCGCGGCTCGCGCTAGTGTGCTGTTGGATGTTGATGAGGTCTCTACAGACCCAAGACAACGTCCGAGTGAAAGTCTGATTAAACTCAAGTTTACTGGTTCGTTAGCGCAGTTGTATTACATACGACTGCCGTTCTGAGGTCTCGGGTTCGATCCCCGGGTCGGGTCAAGTGATATTGGGTTTTTTCTACTCAGTATCATTCCGGAGTTTGGAATTTGTGCCCGATATGGCGACAGGCTCGCCCCCTGTCACATCTGGGACGGAACTAAGCTCGGCGGAATGTGGGTGGTGTAGTTCGCTACTTCACCTCTGCCTAACCCTTCGGGGAAAACAGGCGTGAGCATATGTATGTACTTATTTACTTTGAGCGCTCACCTTTTTTTTTTTTTTTTTTTTTTTTTTGACGGAGGGAAATGCATTTACGCACTACCCTTATCTATTGTACACTTCACCTCTGCCTAACCCTTCAGGCGTGAGCATATGTGAGCAAATTCCGACCAAAAACAGTAATGTTACGAGATATTTATCTTTCCACAACTGGAAGAGTTTGATGTCTATAATCATGCGATATGATTTTAACAAGAAGAGGGTGTTTTATTTGATTGTTTACCTACCTTTAAAGATATCACGCTAGACTTCAGAAGAAAGTGTCACAATATGTGCTCCGAATATTTTAATTTAAGGTCTTTAACAAAGGGAATCTGGTACAAGGCCATTCAACCATCTTTAGGTTCTGTCCCTTGGTTCGAAGAGTCCGATATGAGCAGGTACACGATTGTACTGGCTTTAAGAATTCGTTCTGGATATGTTCCATTAAATAAATTCAATTTTTTAATGAATAAAAGCGAATCTCCGAATTGTAATGTGCAGGAAGATATATATCATATAATTATGGAATGTACCCGGAATGAGACTCAAAGACGTCTAATTTTTGGAATTAATTATGATGTTGGTTTGTGCAATGTATATCGAAAGAAGCCAAATCGATTTATGATTTGGTGGACGTCGTCATTAGGCCGAGGAATTGATTACATATTTTGTTTTATTTTTCTTTCCGTTTCTATTGTAGTTGTTGTATTATAATATAGGCTTTATGTATGTATGTAATGGACGAGGGTGGCATGTTCAGCATGAACAAACTCTCTATAAAATAAAGATAAAAAAAAAATATAGCGCGACTTATCATACATCTGATTCCTCAATAGAACTCGTAAACGAGTCGTTTGTAGGGTAACTATACTATAATAATCCCACCACGATTGCACTGTTCGAGACAAACATTAAATAAGAAATGTCTGCTATCTATCCACGCACATAAGTTTTCAACAATCTGAAGTCCAGATATAAGTAGCGTTTGCAGCGCGATGGTGCAAACCTCAAAAATGATATTTAAGAATAATAACGTCCCCGTGTCTCTATTTTTATTTTAATAAAAATTTGTTTTTGTACTATTTTTGTATTTTTTTTAATGTTTTTTTTATGTAAACTTAGTTGGATCCAATTTAACTTTCAAGTAATGTTGCCAACACATACTTTTTCTGTGCACGGTACTTGATCAGATGAGCATTTAATGCTATAACACTATAGTGCAGTTTGATAAGGTCAACTGTATATTCAAGCTTCTCATAACTGCCTCGGTGGCGTAGTTGTATTACGGTGCGACTGTCGTTCTGAGGTCTCGGGTTCGTTCTACGGGTCGGGTCAAGTGATATTGGGGTTTCTCTACTCAGTATCATCCCGGAGTTTGGAATTTGTGCCCGATATGGTACATCTGGGACGGAACTAAGCTCGGCGAAATGCGGGTGGTGTAGTTCGCTATTCCACCTCTGCCTAACCCTTCGGGGTTAACAGGCGTGAGCTTATGTTATGTTATATACTCAAGTTTTTTAAGTGTTGATTTATTTGATAATTTTGCAACGGTTGAAGTTAGCACGTTGTGAGACCTGTCTCTAAGTAAGGAATATGTATGTATGTATGTATGTATGTATGTATGTATGTATGTTTGTGTGTGTGTTTTTGTAGGCGGAGCGGCGCGTGGTGGCGACGAGTGACCCGCAGTACCCGGCGGCGGCGCTCTGCGGGTCCCTGCCCGCGCTCGTCGTGCACCTCAGCGAGCACAAGCTGTGCGCGCTGCGCAGCGTGCTGCGTGACCTCGCCCCGCAATCACGGTACTCCAAACTCTATTCCACAATAATACAATTAACAATGTTTACAAATATTAACTTCTTTTTAAAAAAGGGTGTAGACTGTACTGCACACTCGGCACGGCACATCGTAATGTTTATGCGAGTTCAGTCTCAGTCGGGCCGTCTATTTCCGACGCAATCATTTTTGAATTGTGAAGAGTTACGGGCAACACTATTTCACGCACACTTTTACAGCTCGTTTTTGTAACGCTTCATAAATAACACTGTTGGTCTAGTCCAGTGATTCTCAATCACAGTGCCGCGGCACTTTTGTGTGCCGCCAATTTTCAAAAGTGTGCCGCCAAATTTTGCAAATATATAATAATGTAAATATTATTAAGTTATATCATTTAAAAAGAAAAATATTTTTAACAACATCAATTCAAGTATGCAAGGGCCTAATGAAAATATCTTAAACTCAACCGATAAGCTGGTGGTATTCAAAAAACAAATAACTTTATGGAAAAATAAAGCTCAGGAAGGCAATTTAGAAAAGTTTGAGTCAGTCCCTAAAGACAGTTATAAAACTATTAAATTAATTATTGTTGATCATTTGACAACCTTAGAGGAGAGAATGATTCATTATTACCCAAAATTAGATATTAAGAAATTTGATTGGGTTCGTAATCCATTTCTCATAACAGATACTTCTGTATTTGACTTAACTTTGAATGAAGAGGAAGAACTCATTTTGCTTTCCAATAATCCAGATTTAATTTTAAAACATTCAGAAGAATCAATTAATTCATTTGGGATTAACATCAGATGCGATTATCCAATGATAGCCAAAAAAGCTTTAAACATATTATTACAATTTTCCACAGCTTATTTGTGTGAATTCGGATTTTCAGCATTAGCCAACATTAAAACTAAAAAAAGATCAAGATTGTTAAATGTAGAAGACGATATTAGAGTAGCATTGTCATTTTTACGACCAAATATAAATGAAATTATCAAAAAACATCAAGCTCAAATTTCGCATTAAAAATATTTTTATTTTTATCTTTTTCTTTGTGTGCCGCCAAATTTTGAAATCGTTAAATATGTGCCGCAACAAAAAAAAAAAGGTTGAGAATCACTAGTCTAGTCTATACAGACTGAATAACACACAAAAATATGGCAACCATATTATATAATCACACCGTCTCTGTTATCTCTTAAACTATGAATTCCGTCTCACTCAACTTTGTTTACTTTCAAATCTTTGAATTTGGAACATGCCCATGTCGGATTGATTGATTCGCTATATAAGATTGATCTCAGACATATTAAGAACGTCAATCCACGTAAAATTATATTATCATGAACCAATATATCATACTAGGGATATGCGAATAAATAGAACTTACTAATTATTCGTTCCGTATCGAATGTTAATATTCGATTCGAAATTTGAAAATTTTCGAATTATTCTTAAAGTTTCGAATAATTCGAATTTATTTTGAATGACTCGTAAACTATGAAATTATTAAGATTATTTCGAGTATTTTCAATTCAGGGGTTTTTATGTTCAATATTCAATTTAACAGTCTACTTACATTTTATTCAAACCATTAAATAAGTTTAAATAAAATGAGCAATTGTAATTTCTGGGTAATTGATTTTTAAACCAACGTAGAATGTTTCGATACACGATTTAAAGGTATTTGAATAGAAACAATTGAAAATCCAGAGATATTTAATTAATTCGCGAATTATTCGAAAATTTTCGAATTATTCCTGGATTTTCGCATAATTCTAAAATTCGAATATGAATATTCTATTCGAGTCGATTCAACGATATTCACACAGCCCTACATTATACTTTTTTGTATATTATTTCAGGTCCCGTGAAACTCAAACTCAAGACCGACAGACGGAAGAAGAAGAAGACGAGAGCAGCGTTAGCTCAGAGAGCGAGCAGTCGGATCGGAACTCGACGCTGTTCATGCTGCAGTTCGCCATCGATCAGATGTCCCTCGAAGTAACTTGTACATTCAGAATACGCTAAGTATATCCATCATTTATACACCAAAAAGCTTAATTAAATTAATTTCATATAGATAGCTTAGTTATTAATAAAATGAGATGATACCTATCGCTAGGCCTTTTCTCTCGATAAGATACTATGGGAAATTTACTGTCGTTAGATAAATTGGAGAGTTTCTGAAATATCTCATAGGTCCAATCCCGTGGGAGGAGCATCGCCGAGGTGCAGGTGTGCGGGGTGAAGGCCGCCGCGACGGCTCGGCCCCGGGACCTCTCGCTGTCCCTCTCGGTGCACTCGCTGCTGCTCGTGGATGCTCTGCAGACGTACGGGCCAGACTTCGAACTGCTCGTCGCCAGCCATAAGCACGTCGGGATGGACACTGCGTCGGGCAGCATCCGCGGCTCGGAGCCGACGTCCCCCACGTCCCCCGCGTGCCCGGCGTCCCCCACGGGCCCCGCGTCCCCCGCGCCCTGTGCGCACCCGCCCCCCCGCACGTGCTGCACCAGGCGCTCCACTCGCTGCACAATGGATCCACGGATAGAAGTAAACCACTTTTGTACTTTGATACTAATAATTGTATTGTCCATGTATAAGCAAGGCGTTTTAATATATGGCAGAGCCTCCAGGTCCGGGTAGAGCGAGCCCGGCGCCGAGCTGGGCGACCACCGCTGGGACCGGATGGGGCGCCAGCGGGCAGGGCTGGGGGGGCGGCCGGCCTCGTGGACTCGGAAGCCCTGATCGCTGTCGAGCTTTGCCTCGTACGGGGCGAAGGAGACTCGGAAGACCTAAGGATAGCCAACATACTCTTTAATAATTTGGACATTATTGGTAAGCAATTCTGGATAATATATTGTGTTTTGGGGTTTCCTGTAAACAAAAGTATGTTTTTTTTGACATTCCGTTATAATAATAATTTATATAATTTTGTATAAAAAATGTATATATTTTATATAACAATTAAATATATTATAAAAAATGAAACTTTGATGTCTGCGCTTGTCGATTGGGCTTTTCCCGAGCTGGTTGTAGTTTTTAAACGTTCACAAACGCCTTGTTGAGGTTTACATTGAATATTATTATTATTATTCGAAAAAGGGGCTAAGCAGGCTTATTCAGACCTGTGTCACTGCGACCTAGTCAGATCTATTGTGATCGCCCTTATATTGCTGAACCTCACTGCCTAGACCTACAACTTGAATATACTGTAGTATCTTTTTGGCAGAGAGCGTCTGTGCCTGCTCCGGGAGCAACGCGTGCTTACCCAGAATTCGGTTACGTATGGGTATTGGACAAGCTTAACCGTTCCTTTCATCCCCTTCTTTACCCATTTAAATCTCGCGGCTATAATGCACCAATAGCAACGCGTGCTATCCGGGCGCTCGCTAGTCAATAAAAACAGTAGTGTGTGCCGTTAATAACAAAAACCGAAACTCGCGAGTGCTCCATAAAAGAAAATAAAATATTCAAGAAAACCGTCAGAAAACCATCCAGCGGTACAGTGCGAGTGTGAGATCCAGGTGTTGGCCGTGACTCAGTTATACCTTTTCTTTTTCATGTAACCCTTATCCTGGTTAAGCATCAAACAGGTATTAATGGATCACATTCACACAAGATGTGCTTTGGTGTTTCGTCTGCACTCTCTTGTGTTCTGGACACCGATGTTGTGCATATGCTTGTCCAAACAACAGTGCCCAGTTAGTGCTCTCACTAATACTCGTAGCTGATTCCTACTGAGCATCAGGGCTTCCTCAGCTTTGCGCTGAGTGAATGCTCTGACGAGCTCTTTGGAATGAATTTGTCCTGGCAATTTATTCCAGAATTCTATAGCCTTATAGGTATATTGGTCCGTTATGGTCACATTGAATAACTTTTTCCACTAGCTGAACATAATGACTGGGCTTCATCTAATGTTAAGTAAAGTATAGTTGAAGAACGATGATGTCGTCCAATAGAAAACATCTATCGTAATCTAGTTACTATTCATGATATATAGTTGTTGGTCGCCGCAGTAACGTCGCGATACGATGGATTGTTTATAAGTGAATCCATCTTACGCTTGCGTTCACTCGGGTTCAGTTAAAAATCTATTATAGTTTGAAGTAAAGAGGAATAAATCGTAAAGATTTTGACTCTGTAGGAATGGGATCTATATAACCGGTGTGTTTGTTTACAGCAAACCAGGAAACTATAGTGGAACTGATCGGTTTCGCACAGCGAGTGTCGGCTCCCGACACCGGCGGGAAGAGCCAGCGCGAGGCAGAACATGACCGACCAGTTCCAGTGGCCAGTCTCTCGCGGTCTTCCACTGAAGAATCTGAGCTCAAGGTGGGGTATTGCCAACAAAGAATCAAATGTTAAATTATAACTTTATTACGTTAGTTGTTGTCAGCAGTGGCTCCCGGTACTAAATTGTACCGGTAATATATTGATAGCCAGATAAACTACTTCCATGGGCATAAGTCTTGAAAACATGTGTATAGGAGTGGTGGTGTATGACCGAATCGAAGGACCTTGATTAATTCGATAGCTTTGTCGCCGATCCTAGGGCTTCCTACTCCTTATTAATTGTTCTGGCTCACCAAATAACCGCACCCAGCAGTAACAGTGTCGACTTACCCGGTGTGCCGATGCAGATACTTCGCCCTGCAATGATGCACAGCTCCGTCCGCTGTGTCTTCTTGATGTTGAGCGGCCGCTCTTTTCCGTAACCAATTTCACTATAGCTACTTTTAATATCCAAGCACGCACAAACGTTGAACACGTTTTGAGCTTAAAATAAGCCAAAATAATATCCAAGTCGATTTTATTGTAAAATGTTCCGAGGAGACCGGGTCGCGTGATTGCAAAACCGTTGGCGAGAGAGGGGCGCCACCAAGCGTCGAAACACCGAAAACCACCGGGCACAGATTACATGGTGTTGCCTGAACAAGGAGTATCCTAGGGCGTGTAAATAGCCCAAGGAGCAGTTTTGGGGGGCAATCTAGCCTGAGCGATGCGGTTGTGAAAGGAGCTAGTAATCTACGCACTGATGGTGACGGCAACCGTTCCCTCTGCCAACGTATAGTGTCCAGGACGGTTTCCTCGAACTCACTTTCACGTAAAGCGTATATATAAGTATTATAATAAGCGTGCAGCTGTGATAGCGCGGGTTTGCGGTAAAACAATATTTGTAGCGGACGCGTTCGAACTCGAGTATGCAATTCAACTGTCACGGCTCAGTAATAACTCAACCGTTGAGTCGGCGCAGTACTCCAGCAAATCACCAGCGATCCTTCACAAACCGCCTATAGATGACGTTACCAACATGCCTTATATATTACGCTAAACTGTCCGTATAAAAAGTAGAGTCAGCAATGTCATAAAATAGTCGATGTGATAAATAAGTATTAATGATTGTGTGTGTCTGTGTGCGTTGTCAGAGGGAAGTCCGCACGGAGATAACGTTCGAGTTCCACCGGGTGGGCGTGCTGCTGCTGCGCGCGGCGCTGCGCGGGGGCGCGCTCGTCGCCCGGAAGATCGCCACCGCGACGCTCTCCGAGGCCAAGATCCAAGCCACCCTCGGTCAGACCACACGTTATCCTTCTATTCAATATAGACTAGAACCCGTACTAGTTCATTGTCGCGATACTTACCCGCATTATTATCTTTTTACGCTTGAAACCCCGATACTGTGTAAGGGAAGCGACACACAGGTTTAAAGACTGTTGCGCAAGTATTTTTTATTCAATCGACAAAATGACTGCACTACATTTGATGTTAAAATACAATTGAAGAACGACAACGACCAGTGCTAGGGCATAATGTATAGTCATGGCGGGGACCATCTGCCACGCCTAAAGTCCTCGAGTACGCGCCTGCTGTTTCCGCTGTAATATAAATTCTGAAGGGGACGCTTTCTTCACCAGCAACGAAACCCCAACTTCACTATATAATGTGGACTGTATTTATTAATCTTCGAATTACATGTGTTTAGAAACTATATCTCGCCGGTACAACTTTGCCGGCGGTCGGCGCGAATACTTACTCTTAGTCTACAAACTTATCATTTATCTCAATTACACATATGAGGTACATATGATATGTCTCTCTCTCTCTCTCTCTTGTGTGTGTGTGTGTGTTGTGATTCGCGATGTAATTCTCGTAATTGTTGAATGTTAATGTTAAAGATTTAAGGAAAGATTCATTTGGCCTCAACAAATTCCTTAGGAAAAAAAACGGGAAACTTAAGGAATTTACGTTCTAAATCTAAAAAATTTCTATGTAAATTGAATTTAATTGTTGCCGTAGTCTGTATACTTACTATACGTGGATTCTGAGGAATTAATCGTTATTAATGAATACCTTAAAACCGATGGACAAGTCCAAACAATAACAAATGGTCTAAGTAATAAAAACAGGATTCATTTTAATTTTTTTATTAAATAAACTTGTAAATATAGAAACAAAGTAACGTCTTGCCAAAATCGAGGCTTGAATCCTTCTGGGCATAATATTTTGGGGAATACGTTCTCACTCTTCTAGCTTCATCAGAAAACAATACTTTGTTCCATTTCTCTATAGTCCCTAAACCACAAAATCGTGCAAACTAAATTCGAGCAACACAGCGCTGACGGAGCAGCACGGCCCCGGACCGGGCGGGACCGCTGTACACACTTGCTGCCTTACGATTTTGCAACGCCTGATTCACTAAAAATCGGTCAACTTGTTGTTTTGCGCATAGTTTTCTTCCCGAACCTGGTCTTCTTTTGACCGAACCGGACTCTAGTTACCATTACCAAGTGCTCTGCACAGTCGAACGACTCACACTTAACCGCCGAGACACATAAGTTTGCGAATCACTTTCTTCAAGAATGTAATTTTAGCGGCCCCTATCTTTTTATCAGTTTTAAAAAGAAAGATTAAGTTGCTTAGTTTGCGGAAAATATCTAAAAAGTTTTAAAATTTTAGTAATCAGCAAAAAACAGTTTTAATAATTCGCGTCACTAGCGAAGCAATTTTATAACAATCATTATTTTTCCTTTGTTAATTTATAAACGGAAATTTGGAACGAAAGGCATCACATACTAGAACGCTTCGAAAACCATGCTAACACGCCGTCGAATTAATAAAACCCCTTTCTTGTAATATATATTGAAGTAGACAAAAAAAAAACCTAAAATATCCGTTTGCTTTACTCATGAAATTTCACGTTACGGTAAAAACGAACTCATCCGTGCGCATCCACATGATGGTTGGGGAGGGGGAGGAAAAGTCGCTCGATGTGTAATGACAATCTGCTGGTCCACAGACGCATCACGAGTGGAGGTCGGCGGGTCGCTGGGCGGCGTGCAGGTAGTGTCACTGTGCGAGGGCGGAGGCCTGCACACGAGGGTGCTATCCGTGGGGCTGTCGACGCGGCACCTCGAGCCGCACTCCGCCCTGCACCACCACCTCGCCCCGGACGACGAGAAGGCGCTGCTATTCAATATCGATAGGAAAGTCGATACTCCTGAGGACGGGGATGCCCCGAGTTAGTATATACATTGTGACGTGACAATGCGGACGACGTCGTGTGTGACGGTGTGCGTGTGTGCGTGTGCAGCGGTGAGAGCGGGCGTGGCGCTGCGCGTGGCCAGCGTGCGGTACACGCACTCGGGCGCGCTGCTGCGCGGGACCTCGGCTCCTGCCTCACCGAGTTCAAGCAGTACCTCGCGAACCTCGCGCGGTCCATCCGCGCCGCCGCCGCCGACATGGCCATCGGGCTCGTGCATCCCAGGTGCATCTACCACCACCACCACCCTACCACCTTTTTTTTTTTTTTTTTCTTTTTTTTACGGGGGGAAATGCATTTACGCACTACCCTTATCCATTGTACTTAGGGGGATCAAAGTCCCCCAGTACACTAGATAAGGGGCACGGAGTGACGAGCTCCGTGCAGTGTGGGACTCACCCGGGCGAGAGTCGCCCGGAAATACCCACTAAAACCCCCCGGGGCCGTCCGCTGCATTTGGGATGGGGGCGACACGGGGTGGCTTTCGCAAGCACCGCGTCGCCCCCTGCAGCGAACCCGCCGGGGATACCACCCTACCATTATTGCCTTCACACATCATACATTTTCATAAACGTATTACACTAACCTCTATTCTATATCTATGTCTAATTTAAACCTAATCGATATCTCTAGCTTATCTAGTTTAAATTATTCAATAACATAATTTAGATGTATTTTTTTAAATAAAGCATAAATGTGTTTGTGTAACTTTTGACTGTATAAATAGTTATATGAATGGTGTTTGCAACAGAACGGAGTCGCTGTACTCGAACCCGAAGGTGTCGTCGTCGTGGGAGGGCGTGTCCCCGCGGCGACGCACCACCAGCGCTCTCGGCGCTGTCGGCTCGCTCGAGGAGTCCGCAGACCTCACCTCCGACAGCATACAGCTCAGGTACCATAGCGTCACGTTAGGACCCGACGAGGTCCAAGACATCTGTTTATCACTAATCAGTTCCTCTGAATTGTTTTCAGTTTTTATCGTAGTTAGTATTCTGACAGTTATCGAAATTAGCTAATAATCATCACATTAAAGATATGAGAATAAAACCTGTCTCAAATATCTTTGAACTGAAAACTTCTTTTGCGGCGTTGAGCGAGTCTCGGTGAGGGAACACTTCTAGATTGGCGTTACCAATACTATGACGTCAGCCGTCAGTAATAATAAATAATAAAATTAATACTTACGCAGTATGTTCTGATTATTGCTCGAAGCGCCAATACATGTAAAAACCAGATAAAAGTTAGGTTATGTTAATATAACTTAATCATTAAAAAATTTGGATTTTGTGGATTTATTATTAGAATGAATTAATTTCTTTTAAAATTATGTTTGTTCTTTTAAAATATCAATTTTATTTATATATTTTATTCCCACCCGTACAGCTTCATTAATATCGGTAGAGTCCTTTTGGGTTAAATCCGGACTGTCTGGATTTACAGGGAACCCTAATTATTTTCGAAAATTAATAGTACTCTAAGTTACCCGGAGTAAATTCAGCTCTGCAAAAAGTTCCGTCATAATCTATCCAAACTCTCCGGAGATTACTCGGAATAAACAGACAGAAATATCAAAAAAAATTAAAAATTATATTTTTGGATTAAGTATCGTATATACATTCATACCTCATAGATTGTCTCATAACAAAACAATGCGTTTTTTTTTTTTGTATGTTACTATCATATTATCTGACACAAAGCGCCGTAAATAGTGGATTATTAGTGTTTTTCATTGAAAATAAAAAAAAAATCTAAAGCAATGTTGTTATACTATATTCAATATTTAAAAGATAGTACACTTTATAGTAAATATTAATGTTAATTTAAATATGTTATTCTCAATTACTGACATTAAGGTATTGGATTGAATGTGGACGGTTATATGGGAAAGGTTATATGTGTGAGAGACGATATGTTTAGGAAAGGAGTGAATGTGGAGATGACTGCAAATAGAGAGGTATGGGGGAGGAAGACATTTGCGCCGACGTCAAATGAATATAGGAAAAGGGTAGATGATGATGATGAAGTTTGCAGGTTATGAATGCGCGCCATCTACAAAAAATAAGAAGGGATTTTGAACTTTTTGCGCGTGACGATTTTTTGTAAGGCAATAGCTATCTTATATTAATATTCTATCTATGGTTTAAGCCATATTGAAGTGCTTTCTGCCCTATATAGTAAAAAGAGTATGGATTCGATATTAAATACCATTTGTCAGTAAGAATTTATGTAAAACCCAAATGAATAGAATCTCTTATTCTAAGTAAAAACTGAAATTTATCTTGTTTTTTTTTTATTTGTCCCCAATTTACATATATAGTTAATGTAGGAATAATTATTATTAAGATAAAGTGAGACAAGATGTGGGTACACAGAGTGATGCTTGTATAATAAGTGGTCGGGTAACGTGTAACGTGTAGCGTGAGCGTGGAGCTGGAGTCGCCGGTGGTGGTGGTGCCCCGCAGCGCGCACAGCACGCAGGTGCTGGTGGCGCACCTCGGCACCATGAGCCTGTGCAACCGGCCGGGGCCGCCGCGGCACACGCTCTACACAGTGCGCGTCCGGGACATCTCCCTCGTCACTGTACGTAAACACACACACACACACACACACACATCTCGCCTTTGCCATAACGAGCCATATTTATAAATAATACTCTATCCAACTGATGTGTTCGTCCTTTTTGAACTTGACTATATTTTTATGCGGCTCGAATGAAGTATAGTTAGAAGCGTCCAGATGCACCACTGGAGATATGTATATATGAATCAGTTTTCTATGAACATGTTTCCCCACAGCTGGACGTGGCTGAGAAGCTGAAGGTGCACCGGCTGACGGCCGAGAACATGCAGCAGATATACGACGTGTCGGCCGGCGCGCCCGTGTTGCACAACACCGCCTTGCAGCTCTCAGTCAACTACTGTGACGCTCAGATAGATGGAGATGTTGTACCTCAGGTGATTAACACACCCCCTTTATATATATATATATATATATATATATATATAGAGGTGAACATCCTTTGTTAATATGTGAACAGTGCGAGGTGACCGGGAGGATAGTCGGCGGGCTGCAGGTGTCCGCGCGCCGCGACCAGTACGAGCAGCTGCTCGAGACGCTCTCCTGGACCGTCTCCTCCTCCTCCGACGCGCAGGACGCACCGCCGCCGCCCCCTCACCCACCTCCGCACCCGCACCCTCCCTGTGACGTCACCGACGCGCGCTCCGCCACGCCGCCCGCACAGGTATGTGGCTGATAAAATAAAACCACGTTGTATCTTTTTCTATTATGTTGTTTAATAGTTTTTTTTTCAAGTGAAAACGTCTTTAGCGGTTTCGAGCGATTCTCGGTAAGGGAAAAATCTTATAGATTCGCGTTACCAATGCTATGACGTCAGTTGACAACATGCTGCAGTATGTCGTCAGAGATGAATAACATAATGTATACTTACGCGGGCCTATCGTTTGTTTTGATTATGAATAAATTATTATTATTGGTCGGAGCACCAATAGATTTAATAACGTAACATGTTAAATTAACAACTTGTAAATTTTAAATTACTCATACTATAATTATAACAATAAACATTATAAAAACAATTTTTCCAAAGTTTTGAGTTTGCGCTTCTGTCGGTAGGCCTCATGGCTGGCTAGTTTTTTTATTTGTTTAGTAGCTATTGTCGAACTTTAGTGTTATCAGTAATAAAGTATTGGAAACCACTACCGGATACTACTGTTACTGCCATAGACATAATATGTTTTCGCTATGAACAGAGTGTGGGAGTGAGAAGTCACAGTTAAGTATATATTGCCTAAGACAAAAAGAGATAGCATATCGAATGACATCTTGTCAATTTCTATACTTGCTATAACCCCCTAAGACCGCTGTCAATTCTGTTGGAGTATTTTTATTTAAATAATCTTCGACGAAACTGTAAAAATATTATCTGTGGTGGTTCAGTGAGTGAATTAAGACAGGTTTGATCTGTGGTGTGTTCAGTGAGTGAATTAAGACAGGTTTGATCTGTGGTGTGTACAGTGAGTGAATTAAGACAGGTTTGATCTGTGGTGTGTTCAGTGAGTGAATTAAGACAGGTTTGATCTGTGGTGTGTTCAGTGAGTGAATTAAGACAGGTTTGATCTGTGGTGTGTTCAGTGAGTGAATTAAGACAGGTTTGATCTGTGGTGTGTTCAGTGAGTGAATTAAGACAGGTTTGATCTGTGGTGTGTTCAGTGAGTGAATTAAGACAGGTTTGATCTGTGGTGTGTTCAGTGAGTGAATTAAGACAGGTTTGATTACATTGTTAGTTCACATAGTTTGCCGCTTTGAGTTTAATATTTAATCGTAAAACTGATTTCAATTATGTATAGATTTCATTTGTTTATTTTATATTAATTTATTATAATACTTTACTGCTTTATATAGAATTAGAAGATATTTAGTGGTAAAGAATATTTGCTTACGTTAGTATTTAATGCAATTTATTACGTCATGAATATCGATGGCCGATAATAAGCTTCATAGATATTTAGTGGATAAGTTAATATGAATTATTATGAATTATTATTCAGGATGGAATTCAAACCAAATATTTTTTCGTATCTGCAAATTTAATATACTTTGTATAGAATTATATATAATTTTGGTTTGCAATAATATAATTTACTGAAGTTTCATTTATTAAAAATAACAGATTCGTCAATAGAAATTTGAAATACCTAGATGTTTAAAGTTTTTGGTGGCGATTGAGGTGCTCTATCTCTTTCCAATGAAAAATTATTTTTTTTTACAAATATAGACATGATATATTGCTTTGACCACAATCTCACCTGATGTTAATCGACGATGTGGTCCAGGATGTTAAAAGCACTAAACCTAGGTACTGGTTCTCATTCCACCCCGTGTCGCCCCCATCCCAAATGCAGCGGACGGCCCCGGGGGGTTTTAGTGGGTATTTCCGGGCGCTTCACGCCCGGGTGAGTCCCACACTGGCGCGGAGCTCGTCACTCCGTGCCCCTTTACCTATTGTATTGGAGGACTTCGGTCTCACTAATACAATAGGTAAGGGTAGTGCGTAAATGCATTTCCCCCCGTCAAAAAAATAAAATAAAAAAAAAAGGTTCTATAACTTGAGGGTGGTAGCACCCCCAGACGGACATGCCCTACCACCATGCTATCGGTTTCCTCACGATGTTTTTCCTTTCCTTCACCGAAAGCTCAGGCCGATTTTAGAGCCGTATAGTACGGAATCGAACCCGCTTCAATTGACGAATAGCATGTTGGTAGTATAGAACTTGGACGAAGTACGTTAAGTACGTCATATTTTAGTATAGGGGTTATCTCTCTAGGATAATATTAAAGCGATTATAAGTTATTTATTTCTTGTTGGTTTTTAAATTTGATTACAGTGTTCAACCTTATTTATGGTCTATTTTAAAGGAATAATAAGAAACGAAGACCTTGTATAACCCATAATTTTTTTGCCGATATATTTCAATAAATCAAAAAAGTGATCATTACAGCGTTTAAATATTTAGTCGTGTCTAACTTTAATTGTATTTATAAAATTTATTGAATTATGTTAAAAATGTTAGGATTCATCTGAGCTCGCGGCTCCGCGGTCCGAGGCTCCATCGGACCGGAGCCCGTGGGGTATTGCCAGCTCTGCCACTGATCAGAATATGCCGTCGACAACGCGTTTACGATTAGTTATGGCAACACTACTTCATGCAAATTTTTGCAATTGTTTTTTTTTGTAACGGCTTTTAACTAGTACTGTGAGTCTTGTCTATACCAGGTCTATGGTTACTTTTATGTAATGAACCTATTGGTTATGGTTTTAAAAAGAGAACATACAAAAGCTGTGTGCACACAGGGCGTGGTGGTGGAACCGGCAGTGCCAACGCTGAGGCTGGACCCCCCGCCGTGAGGGCCGCCGTGCTCGCCGTGCCGCCTCCGCCTCCGCCCCCGCACCACTCTTACCCTTTACTCGGTAACGTACGAGCTTGCTCATCGGCCCTGAAATATAGAGCTTAGATTAATTATTAATTTGTGCACTAGTATATTGTAAAATCGTTTAAAAAAAATTATTCCCATTTCGTCCATTGATTTATCTTTAGACAGATGAAACTCTTCTGAAGAATGTGATTGCCGACATTCGGTTAACATGAACCACAATAGCAACGTATTTACAGAAATACCAGCCCACGTGTGGGCATACACAAAGAGAACTCCACCCACATTGTAGACTGTGACCAGCAGTGAACAGATACAATCAAATGATCTGTATTTATTTATATATAGAGATAATATCGATGTTGATTTGTTACCGTATACTGTAATATGTTTGTAATGACGTCGTGACGTGTTGTGCAGTGAAGTTCGAGCTGGCTAAGTTCAGCATCGAGCTGCGCGCGGACCTGGGCGAGGGCGAGCGCAGCCTGGTCGAGCTCTCCTTCAGGGAGTTCACGCTGCAGTACCGCCGGGCGCTCCGCCCCGACACCTTCCTGCAGGTACCGACCTTGTGGCTGCCTACTGCATGCTACTCGTCACGCTTTCAACAACTATTTATAAATTTAGACGATTATAATACAGTGAAATTTAATTATTGGCAACACCTGGAGTTTCTACAAACTATATTTATTGAACCTCTTGAGCATTAATCTGGCGTTTACGCCAGCTTTCCATTGTATTCTTATTGTCTCATTTTTATGGGTACTCGACACGTTAATTTTGGATTTAAACGTCAGGTGTCGTTACACTCGATCACGATGGAAGACTTGACGAAGGAGCCGGACTCGAAGCACCGGATGCTGATGGTGTCGCACACGGGGCGGGGTGCGCCTCGCCCGCTCCCCCTCTCCCAGTCCTGCCCGGAGCTGAGCAGCCAGCACCGGGCACCGGCTCGCACGCACCCGCCGCGTGCCGTCTCCACCTCTCTGCCCGGACAGCTGCACGTGCTGTCTCACGAGGTACTCCACATCTCTTCAATACGTCTTAATCATTACAAATCGATAATGAATCTTAACATTGGGTTTTCTTTTATTATGTTTCAGGGCAAAGATTCTCGAACGAAGCGAGACAGTGGCTGTGGCATCACCCCGCCTTGCTCCCCGGAGTGCGACGAGAACCCTCACGAGCCCGCAGACAGTACAGACGACGAGGACTCGAACCACCTCTCCGCAGACGACAACCTCGTCTGGCTCTCCGTGCACACCAGGGATCCCTCCCACCCTGACTTTCAACAGAAATATAATGGAGTATGTCTAACTACAACGTCCTATATTGTTTCCCTTTTTTATCGTATCGTAATGTTAAATAATATAACCCGAGGTCGACAACTAGTATTGTCATCTTAAAGCAATTAGAGAGTTGTGTCGTCCATGAGCTTGTCCGTCTGTCTGTCAACATGTCACCCGTGTACATTCCGACATATTTTATGTACTCTAGATATAATTGAGTATTCTATTACCCGGCAGGTGTCCAAGCTGACGAAGGTGGAGCTGAACAGTTTGAACCTGGTGGTGAACATCGACAGTTGGGTGACTGTGCTCGATTTCTTTGGCGTCACCGGCGATGACTTGCCCGAGGAGCCGACGTCGCATCAACAGGGCCCCGGTACCCGGATACCTCTCGGAAGTTAATACTGTCATCTGAGATTGTTGAATGATTTATAATTGATTGTGTGTTGTGAGCAGCGGCGGAGGAGAGCGCCGGGTCTGTCCTGAGCCCTGGAGGGGGGGAGAGCAGCTGCACGGAGGTGTCGGTCCGGTCGGTGTCGGCGGTGCTGGTGTGGCGGCGCGGGGAGGCGTGCCGCGCGCTGGTGTCGCGCGTGCGGGTGCGTGCGCTGGGGGACGCTCGGCGCCGCACGCGCGCCGTGCACGGGAGGCTGGGCGCGCTGCTGCTGGCGGACCTGACGCCGCACGCGCCGCTGTGGCGGCACCGGCTGCGCACGCACGCATCACACGCGCTCACCTTCGCATACCGCAGGTGTTTACCCACACTGTAACACTTCGCAACGCGTGCTCGGAACCGAATGCTTCCAGTATGATACACGATGCAGGTTGAGCAGCGCGGAAGCCGCGGCCGGCGACCACGAGACGAGCCTCAGTGTCGAGATGGGTCCGGTGACGTACGTGCACACGAAGCGGTTCGTGCACGAGCTGCAGGCCTTCGCCAGGGAGTTCACCCTGCTGCGCCGAGTGATACTGCAGGCGAGGCTCAAGGTACCCGGCCTCACTCATCATACTCTTACTATACTAATCGAATAGTTCATTGTGTGTGCCCTCGACCATAGATAACATATTAATATAGATAGCTAGTGCCATACATAAAATCGACACAAAAAAAAGTTCAAAATCCCGTCTTATTTCCCGTTTTATTGTACAAATCCATTCCTTTAGAAATGTTTATTTTCACTGAAAATCATCGTTAGTTTAAATAACATGATGGTAACTTGCAAAGAAATGCATTTTGTTTTGTTATGAGATGGCGTTTAATTAATAGTTTAAAATTTTATGACAACTGTATATTTTAGACATTTTTGATCTCAAATCTGTCACTCAAATTTTTTTACGGTATCTGTGTCTATACCGATGTAACTCAAAAGGTTTCGCCCGGTATTATTGAAACTGGGAATA
Organism: Samia ricini; assembly: GCA_014132275.2. NCBI lineage: Eukaryota > Metazoa > Arthropoda > Insecta > Lepidoptera > Saturniidae > Samia > Samia ricini. The sequence goes on from AP028162.1 coordinate 34,782,070, forward strand.
ACTCCTCAATGAACAATTGATGTAAAACTAACAACGTTAATTGTAAAAATAATTATTCTTTTAAAACTTACTCGTTCTCAGTAATACCAAAGACTATAAAATCAAAAATCAAAATCAAAATTTATTTATTCAATTTAGGCCGTAAGAAGGCGCTTATGAACGTCTAAAACACTACCACCGGTTCGGAAAACAACCCAGTCGAGAAGAGCGCAGGCGAGAAACTCGATCTGGTTCTTTTTTTTTCATAAATATAATATATATCATTTTTTTTTTGTCATATAAAAAACTATACAAATCGTAGTTTTAATAATGTTAGTGGAAGCACAGAGATGTGGGTTAATTCCAGACATCACTATCGTTCACGTAATGATCCACCCTGTAATAACCTTTTGAGATTAAAACTTGCTAAAATTTAAATTATTCAAATATTTTATTAAATAATTATATATTAAAACATTAAATTATTAAAATAAAAATTTTAATTTAAAGATATAAAATATACTAAGCTGCTAACGCGTATAAAGAATCGTAACACGATAAATAATAAGGATGAGAGGTGTCGCTGAGTCTTTTAAATTGAATATAAGCCTATCTCTAATGACGTCAACATCTTAATGATACGCATAAAATAGTAAGATGGCGCTGTTCCCTAATTTCCATATTGAGCTAAATTATAATTGCCACGTTGCCAGCTCACGCTTCATTTCATGCGACGTTGCCGCCCTTCGTCTTCGACTCTCTATTGAAGTTATACTTCTTTAGGCGCGTTATGAAAAAATGATGAGAATGAAATTTGAAGATGCGCGCGCATCTGTGACACGAAATTAACAGTATGAAGCTGTCTGCTTAACCGCTCATTAAGTCTCGAAATAAACTTAATGTAAGAAAATAAATATTTATTTATTTAATTTTTCAAATTTAAAATGAACTTTGTTGATTATCCTTTTCCAATCCTTATATTATTTTATTGTAATTAATTATTTGCATGCAATTAAAAACTATTTTTTAATGATGCCAAAGAAGTATAACTTCTCACGCGCGTACATAAGTACACACATCCATTTTTTTATATTTGAAAGTATTCATTAGATAATAATTCGAAACATATTAAATCTGAAATATTGAGTATATATTAAATTTTATATTTTTATTGACGTTATTTTTCACAAATAACGGCTGCCATCACTATAGATACGCTATAAACAAATTAAATTGCGTGCCATCCAGCATAGTTAACTCATACAATAATTCAACCACTGGTTACTATGTTACAATTTTACCATGAGCCCTTCCCTATGAGGTCATTAGTATACACTTTCACACTGCTACAGTTAAAACTCCATAGTACTTTTTGTAGTATTTATTTTCCATACATTAGAACAATATACAAATTGATCTCATATTTTTGGCGTACATCTTGACACCGCGTGATAAAAATTCAAATTTATTACAGAGCGCCATCTATCTTTAAGAATCTTAAACAACAATAGTAATTAGGTAAATGTACGAGAAGTTTCAGCTCTTAGTAAATAATAAAATAAACTAACTGTTGTATGTGCAAATTCAGTCTTGTATGTCAAAAAGTTTAATAGTGTTAACAGATGCTTGAACTCGGTACGGAGCATATAACGGACATGAATTGGCGAACAACCGAACAGCTCTACTACTGTACAAGCAACATTAGTGCCATAATAAAAATCTTCCTTGTCTATTAGTAAAGTCAAAATCTATCTGTCTGTATATGTGCTATTATTATTACTATTCTGGAAACATGACGCGCCGCACTATGTAAGTGGTCCAGTGGTGTCACCAAATGTCAATAGGTGTGTTCCGATAGTATTACTTGAGATCCTAGGCTTAGTGTGTTTTTATCATCTTAGATCACATCGTCACTAAACATCAGGTGAGATTGTGGTCAAAGTACTAAGCCTATATAGTGTAAAAAAAAAAAAAAACTAAAAGTATAAAATTTACGTTGCCCAATGTGCAACATATTGACTGTAGGATTGAGATAGAAGGGAATTTAGGCGTAGCTGATAAAACTCTGTTCCCGGGTATCAAATTTGGTAATACGTTACAATGGGGTTGCATATTAAGCCGTTGTCAGGAAGGTTTAGCTCCGCTGCTTTTGCTGTTTGAAAAATTCGCCAGTTAACAGATGTTTATATATTTTTTTTTTTTATAGTCCCTGCCAATTTTTCCCCTGGCATAACCAGGGACCTTGTTATTACCTCTCATTTTTGTGCTCTTTTTTATTTTTTGTGGCTTGTTCTTTTGCCTGTATTTTCTTTTTTGTGTCATTTTATTTCATAACTCTAAGACAATTCATTCGACTTATCTAATTTAATAATAAACAGTATACAGTTCCTTATGGTATGGTGTTCGTGTCAATAATTAAAAACATAAAACAATTAAATTAATTTAAAATATACAATCACAACAATAAAACAATTTAAATAATTAAATTAAATTAAATTGAATTAAATTATAATTAAACAATTGAATCAGGGCAATAATAAGGCAATAATAAATAATAAGTTAATAATAAGTCCTTGCCCCATTTCCGTTAACAGTTAACAGATATTGCTACTGCTAGAATAATCTATTTTGCTTACGTTCATAGCCTAATGTCTTACGGTATTTTCCTGTGAGGTACAGCAGCGGAGGTAGACATCATTTTCACGTTACAAAAGAGAGCTGTTCGAGCAATATACAATATGGGACCTCGCGAATCTCTAAAGAACAAGTTTCCTCCCCCTCCCTCCCGATACATTTTCGATAACTTGATGTATGTTTGTAAAAATTTGGACAAGCTTAATCTGGTAAATGATGAGCTGGCCACGTGGCAATTATAATTGAGTCTAATAGGAAAATTAGGGAGTAGCGCTATCTAATTGTTTTTTGCCTATTACTAAGATTAATAGATAGAAAGCTCATGAAAATTCTGACGTCATTACAGATAGATTTTTATTCAATTTTAAACACCAAACGACACCTCTCTCATCCTAATCCATTTATTGTATAACTTTGTACGACTGAGTACTGTAACGTTGTGTCAATATATTATTCATTCTGCGATCGTCAAGGATGTCAATACAATGTGCCAGGTGTCTGTGGGGGGTATGGGCGCGGGTGGCGGTGCCGGTGCGGAGGCGGACGGCGGGCGGGCGCCGCGCATGCGGCTGCGGGTCTCGTGCACGGACCCGGTGATAGTGGTGCCGGTGTCAGGACGGGCGCGCGGGGCGCTCGCGGTGCGGCTGCGCGCGCTGCACCTGGACAACTGCTTCAGGCTCGCCGGGGACCCGGGGACCGTCACTACGCTCCGGGACCCTGACTGCAGTCAGTCACTTTTTGTATACATACAGGAAAATATCTTGATGACATGTTTTGCTAATTTGTGCTATTGGGGCATGATTGCGTGCGCGCAGGCGTACGCGAGACGTTGGAAGTGCGGCACGTGAAGCTGGAGGGCGCGTCGCTGGAGTGCGTGCAGGCGGAGCCGGAGCCGGAGGGGGCGGCGGCGGGGCCGGGGGCGGGACAGCGCGTGCGCACGCTGGGCCCGCCCCTCTTGCGTGCGCCCGCCTGCCTCGCTCTGCAGCTCGAACTTAATATGGCAGCCACGCACAACGGTACTCTTACTGAACTGAACAACTATTTTATTTTCATACATAAATATATTTTTCTACTCATTTAGATTGATATCAATTTTATTAATTTGTGTGTTTGTGATATAAATACTTTTATGCTACTTAATTTATAAGAAAGAAAATAATACTTACACGGTATCTTGCAAGAAAGAGAATGCCTGAGTAAGAGTGGAACTGTTTTAAAATTACTAGCTTAAAATTATTTTAATAGTGCACACATTATTATTTGATTAACGGAAAAAAAGTATAATAATGTATAATGTTTAGTTTCTGACATGACGCTGCAAGGCACGCTAACGACGCTGGAGTGCTCGCTGGACCCGGCGCAGTACCGGCTGGTGCGCGGCGTGCTCGCCCACAACCTCGGCGAGGACCTGCCCGACCTGACGCGCTACGCGTCGCAGCCCCACACGCACCACACGCACCACACGCACCATGCCACGGAACCCCCGCACGCGCACGAACAGGTAGCCTGGCAGTCGGCACATAGGCACGTGAGCCAGTATGTATCAAGCATAGAACCGTGCGTGAATTGCCTACAGGTATGGACGACGCTCTCCCTGAAGTTGGACCTGCACGATGTCACCGTGAAGCTGGAGCCAGAACACGGGGTGTCCTCGCTCGCGTGCATCAACTTCATCAAGTCGAAGCTGGTGATCGAGACCTACTCTGACCTGAGTCAGGACATAGACCTCGTGTCGCAGGTGGTGTAGTGTTGTGATGTGTTGTGTTGTGCTGTGTTGTGTTGTGCTGTGTTGTGATGTGTTGTGATGCGAGTGGACGGTCCGCAGGAGATCCTGGTGAGCGACACGCGGTACGCCGGGGAGCCGGCCAACAGGCGCGGCAACGTCTTCAGCCACATAGTGCAGCCGATGCCGGACCACCGGCACAGCGTGCAGGCCGAGGTGCACGCCAGGTCAGATTATCATCACTAGCGTTATTTCCTCTTTCTCCATATTTTGTATTCGTTCATTTTCCACTTTTTATATTGTTAAATTTATTGCTATTTTAAATGAAATTCGAACCAAAATAAGGATACTTTTTTTATAACATTTGATTTAATTAATTTTTATTGTTTGCTCATTGAATTTTACCTTATTATAAAAAGTCGTTAACGTCAAATTTAACGTGTAACTGATTACCTCTGATTGGTCGCTTTAAACAATGACAATTGACAGTTGACATTGTCTTGTCAATTTAGCGTTATACTTACCTTTATTATGGAGGGTAGAGATAAGGAGAGCCGAATTATATGTTAAAAAAAGTATTCAGCCATAAGCAGTGAAAAACACTACAAAATGACATTAGCGTAAGGAATGAGTATGTAATGCAATTCAAATGTATGTTTTAAATATTATAACAATTAACCAGGTTTTAATACGAATGGTTATTATCTTTGTTTCTTATTGTGAAAAGGAGGCCATAAAAATAACTTTTATTTTTAATTTACACTGTTACTCAGTGGCGTGGCGTGAAAATAATCGTCAGTTTACCGAAGCATAAAAAACCTTTTTTTTTTTTTTGACGGGGAGAAATGCATTTACGCACTACCCTTACCTATTGCATTAGTGAGACCGGACTCCCCCAATGCAATAAGTAAGGGGGCAGGGAGAGACGAACTCCGTGCTAGTGTGGGACTCACCCGGGCGTGAAGCGCCCGTAAATACCCACTAAAACACCCCGGGGCCGTCCACCGCATTTGGGATGGGGGCGACACGGGGTGGCTTTCGCAAGCACCGCGTCGAAGCATAAAAAAAAACCTACCTGGTCAACACACTTCTTAGAAGACATGTTCTTGGTGTGCGTGTTTCGCGTTTAGTATTGGTTGATTGTTATACTGTATTTGATGCATTTGATTTGAGGTGTGGCCAGTAAGTGTTTTGTTTAATGGTAAGGCCATGAGGGGTTATAGAAACGTTTCCCCGCTGCTGTTGCTATTTTAGCAACACACACAAGTATATTTCTCCTTACCTCTATCGTTCATATCCTTTATGTCATAATATTATTTTTGTTCCATTTTCAATAAAAGGGCAAAGGTACCATGGTATAGACTATAGAGTGTATAGACCATGCAAACAAGTTTAGTTACGAACACTTTTCATACAACACAATAACAAAATGGGCGCCTTTTGTTAGAGCTGTTGTAACAGAGTATTTGGGAGATCTTAGAATTCACGCCACTTGTCATTATTTTCAATTCACTTAATAACAATAACTTATTTTCCAAAATATTTTTACAAGATAGTGTTAATCCCTGTCACCTAAACTAGCCTTTTTAGCCTGTGTCTCTGGTATTAGTGCCCCCAATATACATAATTCCTTACTCTATTCTTATAAACTACAGAAATGCTTAAATTAGCATTATACGTTTGGATAAGAATACTAAAATAAGTTACAATCCGTAGTTCTTTAAAGATATATATGAGCTTCCTCAACCGACCGGACAGTTCGTTTATATGCGCGCCCATCGTAGGTTTTCCTCAATACTGTCCCAAATATTTTATAGCTGTAGTCCGATTAAGTTTATTACATGAACATATCACGTTACAATTTTTTTTCATTGAATGAGCTTTCAAGCCATTAATGGTCCATACTAGTCACATTCTGCTTTCGAGCGCCACCTCTGACCGATGCGCCAGGAACCGGTAGCCGCCACTTTCCACTTGCCCCCTCCGTACCCATGTGGTGCTCTGTGGGCGCCACTCTGGCGTGACACACGACGCAGTGCGGCTTATTGCCGTACTCCAGCACCTTGTCCCACGCCACTCCACATCGGAAGCACGGGGTGCTCCGGTCGACCTCGTTTTCCGTGTACGCTGCCCGGATTTATTCCAAGCTGAATTTGCGTGCAGCTATAGCACCGCATGGGGTTCTCTGCAAGCGGGAGCACCCGGGTCTAACTTCAGCTGAGCAATAGTTTTCCGCGCCTGCAGGATTTTCTTTGTCGCCTTATCGGCAGTGAGGCTACCTCACTCCTCCGTCTGAGCCTTACCTCGTCGGGCCTTACTTGTTTGGGCGGGCACTGTCCTTTATCCACCTCTGCCGCCACCAGCTGGGCTTGGTCCACCAAGTTATCCAAATAAATGACTTCTATTGTTTGTTCTGAATTCATCGAAATATAATTAAATATTGCCCGGATTCATTTCACGCATATAAATTTATACGATTATGGATATACAGACTGCGATTATGAGTATAGAAACAATGAAATTCAATTTAATTTACTGAAATCGATCTTAGAACCTGAAGTTTCTTAGTTGCCCGTTTTTTTTTTGCAAAAGAGTTAAATTCAATATAATTCCTATTGGTATAGGAAACGTCGAGAACTGTCGGCGTACACGATCCTAGTGAACAACATGCGACTGATGGCCGTGCTCGACTGGTGGGAGGCTGCGAACCAGTTCATCCTGCAGCCGCCTCCGCCGGCAGCTGACGCCGACCAGCCGCCACTGTACGTCTTATTGTCTTGACTGAATCTTGAAAGTCCTATTTTTCTTCTGTTTTCTAGCCTATCTGTTACCGGACTACACGTGCTTCCCGTATACCAAATTTCATTGAAATATATTTAATTTTTAAAATAATTTTATAACCTTGTTCCTCAACATATACTTCTCGTCTGCAGTGTTTCATCAAAATCAGCCAAGCAGTTATTGAGTGAAATCAGTAATTACACACAAAGACATACTTTATATATTTTAGATTAGTAACAAGTAACAGTGAGAAATGATATTGTTTCTATGAATTTCCCTCTTTAGTTCGTTAGTTGTTTTCTTGAGATGTTGAAATGAACATTGAACAGTTTGTGTTGATAATCAACATGACAGTGAAGAGACGACGGCAACCAGCAGCACCAGTGCAGCCGGAGAGCAAGCCGGCGCCGCGCAAGAGGACCCGCAGATGGAGCTGAAGCTGAACGTGACAGACTCGCAGGTGGTGCTCGTCGAGGATGCTTCCCTCTGGGACACTAACGCTGTCATACTGCGGGTACCTTTATACTTACATTGTCTATTGCAACACACACACACACACACACACATAATTACATATACTCTATTGATTGTTACGTCTGGTTGTGACGTCACCCGCAGAGTGTCATTGAGAAAATTAACATGCTATCATAATTAAAAAAAAAAAAAAAAAAAAAGCACTACATATTTATTATCTACTCTATATTTTTTTGTACTCTGTGACATATTAAAAAATAATAGTGCTCTGTGTCACAGCTTGATATTATAAGTAAAAAAACTGTATTGATATAACGTTTGTTTTTCTTGGATATTTAACTTGGATATAAAATTTATCATAAAACAACACAGAGCACGACAGTGGTGCGGTACCGCGGCGCGGGGGGCCGCGCGCCGGTCTCGTGCTCGCTCAACGAGCTCGAGGTGTTTCTCGTGCGTGCTCGGGCTCGAGGAGGAGACGGCGCTCTCCATAGTGGACCCCGCCTCGCTACATCTCACTATCAATACCGACAACCTGCTTCACGTGAGTCACCGCTTCAGTGCCCGCACCCGGTTGCCGACAATATTATCATAAAACTGTTCCCATCTTCCAGGTACAGATGAGCACGTTGAATTTGAGACTGTCATACCACGACATGCGCATGTTCGCCGCGATGTTGCAGTCGCTGCCCGTCCAGGCCAGAGTTGCGCTCTCCGGTCAGTTTTATTACAATTTTATAAATTACTATTTAAACATAAAGAAACTCGCTAAGTAGATGGAAAGATTTTGCTGGTTTCGTCTTTGTGAATATAAAAGTGTTCAATGTGTTTAGGTAAGTCGCTACTACGGCAAGGCGATGAGGACGCGCCCGCCAACAGCGTGTACATGCGAGCGCACGCGCACGCAGACGCGCACGCGGATGCGGGAACGAGCGTCGCGGGTTGGATGTACCGCCCGCGGTGGATGCGCACTGACGCCGCCCCGGCGCCCCCGCCTGCACCGCCCCCGCAGAACAATTCCATTTGGCCTATAAAAGCTGTGCAGGTACTAATATACAAAAACCTAATAAAAAACGTTCACATAACATAATTTTAATAATAAAGACAAAAACATGAACAGGAGATTTATTTTAACCTAACGGGCACAGAGCCGACAGGAATAATAAGTAAATGTTGCCGCACTGATTGTACTACCTTTTTTTTTTTTTTTTTTTGACGGGGGGAAATGCATTTACGCACTACCCTTACCCATTGCATTAGTGAGACCGGAGTCCCCCAATGGAATAGGTAAGGGGCCGGGGCCGTCCGCCGCATTTGGGATGGGGGTGACACGGGGTGGCTTTCGCAGGCACCGCGTCGCCCCCCCTGCAGCGAACCCACCGGGAACAGCGAACCCGCCGGGTGCAGCGAACCCACCGGGACAGATTGTACTACCTAGGATATCTTTTCCGGTTTATTCCGAATTTTCTTTCTCCGATCGTGATGTCTATAGGTTGCTTCACATAACAGATTTGTCATGTGAAGAATTATTGTGTTATCTCACATGATAACGTTATGCAACGATTGGCAGGTGCACGCGGACTGCATCACGCTCTGTGTTATCGACGACTGCCTGGACTCGGATGTGCCGCTGCTCGAAGTATCGCTCAGCGAACTCAAACTAGACCAGGTATTACACCTTCGAACGCATCAGCATAATCAGTATATTAAATCAGGTTCATCCCTATTTTAGTAATATTCAGAATAGTCACAAAAATTGCCGAAAATGAGTACGAATTTATATCTGCAGGATTTACGTAAAGCGGAGGAGTCGTCCGAGGACCCGATGCTGGTCTCGACCCCGGCGACCTCTAGCGGCGGCTTGCCCCCCGTCGGGGTCGGGGTCGGGGTCGGCGGTGAGGGACGTGACGTGGGCGCAGGCGGGGGCAGGCTCGCCGCGGTGCTCAGCGTGGACTACTACAACCGCACGCTGTCCGGGTGGGAGCCCGTGCTGGAGCCCTGGAGGTGATATACACTACGGCTTATTCTTTATGATGGCTTATTTGGCCTTTTAATTTAGTACTGAGTTATAAGAATATAAGCGAGCGCTAAGCTGATGAAAAACTCACAACTGCTGAACGTCTAATAATGAAAGATGTTTAGTGACGTCATAAGATAATTACATCTAGTCATTCTGACATTTACTACAATTAGGGTGAATTTGACTGCTACTGTTGGAGAAAATCGGGACAGTTATGCATGTGGTGGTGTGTGGTGATGCAGGTTCTCGTGGGCGTGGGAGCGATACGGGAGTGTGGGTGGGGGTGCGGTGGAGTGTGCGCGGGTGCACACAGAGGTGCGCGCGCAGGAGACGCTGAGCCTCACGGTGACGCCGGCGCTGCTGGACCTGTGGCTGCTGGTGCGCGACACCTGGACCAGGGACTACTACTCCCCGGGCGAGCACCCGCAGGTCTGCTGCACTGTGTAACTCCCCTCGTGTAACAACCGACACATCGGGTTTCGGAACTGCCATTCGGAACCCGCGTCGCTTATTGCGAAACGCATTATTAATTATTTCATATTACCAGAACACACTAAATGTTTGTTTGTAATGACAAAATTACATTTTTTTACTAAATACATATGAATATATAGATTATACCTATACCAAAAATGCAATTATTAAAAATCTGTTTGTTTGTTTGTGACTCGGCTGGACTGATTTTAACGAAACTTCTATTAGTAGATAGCCGAAGCTACTCTGCGTAACTTTTGATTTTATAAAATAATTGGGGGTCTGTGTAAAAAAATAAAATTAATAAAATCCGATTCAATATACAGTTATACGGGCAAGTGTTTGAATTTACGAGGAATATTTTTACTTTATTTTAGTACTAAATTTTTTTTTAGATAATAATTAGATTTCCGTGTAAAAAATTTAAACGCAGTAAATAAACATATGAAACGCGAGCGCAGCCGCAGTTGGGTTGTATAGTAAAATCGTTAATACATGTTCTTTATTTGTCTATTTTTGTTATAATCGTCTGGTTGAGTTTGTGAATAGTATTCTGAATCGGTGGTGTGGTGACATGGTGTTGCAGGTGTTACAGGCATCGGGCGGCATGTCCGGCGCCGGACCGGCCGGTGCGGAACACTCGCCGAAGGGCAGCCCGGCGGGGCACCGGCGCCGGTCGCCGTTCGTGCCGTACGCGCTCCGGAACCACACCGGGCACAGGCTCTGGTTCACGACGCTGCTCACCACCGCCGACGAGTAAACTACCAATAATCATTCCTTTAGTAGCTCATACATTTCGTTGCTTCGTTTTTACTCAAATTAATTCGTTGCGGAAGATTAAATAAAAAAAATTGGCCGTCACGAGACATGAGACAGATGTTGCGGTAGAGTTTTTAAATTGAAAGCCAATAAAAAATATGGAGTAGAATAATATTTTGATTTTATAACTGAAGTGAACGCATCAGTATACAATAATAGAAATGTTACGAGTCAAGATGGTGGAGTCCAACAAAATACTATCATTCCGCACACATGTATATATACACACACGAGAACACGAACTCACGAACCATTCGCACTAAGACACGACCGCTATAGCACTCGCTGGTCGCCACGTCGCCACGTCGCTACGTCGCCACGTGGCTCCGGTTGCGGATAGCGCAGAACTATAAAGCGCTTGCTTACATACACGCCGCGGGTTTACTCAACGCATATCTATAGAGATGTACGACTCTGTCGGTGACTGTGTGAGGTTATGGAACCGTCTTCCTGTCAGCGTGTTCCCTCCTTCATATGATATTGGGTCCTTCAAAAGAGGCGTGAAGAGGTACTTAAGCAAGCCAGCATGACAGCGGTGACTGGCAGTGAACTCTGTTCAGTGTCAGTCATCACTGTTTTGGATTGCACTGTGCTTACCATCAGGTCCAGTGCAGTCCCGGGCCATTGCACGACGAGGCCCGGCGGGTTCGCTGCAGGGGGCGACGCGGTGCTTGCGAAAGCCACCCCGTGTCGCCCCCATCCCAAATGCAGCGGACGGCCCCGGGGGGTTTTAGTGGGTATTTCCGGGCGACTCTCGCCCGGGTGAGTCCCACACTGCACGGAGCTCGTCACTCCGTGCCCCTTATCTAGTGTACTGGGGGACTTTGATCCCCCTAAGTACAATAGATAAGGGTAGTGCGTAAATGCATTTCCCCCCGGTAAAAAAAAAAAAAAAAAAAAGGTCCAGTGCAGTCACTGTGCTGTCCATTATAAAAAAAAAAATACATTGAAATAAACAACGTCGCGTCTCATTGGAATAACGACCTTATGCCGCAGCGGCAAGATCCAATGTCGCTTATCTTAATATCTACGCAGTTGTTTATTTCCTTTGGTTCATTTCTCGGGACTCGAATAAGTAATCGTTAGTAACAGAACTCACAAATAAAATTAACGAGCGTACGGTGTAATCGCGGACGATACTGTAGGGGGGTCGTCGTGACGTCAATAGATTTTAAGGGAATTTAGCGTTATAGATTATAATATTTAGTGTTTGTTTGAATTAGTAAGGGTTAATAAAGTGAAACGTGTCAGGATACGTGAGCAGAGCTCGTGGTCGGGGCCGGACGACTCGTGGGTGCTGGTCCGCGACAACAGCACGGAACCGTTCTCGTTCGGGTCGCGCCGACCCCGGAGCCGGGGGGGTCGCGCCGGTCAGGCGGGCCAGGGGTCGGGGGCCGCCGCGACGCTGCACCAGCTCGCGTTCCGGCTGGACGGGTGGACCCCGCCCGACCCGGTCTGCGTCGACAGGGTCGGAGTTTTCTTCAGGAGCATCACGCACACGGTTACTATTTCCATCTTATCTCTTTAACCGAATTATACAATCACATTAGGTTTCATTCGACATTTTATACAAATATTTTATTTATGTTTTAAATATTTTAAGTTCAAAACCGACCAGCAATATCAATTTTATAACACAATGATATGTGTAAGATTTTTAAAGAGGGTAGTAAATTAGTTATGAATAATATTGTTCAAGAAAGTTGCACGCTTTTGGAAAGTGTCGAATAGTAATTGAAATGATATAGAAATGTGGTGCGGAGGCGCGGATAGTGTTGGAAGTGTCGCTGGAGGGGTCAGCGCGCAAGCTGGTCACGGTCCGGTCCGGGCTCCAGCTCGTGAACAAGCTGCCGCATCCCGTCGAACTGCGGCTCGATCAGGGACCATCGGCTGGTCAGTTCTTATTTACTATATTTTATTAAGCACAAATTTAGATTTTTTTTTTAAATTTCAGGTATTTGAAGTGAAATCTTTTTAACCCCTTTGTGTTTGAATCTTGACGAAACGAAAAAAGTGACATTAAAAAGAGACAAACACAAACAGATAAGGTAACTAATGAAAGTATGAGACAGAATACATTGTGTTTCTTATATTCGGGGTCTCCTCTTTGTGTATTAGCTAGCTAATGCTCTGCTCGGAACATGGTACATGTATGGGTGTGTGTGTGTGTCTATGTATTTATGCGTGTGTGTTTAACCACGTGGAGTATTTCGATCACGTGTTTCAATTGTTTAAAATGTATTAACTTTGTAACATTCGATACTATGTTGGTTAATTCCTTCACATCACATTTATTTAGTATTTCCTACTAATTGTATCTATATTTTATGTAATATGTTAAAATTGTGTAAAATTATTTTGACGAAAATTGATAACCTATATTTAATTTAATCGACAATCTTAATTAAATAGTTCTTACATATATTATAAAAATATCATCGAAATTGTTTGTTATTTCATTATAAATATTTAGTTGCAAATTATATGTAGCAAATATATTATTTACATTATCCCCCGATATTATTAATAATGATGATAAAATCAATATTTGTACATAGGGCAATGGAGTGGAAGCGGCATGCGCACAACGCAGGTCCCCGCTGGGAGTACGTGGGCGGCGCCGCTGTGCGCCACACCCGGAGCGGTGTGGGCGCGACCACTGCTGCGCCCAGGGAGTGTGGCGCCGCCGCCCTCCCCCGCCCCCATAGAGTGGCGCTCCGCCCCGGCAGAGCGTGCGCTGCTGCACTACGAGTGCCGCGCTCCTCCCGATCACCTGTACAGGTCTGTACACAATCGTACATATTCAAACTTCTTACATTTATTTAAATGAAGCCTCATTTTTGAGAGGAAATGTTCAGGTTTTGCTGTGTGATAGTCCGGGAACGGTTTCCGCCGGACCGCGGTCCGCCCATAGCCGGGCACACTCTGACCCTAGTACCCGAGCTGCGGCTCGAGAACTTGCTGCCTCTCGACCTGCAATACCGGGCTGGATTAACCGAAGGCGCCGTTAAAGCGTCTGGAAATATCACCCCTGGAAATACCATGCCCTTCTACCAGGTATACCCTTGTAGTTATTTATTTATCATTTGATGTTTGAGGAATGTAATACGTGGCACATTCACGGCTCCAGGTGAACGTCGAGCAAGGCGTGGAGTTGAGCGTGAAGTTGGAAGGGTTCGGTTGGTCGACGCCCCTGTGCGTGGGCGGGGCGGGGGGCGGCGCCGGCGCCGGGGGCGCGTCCTCGTTCAGCGCGCGGTTGAAGCTCCGTGACTCGAAGGGACGCCGGCTCTACCTGAACGCTAGAGTGACGATGAACAAGACTGACGGAATGAAGGTACGTGTAGTAGGTAGGGGGTTGGGGTTTGGGTGTGAGTGGTGAGTGGTGAGTGGTGAAGGTGCGCGTGGTGTCCAGGTGTCGGTGTCGGCGGCGTACTGGCTGGTGAACCGGACGGGGCTGCCGCTGGTGTTCCGGGCGGAGGGCAGCGCGCAGGAGGCGGCGGGGCAGTTCGCGGAGCACGAGGTGGCGCGGATGGTGGCGCCGCTGCTGTTCTCGTTCGCGGAGGCGGAGGGCGGGCCCACGGTGTCCGCGAGGCTCGGCCACGGCGTCTCCGCCAACCCGGAGGTACCAATGCTACTATCTACCATATTATTATACTTATTAAATATGGAAAATGCTTAATTAGATAACTAATTATTTTATTATTTTTTTTGTAAAAAAAGTAGTACTTACACAAAAATAATATTACAAAAAAAAGTGAGTTTTTCAACTTTAATACATTTACTGTTGATGTCTCGGTTTTATAAAATTCCATACTTAGCGATGGTTAAGAGTGTATTTATTTCATACAAACGCAGCACCCTGTTTTACTCCCAGGATAATAGCAATTAGCATTATGGTAAATATTTTTTTATACCGAATAATATATATCCACCCCCGCCACGCCCCGTACCTTTTGATTTTTTTCTATAAATTAGTTATTGTAGAAACTAGAAGCATTTCGAAATGAAAAAAAGATGCTTGAATTTTGACCTTCATTTTCAGTCGTTCATTAAACAAATTTGATGGACAAAATTTAAAAAAGCAGTAGCAACGTAGAGATAAATCTCTCTTATTCAATAACTGAAACAAAAATTAAAAATCGGTTCAGTTTTGGAGGAAACAATGTACTACGAAGTGATATTTTCGCCTATTTTGCAAACGGTAAAATCAGCAACAGATTTCTATAATACCTACTTTTCAAATCTGTTGTCCGCCGCATGTCCTCTTCATTCGGTTTCATAATAATCTTTAACAGCCCCGTTTCACTTGTATTATAGGCTCTTCTATTAACTTATATATTTACTTGAAACTTAAATCTCATCGGATGCGGGTGACGTCACACGAGTAGTTGTAGAAGTCTTTAGGGGAGAGCTATGTCCGGGAGTGTGTCTGTCTATCGGTTGAATGTATGGGTGTATGCATCCAATCTATAGTCAGTGCAATAGTTACTCGTATTATTTACCCGTAAGTCTTGCTCATTTTTTAAATTAAATGCTCTTTAAAAGTTGTATTTTCATGAGAGTTTCCAAACACAAATGTAAAGTTTTTATAAAGTACTGATAATTTAGAGAAAGAGTATATTTTTCTAGGAATTAATTTTCGGTTCTTTAACAGTCATACATTATCTTTAAACTCGGCTCAGGATGTAAATAATATCTATAATATTTATTTATGGAATAGTGACTTTTATTGTTTTATCAAAATGGTGATCACAATTCAGATCAGGTTGACTTTTCTTTCAGTTCATTTGTTATATCAAATCAAATCAAATCAAAATTTATTTATTCAATTTAGGCCCTAAGAAGGCGCTTATGAACGTCTAAAACACTACCACCGGTTCGGAAAACAACCCAGTCGAGAAGAGCGCAGGCGAGAAACTCGATCTGGTTCTTTTTTTTGTCATAAATATAATATATATAATTTTTTTTTGTCATATAAAAAACTATACAATCGTTGTCTTAATAATGTTAGTGGAAGCACAGAGATGTGGGTTAATTCCAGACATCACTATCGTTCACGTAATGATCCACCCTGTAATAACCTTTTGAGATTAAAACTTGCTTGACATAATACTTGAACTTATTGTCAGGTAAATCGGTAATGTTACTTGGGATCTTATTGTAAAACCGAATACTATTACCTGTAAAGCTTTTATTACACTTACTTAACCTAAAGCGTGGTTCCGGACAACTTGTCTTTACTTCTAGTATTAAAATTATGACGATCATTCACTAGATCTATCATAGTTCATATCATATATATCATATCATATCATCATAGTTATAGACCTTTGGATACTTGCCATGTTGTCTAGACTTTCTTCTTAGGTCAACAACAACAACTGGCTCTAATTTACGATCTGATTACTGGAGAAAAATTTGCACAAATAATAATGCAATAATCACGGAGTTTTATTATACAAGGGTAAAAATACAAACATTGGTATCATACTTAAGTTGCATGTATCACTTTGAAAAAACTAGGCGACTTCTTAGTAGATTTTGAACGGTTTATGTATAGTTTACAGAAAATTCGTTGTCGGCGTGAGTTCAACTGCAGAAAGAGATAGAAACAATAAAAAACAAGATTTTGAGAAAGTGTTTGTTGTTACGCTTTGTGGACATCTCTCCTTATTTAGGAACGTTAACAATATATAGATAAGATCACGTTTACTTTTACCTCATAGTATTGGTATTTGCGATAAAATATAAAAAAATCTTTAAAATAAGTTTAATTAGACGAAGAGTATGAGATGAGATATTGGTTTGATTTGAGCAGTGGTGCTCTCCGTTCGGGCTGGGCCCCGGCGTCGCGGTGAAGCGGCTCGAGAGTCGTGGTGGGGCGGGGGCGGGGCCGGGGGCGCTGGCGGGGGAGCGCGTGTTCACGCTGGGGGTGCGGGTGCGCGCCGGCCGCGGCCGCTACCGGCACACGAACATCGTGACGCTGGCGCCGCGGTACCAGCTCCATAACAACACCTCGCACACGCTGCAGTTCGCGCAGAACTGCACCGCCACCACACTGGTATGCATTTGCGTTTGTGAGAGTACGTATTATGCGTCGCAAAGTATACCATGCATACATATGAACAAACAGAATGACCCGGGGCGCGATGGCGACGCACGTGTCCGCAGTGCCCGGGTGCTACCTGCCGTGGCACTGGGCGCGACGGGACCGGGACCAGCTGCTCTGCGTGCGCATCCTGCAGCCGGGCAGCGGGGGCGAGCGGGCCGAGCCGCGCACCGGCTGGTCCGGCGGGTTCCGTATCGAGAAGCCGCGGAGCGTGCACCTCGCGTGCAGGTATGTGCTGCGCAGGTGTGGGGTCGTGCTGGCGAGTGCGTTGTCGTGACGTGGTCGTGTCGGTGACAGGGAGGGCGCCGGCCGCTACCAGGTGGTGCGCGCCGAGGTCGCCGTGCAGGGCGCCACGCTGTTCGTCGTGTTCACGGACGCGGAGGGGTCCCCGCCGCCGCTGCGCATCGACAACTACTCGCCCGTGTCGATCATGTTCCACCAGGTACGTCGTGGCGTCACCCGTGTGCAGGCACACATGATGTCGTGCTGATCTCGAGTGGTGGGGGACGTGCAGGTGGGCTGCGCGGAGGAGCTGGCGGTGGGGGCGCACGCGCGCGGGAGCTGGGCGCTGCCGGAGCCGGAGGGGGCGTGGGCGCTGTCGCTGCGGGCGCCGGGAGGGCCGCGCACGACGCTACCGCTGGACGTACTGCCGGCAGCGCACCGGCTGCACTACCAGAACTTTATCTACGTCGCGTTCCCACACCCGAACAGAACGTAAGCCCCCAACTATATATATATATATAATTATATTGATGTTTTTTTATAACTTATATAGAATACCCAACACTGAGTTTAACGACAAGTTTAAGATTTAAGAAATTTAAAAACAAATTTAAGAAATAGTATATTTCTTTAAAAATATATATTACGATGTGTAAAATAAAATAAAAATCATTTTTCTTGGAGCCGCGCTCAAAAGTTTTCTTCAGCCAAAATAGGCCTCTGAAAATATGAACCCTTAATATTAAGGTTGTCCGCGTCGCTCTTATCGATTTCTCATAAGAATAACTGATGAGCTACAAATTGTCCATAGAATATCTTTCTATAGAATTAAACGCTCTACAAAAAAGTCTAATGTCATTTTTCGATGAATCAAATCAGTGAAAAGTCTTTTTTTTTTAAACTTGCTAAAATAATCTTGCGTAGATGTAAGAGCCAATGATGAGACAGGTAGAGTTGGATGTCATGTATCATATAATAAATATAACCAGAGACGTGGGCGTGACGGAAGCGAGCAAGCACCCCGGTGCTGGGGGTGGTGGTGGTGGTGGCGGTGGTGTTGAGGACAACGTGCTCGTGCTGGAGGTCCCTCTCGGGTCGACGCGTGTCGTGCTCGCACGCAAGAGATACGGGGACAGGTGAGTGCGGACACGCACGCACATGCACGCACACGCACATTCTACTCTACAAAACTGATCGATTATTATTATTTGTTTTATACATATATACATTTCATAGCAAAAGTAATATTTAATAATCATGTATTCTGATTGTTTATTGGATTTGTTAGGTTAGAATAGTAAACGTTGAATATATTTGTCTTCTATAGTTCCTTATATATACAGTTATACCCCGCTTTACGCGAGGGATACGTTCCGAAAATAATCGCGTTAACTGAAATTCGCGTATATCGAGGTTTATGATTAAACATAGTCGAAATTTAATACAAAAAAATACAAATCATTTTAATCAATCAGTTTAATTCTAAGAACACTTTATGCGATACATACTCTTATTTTTGTACGGAAAAATACATCTATTGTCTTTACATTATGTTTATACGCACTCTTTCGCGTAATACGAGGCATTTGAGCGCGAAATTTGACATTCGCGTTATAGTGAAACCGCGCGTAACGGGGTCGCGCTAAGCGGGGTATTACTGTATTTTATATTATATCATTTTGTTCAATTTTAATAAATCCATCAATTTTATTATATGTTCTCGAATAAGAATAAACCGCATTTACGTATTAACTTTTCTTTCATACTAAAGTTGCCGCGCGTCATTCAAATTACTATCACTTTTGATAGAGTCGACCGGTTGTAATGAAATAAAATTTTCATGTTATCCCGGAATATACTTTATAATTATCATAGAAATATGTAAAATATATTCAGTACTTTCTCATTGAAGCCTGCACAACCAAATAGAGAGATGGATAGATAGTTAGCGTCAGACGTAGGTCGGTCTGGATGCCGTCGCTAGAGACCTGATAGGATGTCGGTTGCGCAGGGCCCAGCTGTGGCGGCGCGGGCCCAACGAGCAGCTGGTGCACGAGGGCAGCTCCCCGCCGCAGCCGACGGACGCGCTGCTCTCGGACGACGCGCCTCTGTCTCCTCACGCCATGGTCAGTTATTTATATTTACATTCTTTTTACAGTAGCATTTTACTGTTATAAATTAACCGGGTAGTTAGTCTGGTGGAGATCATTGAATAATGCACCAGGAACCTAGTTGTATGTATGTTGTGTCCGGGCTCGCTTGACAGGTGCTGGACATAGAGGAGGCGGCCCCCCGGCCCGGGCTGGCCTCGGCGCTGGTGGTGCGGCGGGCGGACCCGCGGCGCGGCTCCACGCAGGCGTGGCGGCTGCTCCCCGGGCGCGTGATGGCGTGCGCCCACGCGAACCTCGCCGTGCGCGCGGACCCGGCTCCGGTCCGTCGGCCGCCTCGGTCGCCTCTACCACCTCTACCATCTCTACCGCCTCTACTGCCAGGTTATACCATACACATACATTCATTCAAATCATCTATACTATAAATAAAATTAAACTCACTGTTATTAATATCATAATAAAAATTGTTTACTAAAAACATATCTACATGAAGTCAAAAAATAATTACAACGGTAAAATATTTATTTATTTTAAATTTGACTCAATACTTCGTTAAAATTTTATACAAAATTATATTAATGGCTTAATATTTCGAGAAATATCGATCATAGCAATATAGTTTAACAAACCCTTTTTATAGGTAATTAAATTTCCTACAACTTGAATTCCGACATTTGAATTTTTCAGTAGGTCTTGTTATTCACGAGATAATGAGACAAAAAGTAGAATTTTACGCAAAAATTGGATTTAGTGACATGTAGTACCGGCGAGTGGCGAGTACGTTACTATGGCCACTTTTGTAAAACATTCAATTCTGAAAAAGTCTCAACCTTCGGCTAGATGATACTGTAAATACCGCTGGGGTATAAAAAAAGTCTAACTTTATTAAAATATATCTTCACACGCTGTGCGTGAGTATTTCATATTAAGGGCTCAAATTTTCAAAGGATGTTTACCTTGCTATTTTTAACAAAATATCAGATCGGGAGCGAAAAAATAATATTCCCAAAAAGCACCCTAAAACGTACTGTATGCAAAGGACATTTTTTCCTCGACCCGGGCGGAGTCGCGGGCACACAGCTAGTTTAAATTAAACTTTTGTTATTGATAGTTAAACACGCGGGCGTTGCAATTGTAAGCACATACCCGTGTGTGTGTCGTGTGTGTGCGTAGGCTGCCGCGTGGTGCTGGGGCTGGCGAGCGGGGCGGAGCGCCCGGTGGAGTGGCACACGCTGCGCCCGGGCTCCGGCCGGCTGGACCTCGTGCTGCGCCCGGACGGACCCACGCGGACCATCACCGTGCGCGATCACTATCACCCGGTCAGTTCTCACACGTCACCACCCCATGTCGTTCCCGCGGGTGTTGGAAAACGCGACTAAGGGATAAACCGGGGGATGCGCGGCACCATCCCCTGAGCACCGCAAACACTCACTGCGATCGCCAGCCTGCCGCCAAGTGTGCCTATTGTGGTAATTCTCCTCTTTTTTAGGGAACACCTATGTCCAGCAGTGGACGTCAAAAGCTCGAACCAATAATCAGACATGTCTACAGAATATAAACGAAATCTATACATATTATAATATAGTAAATTTAATACATTTTAAGTTTAATATCCTATGTACGATACGCACAGCATGCTATATATTCATATATATATATCCTCAATACACATTCGTAACTACGCACATGCACAGAAAAACACATGTACAGTAACAAACATTATTATTTCATTGTAATCACTGTATCCAATTAACACAATATAACACAACAAAGAAAACAATGGATTTTGCTCAAACAATGTCATAATAAGTGTTTATATTTGCCGAAAAACATATAAATTTATAGCATAGTTATTGTAAACTCCGAACATTATGAGTAATGGATTATTATAAGAGACAATATTTGTGCAAAACGGTACGTCAATAATTTTCTGTGTTCGGTTATGTCTGGCTATCAGTGGCACCTGGCTCAGCAAGTCACTTGTGTCCCATTTACAATTGGCAACCCTGCGGAGCACGCGGGCTGAGCCAACCCTACGTCTAGACAACGATTTTAATTCCTAATCGGCGAAAGTCGAGCTTCACATGACGATAGCTTTCGTCTATTAACACCAACTTTAGATACTAACGTAAGGAACGTCTTTGGACAACTCCGATCCTTTCTATACGGGAATCTCGTAATGCGGAGTCCACACTACATTACGATATTCTAGAATACTGTTAACAAAAGCCACAAATCAAGTTTTTGAATGGTTTTGAAATTCTAAATTTGTTTTTGGATATACATTTTAAACTAAAATACTAAGGGAATCATTTTTTTTTTAAATTTGGTTGGGCAATCATTTAGGCGAAATATTATCTGGGCAACGAGTACATAGTACCGTTAGCAACACGAGTCGGCGAGTACACATAACGACTTGTCAACATATTTATTATTGTCTAATGCTGGTGTAAAGCTAAGTTAGTTGAAAAGTTGTTTGTTATTGACACAAGAAACACATAGAGAAAAATATACTTGGGAGATCAATTCTAAATTTGGCTATAAAATGTATTACTAAACTTACCAACTAATTTGGTTTAATTATTTTTGTTACCTGTCATCACTATATTACTTCCTGTGTATTGTCTACACTATGTGAAAACGTTAAAATCGTTGCAATAGTTTAAGGTGAGAACGTGACATACATATACTTGCGCATTTTTTAATATTAGTATTAGTAGATAGTGAAAACAAAAAAAAGACATTTATAAGACATTTATTGTATACTTAATTTCTTATTGGGACTAATAATTCGATAAAATTATTTAATAAGGAATTTTTGTTAGTTGTATTTTTTATTTTCATATGACGTCACATTTTTGTTAAGCCTACTCGGTGCTAGCGCATTAACAACTTTGCGAAAATGATAACATGGTGATTAGATGATGAAATCATCACCACTATAGTGAGTTTATTTTGTATGGGTGGGTAAATGTCACAGGAATCGGGATGGATAGAGGGCGAAGAGGAGGAGGAGCGCGTGTCGGAGAGGGAGAAGCGGTCGAGGTGGGAGTGGGAGGCGGGGGGTCGCGCTGGCGGGGCTCTCGGTGTCGGTGGTGTCGCGCGCGCCGCCCGCGGAGCTCGTGCACGCCGTGTTCGCGGGGCTCGCGCTACGGCTCTGCGCCGGCGCCAGCTCGCACTCGCTCTCGCTCTCCGTGCAGAACATGCAGTGGGACAACCAGGTGCGTGCACCGACACACGCACACGTACACGCACACGCACGCACACACGCGCACGCACGTTACTGAACACCGCCGCTCTCATCCAGCTGGTGGGCACGGCGAGCCCGGTGCTGCTGTACTGCCTGCCGGAGCGCGGGCCGGAGCGCGGGACTGCGCTGCTGGCGCTGCACGCGTCGCTGGAGCTGCAGGCGGCCCCGGAGGCGTACAACGCGTACTACTTCAAGCACCTGGTGGTGGCGCTGAGGCCGCTCGCTGTCCGGCTTGAGGAGAGGTGACACGTTTCGTTTACATTTACAAATAGCTACGTTAGCGCTCCATATTTTATAAAGATTTCAATTAATTTTCAAAAATTTCACGTTATATTTATTGATAAGTTGTAAGAAGATTTTCAAATATAACTATTTATAATAAGCCCATTCTATATGGCGTTTACACATGATAATAAAATCGTAAGTTTATGACATGAATGGGCACGTCTTTAATAGGAAATAATGAAATGGAGGTTAACCCGAGTGAAGTTGTAGTATAGTGATAGATTGTTGATCCTGGTGGATGTTCCAGACTGATCCTGAAGCTGTGGTCGTGGTCCAGGGTGGAGGAGGAGGAGACCGCACAGGAGCAGACGGACGAGGCGGACTACGAGACGCGCCGGATGCTGGACGAGCTGACGGCGCTGCACGCCACCAGATACTACTTCGCACTCATCAAGATCATACCCAGCCAGGTGACGGCTCCCCACACCCCCCACACCCCCCACACTCCTACACGGTAGAGGTCTAGTGACTCCTCGCCGTCACAAGCTTCCCATCCGCTATCATTCAAATAGCTACTTTATATAGGGATGAAGCCTAATGAATTGATTCACAAAACAATCTAGAGAATTGATTTTTAAGGCGTATTTTTATTATTTTTGAATGGATAACTTCGTATGGGAGGATAAACCGCTTCGTTACGTAACGCGTTACGGCGCCAGTCTGTCTGGGTTCCCTCTCTCTCTCTCACGCACACACGGCAGCGGTAGGCATCAACTTAGATTAGTCTAAGTTATCACTACTGTTCGGGCGTCCCGAGACGGACATGTTTTTTGTTTTTTATTAATTCTTCTATTCGTAGAAAAGACCATAATCATCTATGAAAATTTTGAGGGACAACTTTATAGAATACCGTCATAATTTTATTAATATCAATAAAGCTCGTCAACAGCAATTAAATAAAAAAAGCTAATAAAATGAGGTAAAAAAGATACTGAATTTTGTATTATTTGTGTCTTTGATTTGTTTGTCTTAAATATTGTTTTGTCTATTAATCGATATCTGGTCACCATCAAGAGATTCGATAAGAATCAAATATATTTTTTTTTGAAGTGCATAAGAATTTTACTCCAATTTACATATAATAAAATAGTTAAAAAAAGTGTGTGTGTACTTATGTACGCACGTAAGAAGTTATATTTCTTTGACGTAATAATAGAAAAAAAATTGAATTTAAGGTTGGGTCATTTTTTAAGTGTTTTTATTGATTTCTTAATTTAATATTCCCTTTTCATTTTTATCAAAAAAATTTCATTAAATTTATTTAGTTGTTTTTATAAATATTTATTATTTATTCAATTTAATAGCAAATATTAAAAAATAATATTATAATTTGATGTTCAATATTAATTTTTATCACAAACTTTTTATTAAATTTATTTCTTTATTTTATAAATATTAAATAACCAATAATAAGTATTTAACATTAATAATTTAATAATATTTAGTGTTAATTATATTAAATAAAAGTATTTTAATTTACATCAATTATACGGATAGTTAACCTCAATTATATTGGAGCACTTGAAAAAGTATATAAGCTCAATTTTTTTCACTAATATTCACAAATAGTAAGTGATATCAATGAAAATATTCAATTTAAATCACTACTGAATATAATTTATTAGCACATATATAATGTAGCAGTTGTATGAAACTAAAACACGTGTTGTGAATGTATAAACTAGAAACATGTTGATGGTGACGAGCGTACCAACATGCGCGACTAACGACACTTAATGAGCGGTTAAGCAGACAACTTCATACTGTTAATTTCGTGTCACAGATGCGCGCGCATCTTCAAATTTCACTCTCATCATTTTTTCATAACGCGCCTAAAGAAGTATAACTTCAAAAATCAAATCTCGTATCAATCAAATATAATATATTTTATTAGTTTATGTACATATCTCATGTATACAGACAGACAGCACTGCTTGATTTTTGTTGAATTTAAAGAAATAATAAGTTAATTTGAATGTACCATTGTTGTTGTGTGTTGCTGCGTGCTGTTGTGTGAGCGGAGAGTGTTGTGAGCAGATCCGGCTGTCGATGTGCACGTCGAACAAGTTGGAGAGCTCGCTGGGCGCGCTGAAGAAGCGTCTCGGGCTGACGCTGATCAAGTTCGAGGACGCGGCAGTCGAGCTCGAGCCGTTCGTCCGCGCGCACGTCTTCGACACGGCCTCGTACCTCGCCAGGCAGATGCTGGCACATTTCAAGGATGTATGTTTTCACTTTACCTCTCATTACACATTTAACAAAAAAATTATGCTTTTCTCCCAAATATTATCACTTCGATTAAGACCTCATAAGTCCATATCGAATACGGAAGAGTGAAATATGTCCTTGTAATTTCCGAGGGACATGAACGCTGATAAATTAATGGTGAATGTTTATATCACTTGGAATAATGAAATGATAAATCCCTTAGGAGCTGAAATGGCAGGCGGCAAAGATCCTGGGCTCTGTTGACTTCCTGGGCAACCCGCTGGGGTTCGTGGCGGACGTGTCGGAGGGGGTGTCGGGGCTGCTGCTGGAGGGCAACGTCGGCGCTCTGCTCAAGAACGTCACCCACGGCATATCCAACTCCGCTGCGAAGGTTTCAGGTATTGCATCATATAAGTAGACACACACACACACACAAATATATTTTAACACTCGTGTGTGCTCGCGACTTAGTCTACGTGTCCTATCTTGATTTTGTTTTATTTTTTATAACCTGTCAAATAATTGTAATTATTTTTCTTCTTTTTCTGTAGAATCCTATTGAAGCATTATTTTTTTTATGTTTGTGGACTGACAGAAAACAAATATATTTCTCATTTACTCTTTATAATATTAGAATATATAAATTTAAATATTTGTCGGTAAAAATGTGCGTGCGTGCAGAGTCGCTCGGGGACGGGCTCGAGCGCGTCGTGTGGGACGAGGCGCACGAGGAGACGCGCCGGCGCATCCGCAGCGCGGCCCCCGGCGCGCACCTCGCGGCCGGGCTGCGCGGGCTCGGGCTCGGCATCCTCGGCGGCGTGACGTCACTCGTGAAGCACAGCTACGAGGGCGCCACGCAGGACGGGCTCGGCGGGTTCATAGCGGGCGTCGGCAAGGGGCTCGTCGGGACCGTCACCAAGCCCGTCATCGGGGTGCTCGACCTCGCCGCCGAGACCGCGTCCGCGCTGCGCGACACCAGCCGCAGGTACACCACGAACTAACCTTATTTCCCTCCATTCGATCATAACACGTCCACTGCTGGACGTTCCACTGCTCTCCCCCAATAGGGGGGGGGGGGGGTTGGCGATCGCAATCAGCATGCTACTCCCCATCCTGTGCTTTATCCTTTAGTTGCCTTTACGACACCCACGGAAACGATATGGTGTAGTACTGTTCTAATCCGGCGCCACACGTATTTAGCGTAAAAAAATTCGATTGGGACCCCCTACTTAATAAAACCTAATTGTATAATCCGTTGCCGGAGTATAAATATGCAAGATTCCGCTTTTGAGATCTATGCGTTAAAAAAATAGCACTGTGGTACTGGTACACCGGTCGTATATTAAAATGGGATAAAAAAAAATATGGATTCAAGATGAACCATAATTATTAACCCCTTAAGCACTTACCAGGCGTTTACGCCAGCTTCCCATTGTTTTTCCTATTGTCTTATTTTGGTGGGTACTCGACACA
Source organism: Samia ricini (assembly GCA_014132275.2). Taxonomy (NCBI): domain Eukaryota; kingdom Metazoa; phylum Arthropoda; class Insecta; order Lepidoptera; family Saturniidae; genus Samia; species Samia ricini. Next base: position 34,808,629 of record AP028162.1, read on the forward strand.
TTATATAATTTCATATTGTAATTACAATAATCATGCATGTTATTATTTCTTAAAAGATGCTGAAGATTCTATACGACTTTGTTTAACATTAATAGTTTATCAATTTATTCCTTGTTGGAAATCTTCTAATATAAGTAAATAAATGAATAAACCCGCGACCGTCATCAGGGTTTTTTTTTGTTTTTTGACGAGGGGAATTCATTCACGCACTACCCTTACCCATTGCATTAGTGAAACCGAAGTCCCCCAATGCAATGGGTAAGGGGGTGCGGAGGAACGTCCCCGCACCAGTGTGGGACTCACCCGGACGTGAAGTCCACTAAACCCCCCAGAGCCGCCCGCCACATTTGGAATGGGGGCGATTCGGAATCGCAAACGCATGCTCCGCGTCGCCCCCTGCGGGGGATGGGGGGGGGGAGAATATCGATGCCTGACCCACAGGCTCTCTCTCCACTCACCTCTTCGCCCAATGAGAGTTATGTCCCTACGGACTCATCCCCTCTTAGTTCTACTGAGGTGACAGTAACAAGGGAGGAGAACAACGCGATTTCTACATCAATATATTTGTCTGTCCTATAAAGGATAAATAACAAAGAAAGTTATTTGTCCTCAACTTGTCACTGCTGGGCTACGGGTCTTGCTGGACCCGACAGTGAGAGGTCTCTGCTGACCGTTCGCTATTTGTGAATGCGGTGACGAGTTCCCTACATGTACATAGATCCCAAGCCAAAATATTTGTAACAATCTTATTCATTTTATTCAGGGAAGTTTTAACCGGTTTCTCGGTTTACCTTTAATTCTATCTGACATTTCCTTACTTGTCTGTCTTCTCCCACTTCTAAATCCGGGCCCTCCCTACCCCAAATCTCCGTCGTGTTAGGCTTGGTCTAATGAGACGCACAAAGTACCATTCACTCTTTATTCTTTCATCTGTATTATCGCGACTTCCTTTTGCGAGAGCGCTCTTTACTACATTCGTGAGAGTGGCAGCGGCGGCTAGCCCTTTGTGTGCATATGCATATGCAGGTACATCATGACGTCTATGGCGACCATAGCGCGTATGTCCGCACTAGTTCCATGAGTGTTCACTGGGTGAGTGTGGGGCGCAGGTCGGACAAGTGGGTGCCGAGACGAATGCGCGGGCCGCGGTGCATGTCCGGCGGGGGGGCGCTGGTGGCGCGCTACTGCGCCGCACAGGCGGAGGGTGCCGCGCTGCTGGTGGCGCTCAGCGGGAACGAGCACCGGGAACGGTTCCTGGCGCTGCGCACTGTGCGCGACCACCCGCACGACATCCGCGCGCTGCTCTCCGACACGACGCTGCGCATCTTCACCTGCACCCACGGGAACCCGCATCTCGTCATGGAGGCGCATCTCAGGTAACACATGCCTCTCGCAGTTGTAGAACGTTTCCTCTTTGACCATCACCGCTACGCCGCTACAACCAGTTAACAACCAAACTAATTTGAACTCAACTATACAAAAACAAAAAGGACAAATATGTGGACGTCGGCGCGAAATACATACACTCGAGTTATCGGTAATAGAAATATATTATAAACGAACTGATATCTATACAAAATATATGTATATACTATAATCCATCCATATATTCATTCAACCGAAAGACGTTCACTGCTGGACATAGGTCTCCCTCAAACATCTCCACGACGACAGAACTTGCGCCACTCGCATTCAGTGGACTCCCGCGATCTTCACCAGGTCGTAGGTTCACCTTGTGCGGGGCGAACACACGCTACGTCTTCCAGTACCCATTCGAGAACCCGTTAGCCTCATCGGGCATCGGTTCTGCGAGCAATGTGCCCAGTCCACTGTCACTTAAGTTTAGTAATGTCGGTTACTTTAGTTCTTCTGCGGATCTCCTCATTCCTGATTCGATCACACAGCGAGACTCCAAGCATAGCGCTCTCCATTGCCTTTTGAGCTTTTTTATTAGGCCCATTATATAATAATATAATATCTTATAATATATTAACATTGTAATTTTAATAAATAAGTTTGACATGTTTAATTAATGATAGGTTTAAGATGTAGGCTAAGTTCAATAAAGAAAATAAAGTGATGAAACAAAGAAAATTAAGAAGCAAAAGAACACGCTTTATATAATAAAAAAAAATAATAAAAAACAACAAAAGAGTACACATATAAAGAAATCGTAGTAATAAGGCCTTTGGTTATGCCAGGGGAAACGGCGGGGGACTATAAAATATATATATATATATATATATATATATATATATATATATATATATCTTATTTTTAAGTGAAATATACTTTTATATTCAAGCGCTAACAATACTGATGTCGTTTATCAATGGTTAAAATATTATTTTATTTTATTTTATTTATTTATTTATTCAGGTAACAAAACAGCCATTACATAAATGTGATTACATAAGAAGATACACTAAAAGGCTTACAGTACCATATCTTATATTTAATAATGAGAAGTTATTAACTAAGGAATCGTAACGTACGCTCAATAAAAAGAAAAAGGTTACAATCATGAAGTACAAACAATGAATAGAACAATAAACATAAATTTATGAAACGAACACATCAGTTTGCTAAAATCGTATGTTATAGTTATTTTTTATAATAAATATTAGCCAACTTCATTTTGTAAGATGACAAAGTATTTGAGAATATGTCAACATCATTTAGGCATTTGTTATAGTTGTAACGGGACCGTTGAAAGAACGAGTTCCTGAGATAATTCGTTCGACAGAAAGGAACATGAAAAGTGTCATGAGAACGTGTGTGAGTGAACGTGGGATTTTAAAATAAATTTGTTCTAAGAGTTGGGATGAATCTACATTATTGTTACAATTACAATTATATCGTAGTTCTCTTTTACACTCTATCTCTTAATATTGAATTATGTGTATTGCGTAGTAACTTAGTGTCGTGCTCTGTCGTGTGCACTGACGGCGCGTACTACGTGGAGCTGGGCGTGCGCGGGGGCGGCGCGGGCGCCGGCGCGGGCGCGAGTGGGGGCGCGGGGCGCGGGCGGCGCCGGGGCGGAGGGCGTGCGCCGGCCGCGCGTGCAGTGCGACAGCGAGGAGGTGGCGGTGTGGGTGGCGCGACACGCGGCGTACGCGCGCCAGCTGCACCACGAGCACGCGCACACGCTGCACCCGCACGCGGACCTCTAACGACTCGTATAACGCAGCAAACAGTACCATGTACTTCGAATTGATTCGCTTCAGAGTTCACACCTGAAGCTTCGCCATGCTCTTCGCAACCGGCTGTCTTAGTGTTATCATTCACGTATGTTTATTTAAGGCGATTCGAACTGAAAAACTCTTATGTTTATATGTTTATAATAAGGTTTTACTCTTAGTGTAACTTTGGGCAAAAATAAAACGACTTAATTGGGTTTCTCTGTAAGACGAAAGAAACAACATTTAAAGCCCTTTATTTTCAATTGTATTTTCTTTCACAACTCACTCTTATATCTATTTTAAATATGTCATATAAATGTCATCTTTACTGATGACAAGGCATAGACAAAAATAAAGAAAAACATAGATAACAATAGAAACTAGATTACAATGGTTTTCTTTACATGTATATATATATACTTTATTTATCAATACCTAAGCGAGCTCCAAGTCTTATATGTAAAAGAAATATTAATAATATGACATTTTATTTAATATTTATCAAATAAATTTTCGGATTAGTAACGCAGATGTGTAATTTAAATATATTTGTATAATATTTATTACAGTATCCAAAAGAGTATTATTAGAAAAGACATTAAAATATGTAGGTTGTTCCGTTTATTTAAATCTGCGCGTGTGTGTTTCTGTATGTATGTATGTGTGTCCGAGTGAAGTATTTACATGTGATTGACGTATTCGAATGTGCGTGTTTAAGAATTTTTTTAAATTATAGTAATCGCTAAAACATTATGTTACACGCAACTACCCATTATATAATATTATCTATAATGAACATATAAATTATATATAGACTATTTATCTATCTGTTGGACATTAAGAGGGACATATTTAATAATATTAAATTTACATCGATAACGACACTATAAGTGATCACTTAGAAATTAGTGATATTGTTTAGTATTTATATATATATTATAGGATGCGAAGATGTACAAATCTGTAAGGATGTGTCGTGTGACGTCACTTATGTTTTGCTTGTCGATATAGTGAACTTCTCTCGTGTATGTCCCTTCACTTAAAGTATTGCGGGATCGCAGCTAGTTACATAAAAACAAATATTTTAAAAGGCCTTAATGAATATTAATTATAATTACTTAAATTATCTTACTCGAGTAATCGTCAGTTTTTGATATCAATATGTATTGTGATAAATTCATTGGTGTTCGTCAAATTTAATTCTAGTTTGAATCACTTGCGATTTTATTTGATTTTGTTTAGTTTTATTTATTCTTTTCATGAACCCCTTCATGTAGTCGAAAGACATTTAGTTTTATGTGTAATTATACAGATATTAAACGAATTTAAAATTTCACACAAACCTAGTGGATGTTATTTATCGTAGAATGATATAGTTTTTGACGAATAGCTTTATTTATGAATAAGAAAATAGTAAAATATGAGGTAATCGCGTATCGCACTAAGAATTTGCAGCTATTATAAATTGAATGTAATTGACTGTAAAACGGACAATATTTGATGTTGACCGATTATTTTATACAAGCCTGGTAAATGACAATCTGATGGTACATCTGACGGCGGAAGTCACGGATGGTCACCACCAGCCAGTAAAATTTTGCTTATATCACGTGTAGTGCGAGATTACGTATATAGTATTAGATGACGCCGACGGCGACCGTCTGTTGTAACATGTACCTCAACCTTTCCAACATTTTTTATACCAGCGTGTAGTAGGAATCTTGTTTGTATGATCTTAGTTCGAACTGTTATGGGTCCATACCAAAAAAAAACCATTATAAAAATCCATTGAATGTTATCGTACATTAAATTAGGTTTAAACCGAGATCTAAGCCTGGCTCACTTCTAGAGGTACCAAAGTGATTTGTTTTAGATGTACGTGACCAATTCGGTTTAATGTTTCAATCACATTATTTATATAAATAAAGACACAATATCGGAGTTATATATTGTTTTTATTTTATTTATTACTCGCTAGACGTAGTATGTATGATTACCGTTGTTAACGACTGCAGAAGCAATGTTTTTTCTTAGCAATCTTTAAATATCCCAGTACTATCTCACCACATGTTAAGTGACGATGTGGTCCAGGATGGTAAACACACTAAACTTAGAGGTCCTGGTTCTCAAGTGAGGCTGCCGGAACACGGCTATTGGTATTTGGCGTCAGGTCTTTAATCTGCGAACATTGCGCCGTTTTATTCACATACAGAAAGGTATAATTGTTTTTGGAGTGAACACTTTATTAGCGGCGCAATGTTGAGCGACTCTGGGTAGGAGCGAAACAGATTCGCATTGCCAGCGCTATGTTGGTGTCTCAGTGCTCACTGCTGGCGCTCAGAGATAAATAATCAAATTCATAGTTACGCAGTCTATCGTACATTACGAATAAATTGCATGAAAATGTACGTAATTATTGCTCGGAGCGCCAACTGATGTGAATCTTAGGTTAGAATTTGTTAATTGAAAGTTGATTTGATTGAGTTGGTTGAAGTGAAAGTGGAGTGTTTTCACTTCTGCCGGCAGTCTCAATGGGTGACTATTGTTTTTTTTTGTCATGAATACACTTAAAACAGTTAAAAAAAATACCTATAGGAAGTTTCTTTTTAAGTGAGTAACACAGACTTTTTTTATTAAATATTTTTATATATCCGTACGAAGCCGGAGCGGGTTGCTAGTTTCACATATTTAATAAAAAAATATTTTCCCATAAACGGAATCGAGATGATGAAATAAATCAGACGATACTTTTGTAATGAAGATAAAGTCCCTCTTGAATGATAACCGACACTAACATTAGTTTACGCTTCATTGACTTAACAAAGAGATTAAACTATTACGTACAATCAGAGATATTACATACAAAATAAAGTCTGTAAAATCCACGTGCAGTTGCTAATTGACAAAAGACTGTTTATTATTGCATAAAGTGTTTAGTATGCAACGAATATTAGCTAAAGAAAAAAGTTTTTCGTTGTATTTTGTGTAAAACTCGAGGCATTTTTTTCCCATTTAGTTACAGTATATATGTGCCATTTTATTCGATGACTTTCTGGCATCTTGTAAGTATTGGCATGGTCCCGTTGCTGTAGACATTTTGGGACATCTGATCAAAAAAACCCGACAAGTAGTTTTAGCAGTCCTCTCTTGATGTTAACCTTACACTGGCTAAAGGATTTTGAAGAGACCGAAACAGTTGGAAATCTGAAGTTGGGAGATCAGGGCTATATGGCGGATGCATTAACACTTCCCAGCCAAACTCTTAATTTTTGCTGAGAGGCTAAAGATGTGTGTGGTTTAGCGTTATCGTGATGAATGACACCACTCTTTCTTTTGATATCTTCCAGCCGCTTCATCTTAACTTCTTGTTTTAATCTTATTATTTACTGGCAGTAGAGATCCAAATCGGTTGGTCTGCCCAGCAGTAATAGCTCATAATGCTCTTCCAATCCCAACATACCTTGCAAGTTAACACAGATTTTGCCACAGACTGTGAAGCCTGATCAATATATGACCACGACTTTTTTCACATATTCTTACTGTATCACTCATGATGTCGTGATCCACTTTTTATCACAAGTTATCAATCTCTTCAAAAACGTTTCGGTTTCATTACGTCTCAGTAAAGAGTCGCAAATGAGTATGTACCATCTCTTGTTCATTAGGTTTCTTTCAGTGAGCTCGAGTGCCACCCAAATATAAACCTTTTTTAAATGGGTCAAAACTGTCTTGTGGTCAATTCCCAGTTCTTCAGCTATGACGTAAATACTGATGTCCCGATCTTGGTCCATTTTTGTTAAAATGCGTCCACTTTATCCGCAATAGGGTCACCAGAGCATGGTGTATGTTTCAGATCAAAACTCTCGTATTGAAAACGTTTTAAAACAGCTTTGTTCTACTCTTACTGACTCTGCTTTAGGTTCATAAACTTCACCAATTTTTTCCCGCGGTTGGCGTTGCTTTTGTTCCTTTTTTTTTTTTTAAATAAAATTTTAAAATGTATCTAATTTCTTCATTGGAATCACTCATTTTGACAGGCAGAAAAACAAATGAAAACAACAGTTACTAATTTGTCTTTGTTGAAATGTAAGTTTTTTATTGTCATCAAAACCAACCAGATATAAATAGTACACCCAAAGAGATATGCGGAAAGACTTCTTCGAGCTATATGTTGTCTTGTAAATATATATTAGACTCGCTTTATATAAGTACTAGCTTCTCCCGCGGTTCCAGCAGCTGATCCTGTTTCCTGTTCCGCACAATTATTCGCTGCGTAATATAGTTTTTAACAATCGTTGAAAAAAATAGGCCCCTTTTTTGTACAGACCCTAAGTTATTTATCAATAATAAAAGTTAAGCCTAAGTTATGCCCCTTAACGTCAGATATTTGCCAGAAAATCGTTTCGGAGATTAGCCGATTAAACAAACGAACAGAGAGACAACACTTTGTTTCAACACAAAGACAAGACAGTTTTTTGTCCAGGTACTAGTGTACTTATATAAAGTTAGTTATTTACTATATAATTGCTATTTTAATATTATAGACACTTTAATTTTATTCATGTTTTTAATTACATTTTACACGAATTAAATAATTACAATATATTCTTGGTTTAATCTATAATAAATTTTAAAATGTGTGTTTGAACTAAAGCGTACCCTCACTAGGCATTTTACACTGTTGTGAAGCGCCCGCGCCGCTCCGCCTCTTGTTAACAATAATTTACACTGCGACGGTTTGCAGCAAGTTAAAAACTGGGGTAACAATTATCAACAAAGCATCTAACATTTGTTCCTCATTCCGACACAGTCACGTACGTATATGATCTTTTTGTTTCAATTAAAATGTATCTATTTTAACCAAAGCCTACAATGTATTGGTTAGGAGTTGTAATATACAGTGCGGTCTGTCTCGTCGCGGTGAACGCAGCGGCCTTGAGGAACCTGTACAGGTAAATTTTTACATAATGTTATTTATTTATCATTATTATCGGTTGTAAATACGTTTAAATGTTGCTCACGGAAAACATTTGTTCAAATTCAAATCGGTTTATTTTTGATGCATATTTCGCTAGAATTATGAATTTTAAGAAGTCCCTTATGAAGTTATATAGTATGTAAATTGTTCGTAATTTTATTAGACGACATCAAAGAATTAAAACCTGTTTTCAGGTTTTATTTCAATTTAGCTACGTTCATAATTAGTGGGTGTCTTATTTTTTTACTGTGTTTATTCTAAAATCACATTTAAAGTACGAGTTAAATGTATTTTTATGGTTAGTAAATCGCCAGTTATATCATCCTTTTATAAGTAAAATGTATATTCACATTGATGAATTAACCTAAGCCATTCCCCACCTAAAACTTTAAAACTCTTATAGATATTCAAATCATTATTATATTGGATAGGTCACATAAATGTCAATACTTTTTTCGTTGTTTAGAACTAAACACGATTTTTATTCAAGTGGTTATTGTTATCAACTGATCTAGTAGCCCATATTTATATCTTGGAATTAGCTTAAGTTTATATACGAAAAGAAATAAATCCTAGTCACACAGGTATAAAAAAGATATTTAATATGTAGATTACCCATAAAAATGAAACATTAAGCTTTGTCAGGGAAAATGACTAGTACCTAATATGCTTGTACAGCGCTTCGGGTTATGATTTCGGATGTGTCTGGGTACTGTGTCGTTTACAGTTTAAAAACATTGTAAACCACCGTGATCTACCGTCCATTGTTAGTCCCTACTACAATTAAATATACATTGGTTAATGCTGAAAGACGGCAAGCTGAAATGTCTCATTATGCGCATAGTTGTCGTCAACTCGGATAAGGGACTACCTTGCCTGATTCCGAAACGCGGCATAATTAACTGCATCAGTATGGTGGTTCTTATACCGTGTGTATGGTGGCAGGACGGTAGATGTGTACCAAACTTCTTTTACAAGATTAAGTAATTAGTAAAACGTCATGGTGATACCGGAATATAGTGGTAAATTTGGTTTCAAGTTAGATTCTGGTAGCTGTTCTATAGAACGTAATCATATTTAATAATATTAAAATGATGCCATTATGGAATATCAGATGCATTTGTTTTGTGTTTCAGCATGACATCAATTGACTATTCGAAGGCGTCTGTGGCAGAGAAGGAATTGTACAGACCCCCACTCGAGGAGGTTGTCGAAGGTGAGTGAGTGACTTTCTTGTTAACACTTTTAAGAGGATTACCGGGCGCTAAATTTGTTTATTATTTTATAGTTTTATCAAATGGTTTGACGTCAACGTTCGAGTCAGTTGAAGTATCCGTGGTAGAGAGTCCAGACCTGACACAGCCCCCGTACTTCCTCACGTCTCCAGGTAAAAGGTTCAGTAAACACTTCAGAAATCTTGATGTATATATAGTGTTACGCGTTAGCCAAATAATCTTCGTCATCTCTCAAAACGCCTAGAAGTCTAATCTACACATAGTTTGAGAAATCATGAAATATGTTATCGCAAAATCTACAAAACTTCTACAATGAATGCATTAATATGCAATGTTTTACTTCTTACTGTTGGCGTTGGTTAAAAACAAAGAAACAATTTTTTAATATTTAAAACGCAGGTATGTATGTGCTAGAACCACGGAAACAAGGGGTACGTTATTCCATGGCTAGAACAGTGTTAATGGTCTAGAAAACCAACAAAATACCTCTGGAAACCTCAAGTGAGCTACGGATCCTGGTTCACCGGTCTAAAAGGGCTTAAAAACCACAGCATTATTTTTAAGTTTCTAAAAAGGTGTTTGAAACAAAGGTCCTGATTTTCCACTAAAATTATTTCGGTTTTATGTTCTGTGAACTGAAATTTGTTATGTACAATTGTTACATAATAATGAAACAAATCTTAACGTTATCTTTAAATAAACATACGATAGCTTCTGTTTCGGTTATCAAACACCCTGTCGGTCGATACATAAGAAACAAGGGCTACCACACTTACCTAAAAATACGGATCTTATTTAATTAACTTCTCTTATATAAGGAAATAATTACTGTATTTTTGCCATCACCTTTGTATTTAAAACGACATGTACTACTAGAGTTGAAAGTATTGTTCGCAAATAGTGTTTAGCTATATATTTATTGGTTACAATATAATGTAAAAAGATTTATATCAAAATATTTAAGAATAGCGTGTGGTATCCCTACGTGTTGCCTGTGTTATCATGTGATCTTGAACTTGTCATTCTCTTTTTGATTATTTTAATTATGTTCAGTAGCATGGTGTTTACGTATTTTAATGTTTTTAACGTCACCAGATTATATCGTGAGGTTATTATTTATTAAATAAAATCCATCCTTTAAAAAAAATCTCGATTTTATTAGTGCTATTGCTAAAAACTAAACACTGATCTCACTTGAGAGCACGACACATACCTGCACAGTTTATTATTTTTTTACAATAAGCGCGTCACATAAACGAGAGTCTCGCAAAAAGCTGTAGGTACGTGCAGCAATATGCACTGTCGTTTTTTATGATATGATAACATTTCAGGTCTCAGCGGTGATGCGAAACTTGTGGAGATCGGTGGTCCGCCATACCTGGTGCCCACAGTTCAGCGCGATAAGATTTACGATATGATCAAGATGCTCGAGTTCCTGGGCAGGGATTCCGCTTTCTTGGCGGGCGCCGGAGCTGGACCATGGCCATACCTCGGAGTCAATTGCGAGGTATCCATGTACGATAGATTTTAGGCTTAGGCATTATCTACTGTAAAAATTGCTATAGTTTATAAATACAATAGATATAAAGTCATCTTGTATGTGATACTATTTCACAGACTATTTCACAGACTTCAAATGATGATAAATTTTCTAATCCTCGTTTGATTACCGACCACCGTCAACTTTATATTAACCCCAGAGCGGTTGTTTACCGCATCGTCACTTACCATCAGCTGGAATTTATGTTTGCTTCTAAATCGGTAAAAAGTAACATTATCCTGATTCACTAGTGTGAATATCCTTTGTTTGAGGCGATGCTTAAAACTTAGTCAATTTAATCATACAAACATAGATAATAGAAAGATAGTCCCAAATATTTTAAGTCATTGGTAAGAAACCAAAATTGGTGAAAAACCGATCACAGTAATTAGATTCTGTGCGTCGGGTCACATTGGGAGTACAGTGCAGCGCGCATATGACGAAACACAACTTCCTTTTGCTATTAGTATACAGATTCCAGAAGTAGTTCTCTATTCATTGCTATCTATCTTAAAGTGATGTGAATTATGTAGTCTTATTTGTTTAAAGGGTATTATAAATCTGAGCGTGCGCAACGGCACCGTGGACCAGGGTACTCGTATCGTCTCCATAAACCCAGTGGGTGCTCCTCATGGCCAGGGCGGGTACCTGCAGCAGCGTCTGCCCAACAACGAGACCAGGACTGCGTTACTTGGAAACTATCTCCTAAGTGAAGGCAAACCCGGAAAAGTAAGGAAGACTTTTCTCTTAGAAACTCATATTTATAACTAGATCTGAAGATTTCATATTTTATTGAGCTTTTTTGAGAATGATATATATAAAAGAAGCACAAAATATACCAGATTATAAATGATCAGTGCAATAGGTAGTTCGTAGTTTGCTAACGTTTTTCTTTATACCTGAATTTAGAAAACGATTTATAACGACTACTGAATTAGACCGTCTGAAGAAAGTAAACGACCTATAAGCGCCCAGCTTTGACCAATAGGATAGGAATTGTGTTTCATCGGAATAACGCTAGGCCACACACATAAATACTGACTCGTCAGAAGCTTCGGGAGTTTGGTTAGGAGTTTCTTTTCCTTATAGCCTGGACCTGGATCCAAAGGATTACCACCTGTTCCTGTCTGTGGCGAATAATTTCGCTGGTGAAAAATTCGCTTTCAGAGAAGCTTGTGAAAATCGTCTGTCCTAGATTTTGCTAATAAGGACGAGGATTTCTATGAGAGTGGAGGCATAATGAAATATGAATAAATAAAAGAATTGAATATACCTTCAAAATGGCTACAAGTTATTGAATAAAACTGCGTATTCGGATTAAATCGGATCATTCTATGTTAAATAAATCTTTAAATTTCGTGCAAAAATAATGGATTTCTTTTTACTACATACTATATTATATCTATAATTTTGAATAAAAAGTTAATAGTGGTAGAACTACGTGTGTTATACGGGAAACAGCTTTGCAGGATGTCTCAATATATCCTGGAATTACAAGAAACGTGGCATTTCTCCGAGCAAATCACTGTGTATAGTATAGTCGCATGTTTTATTGAATTATGATACATAAAAAGGGTTTAGGACTGTAAAGAAAATGACTACAGATGGGAAACAAGAGAGATATACAGTATGAATTAATTGCAGGTTATAAAAGTGGTAGCGAAGAAACGTATTGGAGGATCCAACTTCATAACGGCTATCAGGGAGACCTTGAAAAATCATTATCAAGACCAAGTGTTGGGTGAGTTATTGAGCTACGATGATACAATATAAAACACGTCCAGAGGGAATATCAGATAAGTTTGATAGACCTTTGGATTTCACATACAGACATGTTGGTATTCGATCTTGTATGAACAAAGAATAAATTACATTAAAAAAAGTATACTTTATCGGAGCAGATGATACTCTAACTTTGATCATCTAATACTTAATGATAATTTTGATTTTTTTTTTTTTGTTAAAAATAATTCTAGTTTCGTAGTCGCACGTAACGTAAATTAATAGTATGAATCGGATATTATCGAAATATATGTGAACAAAAATAGTTTGTTTTTACAGGTTTAGGAGGCATGTTCCTACTTCGTTCCGGCCGCGTAAAGTTCCACGTGATGCCGGACTTCTCGACGACAGCTCTCTGCAGCGATTCTGATGTCGACCAGTGGCTGCATTACTTCGAGATGAAGGCGCCGATCACGATCGTGGGGACTCTGGTTACCGGAGATCTTGTCAGTTAACGACATTTTTTAATACAAAGAAATTCCACAAAACGTCTGCAATTGATCGTGGTAGATAAACATTTGTTTATTCTAGGTTACTCTTAGTCAAACTCTACTGGTAGCTATACAAGTTTAATTTTTACATTTTTGCCACTTCAAGCCAAATATGTAGACAACTTTATTATGTCGTAACTACACTATAAGACTACGTGACCTCGTTAACTTCAAGGTCAAGGTCAAATACACTATACAACTACCTATAAGGCATATAATCATTTTTTGGGTTTCGTGCTCGGTAGCCTTGGGGTGCAGTCGCATGCCTGGTTCACTCGCTCCAACACGACCGTTATTTTTCTCGTCTTCGTTTCGTGCCGAGTAGTGTGTCTTCGTGACGTCAGTCATTCAAATTTATTTTAGTGATCGAGGTCACGTAGGCTTCCTTCGCGTTGCGTATCTCGCGCTGTAGCGGAGTCGTCCCTCCGTGCCCCTTTACCTATTGCATTCGGGGACTTCGGTCTTACTAATGCAATAGGTAAGGGTAGTGCGTAAATGATTTCCTCTCGTCAAAAAAAAAAAAAAGGTATGTAAAACCCTATAGGACCGAAGTTAGGTACTTATGTGTTCAACTAGACGCCAAAATGACTTTCAACGCTCGTCTCAAGAAAGTCAAGCGCCAGACCGCCATGGTGCTAGGCCGCCTCTACCTCTTTATAACTCTGACAATTAAATGGCCTTCCGCCATAAAGTCACCTTGTACGAAATGGTAGTTAGACCCATCATTACGTACTGCGCACCCGCGTTTGCTCATATTAGGAGTTCCCAGTTGTACACCTTACAAAAGATTCCGAATCGTTTTGTAAGGAAAGCCGTAGGCGCCCAATGGTACCAGAGAAATGTTAATTTACACAGGGATCTGGATCTGCCCACCATGAAGTCCGTTTCCAAAACCCAGTGTCGCATCTTCTTCGAACGCGCAGAGATACACCCGAACCCCCTTATAGTACAAGCCGTATCGTACTCGCCTGTTCCAAACGCCCCCAGGATACGACGACCGACTTCGACGATAACATCACTCGCATGAATAGGATCATTCGAAATCAACCGCGTTTACTTGCGTGCCAGCGCCCACGCCCGCGAAACCGCCGCCGGGGTTCCCCTCCTGTGGCAGCCTAAGACGTGCTCCGTTCCCCAACTGGGGAGGCTCTTGACGCCGCTACCAGCGCGATACAGTGACACTGACTATGTAACACTGCATACACACTCATGCACATAACACGGAGGTGCATAGGTCCTGTAAGGAACCTTTGTTTATTTTATTAATGAGTAAAAAATGTAGGGATTAGCTAGGATCAAAATTCCGCAGGAATTTTTACACACAAGTAACGGCCAAGCCGAGGTTCGTACCGCTTTGGTGCCCTTGTGCTAGTCACCTTTTGTGGCGAGTGAATTTTGAATTTTAAATTTTTTTTTATAGATTTTGTTTGTTCGTATCGTTTAGGATTTGGATCTCCGCGTGCAACATTTCCACGGGTTTAGCGAGCACGGCGACGGCGGCCACTACCACTACGACACCACTCCCGAGGACGTCCACTACGAGGGGTACTTCACCCTCGGCAGTTCCATTCTGCGCATCGACCAGCCGAAGGAGACCCACGCCATAGGACGTGATTAGGATCCCCGAAACCCGAACATATCGACACACCTTTCAATGAACTTATCGTCAACCGAGGACATTATCACTTGATTTCTTACACTCTTTATTCACTATTCTAATGATATACTTATCCTTTATAAAGTGAATTCTGACGTTTAATTTTCATTCATTCATTCATTAATTGGTATTCATTCGTTTACGATTGTGACACTCAGTGTGACAACTCTCCTGTACACTCTCAATAGATAGAGCTTGTTGTCATTCAATACATACTGCAATCTGATTGGTTAGTTTTCTCTAAACTGACTCAATGAAATATTTGTAATCCTTCGAATTTTGTATGAAACCCTTATGAAGGCAACCTGTCAGACATTTGTTGTAAGATTTATTACTTTTTTTTGTAAATAAAACCATTTTATTTATAAATGCGTGATTTATTTAACCGATATTTTGTGGTAATCATAGTCGTAATAAAAACATTTAATTTATAAAAATAATAATACAAATAAATCCATGGCAATGATATATATATTTACAATAAACATTTGACTGTAGCAAGAATGCATATTTCCGTCACTTTAATGACCTTGGAAAAAGTTACATACCTATGTTTATTATTAGTCGATATAATTAAAAATATTTTTACCTAATCCCTGCTGGCAACACTAACGAATCGCTAAGTTTTCTTATACAGTAAAGTGGAAGCGGACACAGGTTGAATAAAACTATAATAAGGCTGTTCAAATAAGACGCAAAATTATTCAATTAAATATTGTCTCGATTATCACATGATTAATCTAATTTACATATTTTTCGACGCGACATTCACTGCGAATAGTTATAACATTATCTATAGGATGAGAGTGAGAAACAATCGTCTTCATTAATTCCACGAATATAACAATAGATAATATTGGGATACATAAAGGGAATCGATTGAACGATACAGTAGTTTTGAATCGATTCTTATATTATAAGACATATTCAAATAATGTCGCTGTTGTATTGATCAATATATGTCTAGTTTTAATAACGACATACAAACCTAAAATCGACAACGGATCAAACAGTATAAAATAAAAGCAACAACGAACTGCATCTACGAAATAAGTAATCTGTTTAAATACCCAAATCCATATTGTTTTACATATATTAAAATAAATTAAAACTAGTGTTTAAATAATGCCTGCGATCTTAACTAACATACAAATCCAGAGTGATCGATGCAGTAACGCACATGCCACGAACTATCGACTATGTATAACTCGCACATCACTAATTCTATTACAAATCGTATCTAGTTTATATCTAAATTGAACGTGTCTATTTGATTGGAATTTTTTTTTTTTTAAATCCTTACGATTATTTTTAGAATAACGTTACCAGCTGTTAAAAACACATCAAGTTTGTTTAAAAATTTATTGACAAAAAAAAACTTATAATATGCACACATAATTGTATACAATTGTATACAATCTAGAAACTACAAAAAAGGAAGGAGAAAACAGGAACAATAAAACTGATATTTATCTTAATACTGAATACAATAATTTAATATCGATTCATATATAACATTAACCAGTGACCTACTATGATGATACCAGTCACTATGTCAATAAAGATTTGTTTAAATTTTTTGCCAGTACTAAGAATACTGCAAACATTTGATTAGCAACATCTACTAGTGAGGCCGAATGAGTGTCACTTTGTGAGTTGTGAGTTGCTTGTGAGTTGCTTCGCGCAATTTACGCTCCACTCGATTTCATATAAAAGTGTACAGTAATTCCCCGCTTTACGCGAGGGATACGTTCCGAAGAAAATCGCGTTAACTGAAATTCGCGTATATCGAGGTTTATGATTAAACATACGTCAAAATTTAATACAAAAAAAAATACAAATAATTTTAATCAATCACTTTAATTCTAAGGACACTTTATGCGATACATACTCTTATTTTTTATGGAAAAATATATTTATTGTCTTTACATTATGTTTATACGCACTCTTTCGCGTAATGCGAGGCATTTGAGCGCGAAATTTGACATTCGCGTTATAGTGAAACCGCGCGTAACGGGGTCGCGCTAAGCGGGGTATTACTGTATTTTGTAAGACGCAACGATGTAAAATGAGTTGTAATAAGTAACACTCAGATATATTGGCTAGTATGTCCTCCTAATGGTGCCGCTTTACTTCTAAATAAATCGAGGCCTCTCATTAAATCCTTCAAATAGTTGAAATTAAAACAAACCGAAGACATTTGAGGAATGTCGGTAATGGTTCTACAATCTGTAATTGTCAATATTTTACTATATTTGGCTGATATATTTAACCAATGCATAGAAACAGGCGCCTTACCTTTTTTTTTTGTTTTTTTTTTTTTTTTTTTTTGACGGGGGGAAATGTATGTACGCTGACGGGGGGAAATGCATTTACGCTGACGGGGGGAAATGCCTTTACGCTGACGGGGGAAATGCATTTACGCTGACGGGGGGAAATGCATTTACGCTGACGGGGGGAAATGCCCTTCCCTACTTTAATGATAGTAAGTAAAGTAGTGCCCCTATTTAAATCTGGATGTAGAAGTAATGTTGTAAATTATAGACCTATTTCTGTCTATCTATAAGTAAGATATTCGAAAAAATCATACTTAATCAACTAGTTCATGAAATCGAAATCTACCACCAACGCTGGAGGGCTTTACAAACATTTGTATATATATATATATATACACATGCCAGATTATGTTCGGATAACTTTATTTAAGGCAATGTGTAAAGCAACTCAATCTCCCGGTTGGTTCCTCACTACTCACAATTATTTCCTTTCATTTATCGTACACGGTTTTCTATCGAATTTATTTAATTTAAATAGGAAACAATTATATTACTCTGTAGAAAATTGTAATAATTTGACATAATATTTTATATGAATCCAGTAGAAACTCACGAGTCGTTTGGTTAATGATTCCTCAGACACTAGAGTGATCGGTAGTACCGGTTCCGTGTCACGTGTCACGTGACCACACATCTCAAGTCATACAAACATTTCGTACAAATTCAGTTCTTCAATTTTGGCATAACTCCGTATTTACAAAGGCAATATATATGATTTATATCGACATGTCGTCAGTCTCAATACATTCATACGATTATATTAAATTGTAGTGTATATTTGAAAAGTGACCGCGAAGTCGGAATCAATAAATAAAAAATTATGTTTTTGAGTAGTATCGACTTCATTAATAGCATATATTGTCATTTTATAGGAATTATTTTTATTTCATACATACACTGTTTGTAGGAAGTTCTCTAAAGACGTTTTCCATCGAGTAACGATGTTAATATATTGCTCAAATCAAGCTAAAAGATGAATTTTAATATTATAGGACATAAATGAAATGACATATTTTATATAGATAAATATAAAAATTGTTTAGTTAATGTTGACAAGATGAATAATATCTTTGAACCTCGTAGAGCTGTGACGGGGGCGGAGCGGAGGCGGGGACGGAGGCGCCGGGCTCAGGAGCGGAAGAACCGGACGGCTCTCACGACGTACTGGCGGCAGATGGGGCACTCCGCCAGCTGCTTGGCGCACCCGGTGCAGGCGGCGATGTGGCCGCACTCCAGCAGCACGCACTCCAGCGGCGCCGCCATGCAGATCTTGCAGCACTCCTCCAGCGGCAGCTTATCCACTTCTGTAACCCCCCCCCCCCCCACACACACACACACACACATACACTACAGTTACTCTACTATTACTATGAAATCATTTAAACATATATTCATAAGTCGTAACTAATTGAAAATGTTCATTCCTAATTCTAACTCATAATATTACAAAATAACTGTCATATTAGATTTTAAACATTCAGTAGTTTTTATATTATTTATTCTACAAACAATCGAAACGGTAAGGGACAGCGTTGAACAGTAAGCACCATCTCCATGGGCTCGGCGATCCCTTCTACTGAATGAACGAATCTATTTAAAAAAACGAGATCCTAACCGTCTGTTTATATAATTATTATTTATCGTCATGTTTATTATTAATTTATCCGATTAAGAAAACCCGAAGGTTTCCTTTTAGTTTATTTATGTTAAAATTTGTAACCCCAGAGGTCTAAGCTCCGTGTTGATGAGTCAAGCAGGACGAACATACATACATATATAGACAAATTTTGCTCCATCAATTTAGGTAAGTAAATATATTGGGGGACTTTGGTTTGGGGGACTTTGGTTTGGGGGACTTCGGTGCTTTGGGGGACTTCGGTCTCACTAATGCAATAGGTAAGGGTAGTGCGTAAATGCATTTCCCCCCGTCAAAAAAATAAAAAAAGAAGGTAAGTAAATATAAATAAAGAAGAGTTGTCAAAAACAGTGCCTCACTGATTGGCAACACCACACTCACCGGCCTCGCTCCTGGCGCAGTTCCTCCACAGCGTCCGCGCTCTGCCCAGCAGCTCGGCGCGCTCCAGGCAGCCGCGGAACTCCACGCGGTTCCTGGTCAGCAGCTCCTTCAGCTGCTTCACGCTCAGCGCTTCCAGCTGGGACATGTCGCTAAACTGCTCCAGGGTTATTTGTCTCCGACCTATTTTAAAAACGACATCCCATTTTTTAATATCATACTCGTATATTCGATCGCAAGTAATTTGCACCGAGTAAAACCCTCGTAACCCTTCCAGCCCAATAATAAGTGGGGGAATAGTTTTTTTATATATAGTACGTATCAACTTGCAATAAAATCTCTTTAGCTATACTATTTGTATCTGGCTGATTTTGATAGCATTAAAAAGATTACAATTAAAAAAAAACAAATTAGTAAAATGTTGTTTCCAGCTACTTTTATTTGTTTCTGTCAAAATGAGTGAATCTAATGAGGAAATTCGATACATAAAAAAAAAAAAGAATTTTTTTTTAGCCAAGCTAGGAGTTTTTTTCGTTGTTTATGGACATAATCCAGTTTCAGTAAGAGTAGCACAAAGTTGATTTAAGCGTTTTCAATCTGGAAACTTTGATGTTAAAGATGCACCTTGTTCTTTATTACGGATACAGTGGACACCATTTATGCCGACCCGTGGGAGTGTCTCTTCGCATTGCATTTGAAGGACCCAATGTTGTAGGAAGGGGGGAACAAAGCGGCCCAGAGACTGTTCCACAGTTTCATGGCACAGGAGACGTAAATAAACTGAATCTAACTATTTGGCTCTTGCCGAATAGAAGTTTTGTAGAAGTGGCCGGAATTTATCAATACAAAGGTCTTTCATCATGATAATGTTGATGATGAAAATTAACAATTTGGCTGGTAAACGTTAATGCTTCCGCCATTAGCCTTGACCCTTGCAGTTTCAGATTTCTACCTGTTTATGTCTCTTCAAAATTGCCACAAAAAAGTATTTTTCGTTTTTTATTTCTACAGCACCGGGATCATGGCACTACCTACAAGATCGCAGAAAGTCATCAAATCAAATATATCTTTATTCAATTTAGGCCCTAAGAAGGCGCTTATGAACGTCTAAAACACTACCACCGGTTCGGAAAACAACCCAGTCGAGAAGAGCGCAGGCGAGAAACTCGATCTGGTTCTTTTTTTTTTATATATATAATATATATAATTTTTTTTTGTTATATAAAAAACTATAAAACATCAATCAAAATGGCACATTACACATATATACTGTAATTAAATTTAAATCTTTGGAACTTGGAAACTTTTAAAATAAACGTCTTAAATTTTCATATAAAATGCGTAGAAACGTATTCTCCACCTAAAATAAAACGTAGTTGCTTGTGCCAAGGTTTGCAACAAGCGTGTGACTCGCGACTGCTCCAAGGAAAATATTAAAATCAATCAAAGAAAAGTACCAACTAGTCGCAAAACACAATTTGAAAGTAAGACAGTTGTTTCGATTTATGGTCTTACCACACGTACGGACCGGATCGCGAACATGTTATCAGTACCCTAAGTAGGGATGGGAATCCTTTCCGAAAAAGAACGATTTTTGAATCGATTCACAAAACATCAAGGCCCAAAAGATCGATCTTTGAAACTAATAAAGTATCAAATTTTAGAGTGTTCTTTTGTTTTCTATAATTTGATGATCATCTGTAAACAGGCAAAAATTAAACAGTTTAGTGTCATTTTTCATCACTAGGTTAGGATAGGTTAGTCTATTTTTCGGCCCCGGGGGGTTTTAGTGGGTATTTCCGGGTATACTCGTCCCTCCGTGTCCCCTTACCTATTGTATTGGGGGTCTTCAGTCTTACTAATACAATAGGTAAGGGTAGTGCGTAAATGCATTTCCCCCCGTCAAAAAAAAAAAGAAAAGGTTAATCTATTTTTGTTTAGTTGTTACTAATGACCTTAATAATACTGTTAATAAAAAATATTTGGAAACATTTTTTGCAATAAATTATGATTATAGTCTAATTTCGATCATTGGAAGAATACTATTTGCGAATAAAACAAATAGAAATAAGATTGATCTCTTGTACCTCGATGTTTTGTAAATTGAATTTAAAAAATCGATCTTTCTGAAAAATCTTATACCTCATCCCTACATAGGCGACTGATGACGTCGGCCGCTCGACATACCGACATACCGCGGTCCGGTCCGTACGTGTATTAACAGCATTATGCGTCGCCGCCGCGCCGGGGGCAGGGGGTGGGGCAAGCCCGCATGGTTTTACTTGTTTTGTATTGCTAAGAGTTTGAATTTATTAAAATTTAATGGCTACTATGCTACTATAACAAGACAATAGCAATGTCAGATCTGCATTGATAAATAGATATACCGGCGTCGTTGTCCATGAGGGGTTCGTCTTGCAAGCTGGCGGTGTCGGTGTCGGTGCCCGTCGAGTGCGGCCGTCGCAAGTCGAGCTCGGAGGCGGCTCGGTCCCCGGGGCGGAGTACGCCGGCCCGCAGTAGTCCGTCCTGTGGCACGTAGGGCTCGCGTTCCCAACTACTGCTTCTGTCGTCTTCCGACCCCGCATCGCGTCTGTGCGATGTGTTCTCTGTCGCGCTGAGCAGAACTTCTGAATCTAAAATAGAATAACAAAATAATATTCTATTTATACAATTTTCAATGCATTTAAAATTTTAACAACTGCTTCATGTTGACGGCACAAAATTAACAAAAAGTCATGCGTTATAGTCTGACAAGTTCGTGCGTGCTCACCCTGTGTGGACATGCACTAACGGACCCAGGCAGCACGACTACACACATAGGGACGTGTGCCTAAGATATCATGAGATAATTCGTGACTATTTCTAACCCACATGTGACAATAAATAAAACTGTTTATTTAAATGCACAAATAATTCAATATTATTAGAAAAAAAAAATATCATTCATCATACACATATTCACAAACAGAAAAGTCATTTTTAACCACTTCAAAGTACATATTTTTTACATTATTTACACAATGTCCTTACCTTAACTTTAGATGGGTTTGCTCATTTTTAGATCATAATTATAGTCATGTCAGTTAGCCAAGTTGTGCATGTTATCGTTTCCACAAACCAGGAGGGTCACACACGAACTTGTCAGACTATAGTCATGGACATTCAATGTTACAATGAAAGCATGTAAGAGGAGCCAATGACATTGAATAGATTTTGCAATACCATTGGGTAAGGGATCTGCAGGTCGATTGATGAGCTCCCAGCCTTGGTCATCAAGGTCTTCAATCTCAAGGCAGTCAGCTGTATCCACGTGGGTGGTCTCCTCTGACGTACTACGTAATGATGTTGCAGATTGGCTCTCTGGCACAGGCACAAAAATGTCTTGTTCTCCACCTATACAAATTATTATGGTTTTCAGAATTTTTAGTAGTAAAATATGATGAAAACAATTTAAGATTTGCTAAAATTTCAATGAGATGTGAATTTTTATCAAATTTCTTAAATACCTGGTGTGGTAGTGAATCTGTCATGGCGGTTTCTTGGTGGTGCGGTCGGTACTGTAGTTGGTGGTGGTGGATGAGAGTGGCTACTGTTGTAGCAATTATCTACAAATGAAACATATTTCAATTTAATGAATCGTCGAGTCCTAGGATGCAAGGTCATGGTGGGAGGCCAGCACAACCTCCCGTCCAATCAATATATTCATCAAAAATAGTTATACTTTTAATTAAGCTGACAACTAGTACCACATACTCATATTCAAATCACTTTTTTAAGAATGAATAAGAAAATTGTAAACAAGGCTAAAACCTTAAATTTTAATATGCTTTAATATGAAATTGGTATATTGAATTATTGTTCAAATAACTGAATTATTTTCACTTTACTTTTACTTCACTAATAAATATTTAAAAATTCAATCACAATATAACCTTAGTAAATAATTATATAATGACTAGCTATGTGCCGGTCTCTGTACTCGCATATTATATGTTCTTGACTGCATTTTTTTCTATTATTAAAAGTACCCTAAGTTACCCGGAGTAACTTCAACTATCTACCAAAAAAGTCAAGTCAAAATCTGTCCAGCCATTCCAGAGATTATCCGGAACAGACAGACAAAAATTATAAAATGACATGTTTGTTTGTATTGTGTATACATTCATATCTATTTAGTAAATAAATTTAATTTTGACAGTTCAGTCACAGACACTTCCATTTAATGTAATTTAATCAATATGTCATATTACATGTAGTAGGAGGAGGGGCCGGTTGTGGTGTAGCTCGCAGATCAAATGCAGAATTTATGAAATCATTTATATTGTTAGTAAATCCCTTCAGGGAACTGAAAGGATTTGTGTTACCACGCTGTCCCTGTCTCTTATATGCTGAGCTGTTTACATGTGAGATGCACAAGTTTACTAGTTCTTCTTTCTCTGAAATCAATATGGTTTGATAATTAGGTGAAAATTATAACATTATTAATAATAAATAAATAACTAAACATGACCATTAACTTATTCAATATTAATGAAAACAAAGTATGTACTTCTTTGAAATTTCAAAGAATTTTCTAGAAATTTTATTAAACAAGTTCCTTGGGCCACTATTGTGTTGTTACATACCAACACAGCCTCTGGTGGAGACGTTCTGACGTTGCAGGAAACACTGCAAATCGCGCACCTTCAAATGAGCGATGGTTTGACGTGAGAGGGGCCGTGCCGAGAGTACTCTGCAGGGAGCACACATGACACCTCCACCCCGGCGCAGGCACCCGCTGCAGTAGTAGCGTTCGCACTCACAACAGGTGCGCTTACGTTTGAACACGCTAAACTGCACGGCACAGCTCTCGCAAGGCATCTTGCCAGCCCTATCACGTCCTCTCACTATCATCTAGCATACCTCGTTTTACTTAATACACAGCAATATTTTTTTAAGAAAAATCACGACTTTAACCACAATATATCTTCATTTTTTTTTATAATTGCGCAAGATATCTAAGTGTAGAGTGTTTTTGTAACAAAGTTTTTATAGTATAATCCAAAACACAAAAATGACATTCGAATTTTTTTTATATCATTCATTATTTTTAAAAGGAAAAAGCAAAGGTACTTGGCCATGCAAACAAGGCTGACATTAAGAACATTTTTCATACAACACAGTAATAAAATGGTGGCCTTTTGTTACAGGGATTTCAAACGAGTTGTTGGGAAGTTTTAGTCACGGTTTTTGGCGGGATTTCAGTCTGACATGTAGCAGTTGTTTTCTTTAATTCATTAAACTTGTGTACTTGACTCTATATCATGTAATCTTGGTGACGTTTTGTGTGAAATAGTTTAGTTATTGTGTTCAAGTTAAGTTTATTATAGAAGACAACGCGTAGCATACATTCTGAGGTGCCGACAAAGCTCCATGGAAAGTTCGAGCAGGATAGGCCACCGTTCTGTTGGAGCTTGGTAACGCTGATACAAGATTGAAAATCTTACCCACATGACATTGGCACAAATTGTGTGTACACACAGATTGCCATTAACTAAGAAGAAGAAGAAGAATATCTCAGCGCCGGATCGAACCAGTATATCCCAACGTGGGGTGGAAGTATACGTGATTTCCTAGTTCAACTACACTAAAACGTCTCAACATAGGTGAAAGCGCATAGCGTGCATTTAACTAGTCCCTAGAGGGATGTTGTTTCACACATTAACGTTATTACAGTTTGGAGGTCCTTGTTTCAGGTTGATGTTTCAGGTTATTACTTCACTTGTGCACTGCACTATAAATTCACTATATGACGCAAACCATCATCAAAATTACATAGTATTTATACTCAAGTACTACTTGTGCATGAATTAAAAATAAACCGAAATTGTGATAAGTATAGATAAATAATAAATACTAAATAAGTATGTAAGTTGATATACAATATGGTTTACATAGAGCAATATACAATTAGGGACCTCACGAATATCTAAAGAACAAGTTTCAAGAATATAATATGTTAACTTTGCCCTCCTAATACCTCTTCGATAACTTAATGCCCACAATTCCCATATTAACCCACATCTCTGTGCTTCCGCTAACATTGGACTAACGCTAACTAAGACTATGATTTGTATAGTTTTATAGTAAATAAATGATATCAAGAAACTCGATCTGGTTTTTGTTTAAATATACAATTCTTCATACAAATATGTGTATGTATGTATATAAAGAAGAACCAGATCGAGTTTCTTGCCGGCTCTTCTCGACTGGATTGTTTTCCGAACCGGTGGTAGTATTTTTTTTGAAGTTCATAAGCGCCTTCTTAGGGCCTAAATTGAATAAAGATTTTGATTTTGTTTCCCTACAATAAATAAATACAATTCTTTTAATTTTTGTTATTATTTATAACAGCCATGAGTGTAAGTCCTTTGAACTGGTAAATATTCAGGTTGGAGATATTGGAAAACTATAGTTTTATGTGATATATTATGGTTACGTGTCTGATAGTTATTATATATAAATAAAATGTATTGAAAATAATGACACGGAAAAATAATTTTAAGATGTCACAAAACCTCCACGAACGGTGCCATTAAAGGTTCTAAACAAAGCGAAGATTATTAAAATAGAACTATTGCTCATCAATAAGTCTTCTACAAATCTTTATTACTCAGGAATATTAAATAATATTGTTACGCCTGTAAACGAATAAAATACAACGTTAAATTTATTGAATAGAAACAAGATATTACAAAAATTACCACTTATAAAATATCTATAAATTAATATTATGTGCCATAACAACATTTACAGATACATAAAGTATTTTAGTAAAATAAGGATTTATTCGATATCTAACGTAATAACGATATGTACTCGTACATTAAATAGACATACATACATCTGGGACAGAACTAAGTTCGGCGAAATGTGGGTGGTGTTGTTCGCTATTTCAGTTCTGCCTAACCCTTCGGGGATAACAGGCGTGAGCTTATGTTTATGTTATGTTATTAAAATAGACAATAATATGGGCTATTTGTAGATGATACTATAAAACCATCATACTACAAAACCTAAATAATTATATGTAAGTACATCTTAATATGTAGCCTACATATAAGTGTGGCGTTCCGCCTTTCTTATATTAATATAATTACGTTTCATATTTGAACTATTTAACTTTAACGTGTATTAGATACTCTTTGCTGCAGGACGCTATGATAGACGCCGAAAAAACATTAAGCAAAAAAACAATACGTCTTGTCATTGACATTGTATTATATTGTAAACTATATATACTCATTCTGTATTTTTGGTATTAATTAAAAGCAGTGAGTCAATCTACGGTGTTCTATTTTAACTTCTCCGTCGACAAACTACACGGTACCTCCGCGTAATCAATCGCCAAAGTGGTGACCCTCGACTTACGACACCTAAGTCAACGCATCGAAGAAAGCATCTATCCCTGCACCGCACCTGGATTCTTCTCTTCCTGCAGCGTGCATTGAGTGCATATCACTCATCTCCGATTGCGGTTTCGGCATCTGGCGGCCGATAAACACCTCGAGGTCAACGTGTTCATTCGACCGGCATTACAACACCACGTTAAAAACAACGTTATGTTAAGAGTGATATCGTGTCATATGTGCGTGCTTTTTTTCTAAGTGCGGTCATAATAATTTCGAACATAATTCTGTTTATGATTTTCTCATCGAACTTTTAGATTAGGTTTTTTTTTTTTTTGTTAAAAACCAACGTACGTCATCAATAGACAACTCGCCTAAATGTCGATTAGATACACTATGGGCAGAAACGTTTTATCCAATTCGAACTCTTGTATATTAATTTTGTATATTACAAAACATCATTTCGACAGGAATTCCTGAACACAAGTAAACTTTTTTTTTTTTGCATTGGAGTTTGGAACATTAAGTTACGAACTAAACATAATTTGTTAAATGTAATCTTTTTAGGTAGCTGAACAAAATCTTATATTTTATTTTATTTTTTGTGTTTCTCAAAACATTTGTTGACCATTAGTTAATTTTAAGTGTGCATAGAACTTGCAAACTATTTAATAACCACCTTTATTTTATTTTGGGTAACATTAATTATTATTTACATTAATTGTTTGGTTTTGTGCATTTAACAGTTTCAATTGCTATTATTTTTTCTTTGTCTTCTTTTATTCTCTGGTGTACGATTGTAAATTGTATTATTTGTGTATTTATATTATTACAATTAAATATTGCTTTATATAATAGTTCATAACTCACGGAAAAGGGTAAGCCTACCAATATATTGTGAGTACATCTAAGGTTGCCATAATGAACGAAGACCTGCGTGCAGAGCTCGAACACCTGCGGACACAGAATGCCGCACTCGAGGCACGCCTTCAGACACAGCCAGTACAACACCAGGTTAATTCTGTATCCGTCAAGCTTCCTCCCTTCTGGGCAGACAGACCTGCAGTCTGGTTTGCTCAGGCGGAGGCTCAATTTCACCTGGCAGGAATTAAAAATGATACCACAATGTTCAGCCACGTTATCAGCACAATAGACCAAAGGTTAATTGGGGAAATTGAGGATATTGTCTTGGATCCGCCACCTGAAAACAAATATCATATATTAAAACAGGAACTCATACGCATACTATCGGCCTCAGAACAACAGCGGGTGGAACGCTTGGTTAGTGATGAAGAACTAGGAGACCGGAAGCCTACAGCTTTTCTTCGGCATCTGCAGTCACTTGGCGGCAAATCTAAAGATGACTGTATTATTAGACAGCTTTGGATGCGTCGATTGCCCACCCAGGTCCAAGCAATTCTGGCTGCACAGGAGGATCTCAGCTTACAAAAACTAGCTGAGCTAGCAGATAAAATTATTGAAGTGACCGTACCTAGTTCTTCAAAGGTATACGCTGTAAACAGTGAGCTTAACGAAGATCCGTCAATCAAAGACCTCCTGATTCAATTAAATAAACATTTCAAGGATTATACTGCTTTGCAGCCACGTGGTAGACTTAGGAATCGACCTGCCTCACGGAACAACAGCCGAAGTGGCACTCCGGTAACCAAACGGTGTTGGTATCACAAAAAGTATGGTACCAATGCTACCAAATGCACAAAGCCCTGCGATTGGAAGCCGGAAAACCCGACCAGCAATCAGTAAGGGCGGAAACTGATTGCTGCTTAGTGGACCACGGCCGCCGTCTATTTGTTACAGATAAGGAGACCAAACACCAGTTCCTAGTTGATACCGGGTCTGACTTATGCTGCTACCCTTATCGCTGGGTTCGAGATCAGAGGCAACCTTCTGACTGGGAACTCAGTGCTGCCAACGGTAGCACTATCAAGACCTTTGGAACTTTGAACCTTAAACTTAATCTTGGACTGCGCCGTACCTTTGTTTGGCAGTTTGTGGTTGCTGACGTCAGCACTGCCATTATAGGATCAGATTTCCTAGCATACTACCACCTCCTGCCAGACTGCCGTACCAAGAGATTAGTTGATGGCACTACTGGTTTAGCCATAATTGTTTCTGATGCCACCAGCGAACAGTCCAGCATCAAGACTATTAATATTCAGAGCTCTGTTTTTGCACAAGTGCTGGCCGAGTTCCCTGACGTCACTAAACCACCTGGACTACCACGGGAAATAAAGCATAACACTGTGCATCATATTCGGACCACAGATGGACCTCCAACTTCCTCCCGTCCTCGACGTTTGGCGCCACATAAATTGACTGCTGCCAGAAAGGAATTCGAGGATATGCTGCGGAATGGCACAGCGCGACCTTCGCAAAGTGCTTGGTCCTCTCCGTTGCACATGACCCGTAAAAAAGACCAGTCATGGCGTCCATGCGGCGACTTTCCTGCCCTGAACGCCAGGACCATACCAGACCGTTACCCGGTACGACACATCAATGATTTTACCCATAATCTTTCTGGGGCCAAAATATTTAGTACTGTTGACCTTGTGAAGGCCTATCATCAGATACCTGTTGCTGAGGAGGATATCCCTAAGACCGCCATCATTACCCCGTTTGGCCTTTTCGAATTCCCTTACATGACTTTTGGGTTGCGAAATGCAGGGCAAACTTTTCAACGGTTCATCAATGAGGTCACTCGGGGTCTTGATTTTGTTTTTCCTTACATCGATGACATCCTCATATATTCAGCAAATGAGGCTCTTCACAAGGAACATTTAAGAATCCTTTTTAAGCGCTTGAATGATTATGGGGTTGTAATTAATCCGTCAAAGTGTGTATTCGGAGCCACAGAGGCTTTAATATTAGCGGGGAAGGCACGCGTCCTCCTCAAGATCGCATTCAAGCCCTTTTGGATTTTCCCCCTCCGAAGACTGTTCAAGGTGTGCGTCGTTTTCTCGGTATGTTAAATTACTACCGCCGTTTTGTGCCCCAAGCTGCTCAGTTTCAGGCTCCCCTAATCGAAGCTGTTGTTGCTACCAATGGCAAAGGTGCTAAGCCATTTGTATGGTCACCTGAGCTTCTGGTACAGTTTGAAAATTGCAAATCGAGCTTATCTAACGCGACTCTGTTACAGCACCCAGTCAACGGCGTACCCCTTGGCCTGTATACGGACGCATCAAGTGTCCATATTGGATCCTGTCTTCAGCAGCAAGTGAACGGCCAATGGTGCCCGCTGGCCTTCTTCAGCAAAAAGCTGACTCCTCAACAGACACAGTGGCCAGCTTATTATCGGGAATTATTGGCGGTGTACGAGAGCGTTCAACATTTCCGACACATACTCGAAGTCCAGCACGTTACGATTTACACAGATCACAAACCGTTGCTGTACGCTTTCGTACAGCGCCGAGAAAAACTTCCGCCTGCGCAGTTGAACCAGTTATCGTTCATAGGCCAGTTTACGACAGACATCCGCTATATCAAAGGTGAGGACAACATTGTCGCTGATGCAATGTCCCGGATAGAGGCCATTTCTTTAGAAGAAGATTACGAGGCCCTCTCAAAATCACAGGAGGAGGATCAAGAACTCGCAAGCCTACGTCAAGGAAATTGTAGCCTTAAATTTGATCAGGTTATCATTCCAGGGACTAAGGTTTCTGTCCTATGTGACTTGTCCACAGGCAAGCCTCGTCCTTACTTGACCCCTTCATTTCGCCGTGCGGTGTTCGACAAGATTCATAGCTTGAGCCACCCTGGCGTGCGAGCAACCACTCGCCTTCTGGTCGAACGCTACGTTTGGCTCTCGATCAGAAAGGACTCTCGCCAATGGGCTCAGGCTTGTATGGCTTGTCAACGCGCTAAAGTATCCAGACACATTTCTGCTCCTCTCGGTACCATCGATCAACCATCTGGTCGTTTTTCATGCATATCCATATCGACATCGTGGGACCTCTGCCCGTCTGCAACGACTATCGTTATTGCCTAACCGCAGTTGACAGAGTTTCACGATGGCCTGAGGCGTGGTCCATGAGATCCATCACAGCTGAAGAAGTGGCTGACACTCTCATTCGAGAATGGATATCGCGTTTTGGCGTACCCGCAGTAATTACAACAGACCAAGGCACTCAATTTGAGTCTGATCTGTTTCGTCGACTCATGGCAACGTTCGCCATAAAACGTACTAGGACGACCGCCTATCACCCCTGCGCAAACGGGATGATCGAGCGAGTACATCGCCAAATGAAGGCAGCTGTTATGTGCCACACAGAATCATGGATTCGGGCTCTTCCGCTCGTACTTCTCGGAATGCGAACGGCATACAAAGAAGACCTTAAGTCTACAGCAGCAGAGATGCTGTATGGTGAAACGCTGCGTTTGCCAGGAGAAATGTTGGCTCATCCACCTGGCGCAGACCGTCCATACGACCCTGTTGATTTTGTAGGCCAACTACGACGTAAGATGGCAGCTTTACGGCCAATACCTGCCTCACGTCACGCAAATCCAGCTGCTTTTGTATTTCAATCATTGTCTTCGGCCTCCCACGTTTTCCTACGAGACGACACAGTACGACACCCACTACAACCTCCTTACACCGGTCCGTTCGCTATATTAGAGCGTTCTACTGATGGAAAGACCCTGACCTTGGATATCAAGGGCAGACAGATTGTGGTGAGCGTAAACCGCGTCAAACCAGCTTTTTCTGAGTCTGACAACTGGGAACGTCCTACGACTAAAGACACAACTGCAGGTAACTTACCTCCTTCAGACATACCTCAGGATCCTGAACCCTCAACCGCAGATTCCGTCACCCCTAACTCACAACCTAGTGCAACAAGATCCGGTCGTCGTGTAAAATTTCGGAAAGCTGAGGATTATTTCTATTTTTAGGCATTTATCCTTCTCCGTGGGGGGGTGGTGTGTGGCGTTCCGCCTTTCTTATATTAATATAATTACGTTTCATATTTGAACTATTTAACTTTAACGTGTATTAGATACTCTTTGCTGCAGGACGCTATGATAGACGCCGAAAAAACATTAAGCAAAAAAACAATACGTCTTGTCATTGACATTGTATTATATTGTAAACTATATATACTCATTCTGTATTTTTGGTATTAATTAAAAGCAGTGAGTCAATCTACGGTGTTCTATTTTAACTTCTCCGTCGACAAACTACACGGTACCTCCGGGTAATCAATCGCCAAATAAGTAATAAACATCGACTTTCGTGAATATACAAAATACTGATTTGTTTTACTTACATAAAAGCTTACTCAGGATATATTTTGCAAATAGACCTTCCTTGACAAATTGTATCTGTGGGCGAAAGAAAACATCCGGGTCCCCCTCCTGTAGTAGCTTAAGTCTTTCCTGTGTTATGAAGTATTATAAAGTACTCCGTGCTTAAGACTTGCGTGGATCCCCAACTGCGTAGGCTCTTACGTACACCGCCTGTGAGATACAGTGATACTACACGCACTCCAGCATTACACGCATCACACTGCACATGCACTTCTGCACATCACACGCAGTGTAAGGAACCTTTTTTATTTGTTTTTTTTTTACAAATCGTAGGGATTATCTAGAGCAGAAATCGTGGAAGTTTTCGCTCTGGTAACAAACAGCCAAGCCGAGGTTTGTATTACTTTTTAGTTTATACTAGTTCCCTACCTCTTTCGGCTGAGCGCTCTATGTGCTCTACTCAAAGTTTGGTAAAGCTGTAAAGGACATTCTGGTGAACAGTATTAGTTAGATTCAAAAAATAGACACACGGTAGCGGAAAGCAAGATTATACATAGATTCGCTAAAAGTTTGTATAATTGAACTATAACTATAATAGTTTAGTGTCTAAGGTTAGTTACATTTTTTTGTAAAAACATTTAATGTTGTTTTATATCATTACTACTGCAAAAAAATCGATTAGATATAAAAAACACAGATATATAAATTTACCACTAATTAAAATATTGGGATATTTTTTTTAATTTTGATGAACAAATTTAAAAATGGCAGAGATTCTTTTCTTAATTTACGTCATAAAACAAGAGACATTTATGTAACGATTTTTAAAAAATCCGCTGAGGACAGGATTCGAACCTGCGCGGGTAGTACCCATTGGATTTCAAGTCCAACTCCTTAACCACTCGGACACCTCAGCTATAAGAGTTAATTTGAAATTAACAACTTTCATTTCTTCTTGTATTGGTTCAAGTGTATTTACAGGTTCAACTTACTTATAAATGTAAAAACACTGTATTGTTTGTTTGTTTTTTTTTTATGTTAGCTTTTAATTCGATGGATGCCAGAACAGAAATTTGTTTAGTTTAAAAACAAGTAATAAGTTACGTACCAACTTTATTGAAACGCTTGTAAAAGGTAGAGTCTATCTGTCCCTTATAACTCGAGAATCACATAACCGGTTTACATAACTCTTTTTTTTAGTAGGTGGGCATATAACTACTTACTACTTAGATACAAAAAGTTTAGTCTGTTTAAAAACAGTTTATCAGTTACTTAGCTTACAACTCCGAACATACTGCACCGATTTAAATGATTCTTTCAATGATTTCAATCACAAATGTACACTCAGGTCAGACTGAAGTATACATTTTGTTACATCAGATATTATACAGAAAAAAGAATATGATTGTAAAAGAACTCCATAAAAATAACCTACTTAATAGGATATAATGGGGTACTTTATTTATAAAGAATGGGTCGGTTGTATTATGTGAGCGGTCTTTGAACAGGAATTTTTATGTTGACGAGAAAAAAATGCATTTCGAGTGCGTCGCGTCGCTTCGCCATTGCACCCGAGTATTCGCTTTGTGACTGAGAGAAGAGTGAGTTCAAACGAATGCATCATAGTCAAGTGCGCCCGACTGCACCCCATCGCGCTGCACTAAGCTGAACTGAGTTCGCAACATACAATGCGATATATATGTCATATACTCGGGTGAAAATGTCGAATTATACAAAAACTACACTTGAAAAAAACGTATACGTCATCTCAAGTTTTCTTTAATCTTAAAACTAAAGTGCGTTACCATACGAGTAGTTAAGGTAATCACTTGTCGGTTGTATTGTATGTAATAATTCTATATTTTACCCAAAACTGTACTGTTAAGAATGAACGTATGAATGAATGTATGTAATGAAGAATGAATGTAATTAATGAACAGAAACAGAGGTTGATTTCCTTTTACAATGTTATAGAAACTGTTCAAGGTTAGACTGTGGAATCAATACTGTCGCATCTGTTTTTCTCATAAAGTAGCAACACTAACACTTCTGGGTTCCGGTCTGAAGAATACGTGCGCTCTTACACACATATTAAGTTTATTTATAAACACTATGGGCAAAAATAATAATTTAACATCAATCAACAAACCTACACTTCTTTCTTTTACAACCTTCATATCTTTATATTTATGTAGCATATAATATTATAGTTCTATATTATTTAATAGAACACTGGTCTAACAAAGATTCCGTTACGTGATTTAAATTGATTTACAATAAAAAAAATAGGTACTTATAAGCATAGGTATAAGAAAATAGTAAACAGTAGGCGATTCAAATTACAAAAACAATATTCTATTTGTTTGAAAAATTTCAAAGGGCAAACTGGGAGAGGGTGGACGGATGAACGATGGGCCTCGTCGGCCTCGTCGGGCTCTTTACGAAGACATTCAGTAAACAAAGCAAAATAAAATTCAAATTACTGAACTGAATCCAGTTACAAGTAAATCCTAGGATGATCGAATGTTTTTAATAATTATATATCTAGGTACCTACTTAGTAAAAATAATTTTAAAATCTAGTGTCATCATGTAATTTCTTACATTCTTACTTCAATTTAAAATAATAAAAAAATGTCACACAATATCGTTTCTCTGCGTATCAACCACATTATGACTCGCTCCTTAGTAGGTTTATTTTATCAAAGACATTGTTGAAATTCTATTAAAAAAAATGCTAAGAAGTCTAAAATTTGAAACGTATTAATTATATTTGTTTTAGTGTAATTGTATTTTTTTTTATGATACATCGTTACCTAGATATCTTATATTTCAGGTAAGTTTAAAGGAAAATATAATTAGCAACTGATCTCCAGATAGCAAAGTTAATTAACAGTCTTTATTTACATATCCATGACACCAAAAGTAAACCCTTCATAAATATGCAAAGTCATTGGGATTTGTTTTAGTTTTACTGCGATATATCATAATTTATGTTTAATCCAATTAAAAAAGGAAGTTTCTCTAATTTGTTTATAGACGCGGGTGATCCTTTCAAATCTCTTTTATTTTTATTAGTTCTTTACTATTGTAAAGTATAGTCTATTATATAATGTATATTCATGTTAAGATTTTACATATAAAATCGTGGTTATTGTTGCTTCTCGTTCACATTAATTAACATAACTCTAAAAAGTTTTTTTTAACAATAATGTACCCATACTTTAAGTTAGAGTTATTTTTAAATAAAATACATATTTTTTGTAACATATACTCAGTGTCGTTGCTATATTCAGATTTGATTGCATAATTTTTTTTATCTTATTTCTAATTAATTACCTAGCAACCCCGAAAGCAAACGCCACGACGAAGATAAATTAATAGACTCGTAAATTGATGCAAAATCAATACGGTTGTCTCCTAAAACAAATAGTCTAAATAACAAAGACATTTCTCAAAAGGCAAGACGAGATATTTAAAAGAATGACAAGTTGATGGTTATTCAGAATATAAATTATATTACAACTTCTGAAATATTATAATGTTTTTGTTTATTTATTTATTTGCTTTTGCTGTCTATAGAGCTCTTATAACTCGAGTTTCACTAGGTATATCTTTTCGGAAAAATCTTTTTTTTTCTGTAAATGT
The DNA here is from genome assembly GCA_014132275.2 of Samia ricini. Lineage (NCBI taxonomy): Eukaryota > Metazoa > Arthropoda > Insecta > Lepidoptera > Saturniidae > Samia > Samia ricini. The sequence continues at coordinate 34,844,141 of AP028162.1, forward strand.
ATTCTCTGATCAGGTTAAAAAAATGATAAATCAGATATTATATTATATGAAAGATATTATATTAGATGAAAGAATAAAAATGAATTGGGTGCTTCGATAAAAAAATAATCATAAGGTCCTTTTGGGAAAAAATGTATTTACAACGTTCAATATTTAAGAGTGTTACCTATTTATTACCTATGTAGTGATAAAAATAGTCATTCATACGAACAGAGCCACGGGCAGAACTAATGTAGCTATATGTCGTATGATAATAGTAACCATCTGTGATAAATTTCATTGACCAATCTTTATGTAAGAAATAATTAGATGAAATGTGTAATTTTACACAAAACATTTAATTTTAATAAATAGAAACTAATAATTGATATTCACCTATCATCTTATTATTGCAAACATCGAATAATTTAATTAATTTGTATTTATAACAGTTTGTTTTTACATAGATACTAATTTATAATTTCCCCTCGTTTCACATAGCTGAGGTGTCCGAGTGGTTAAGGAGTTGGACTTGAAATCCAATGGGTACTACCCGCGCAGGTTTCGAATCCTGTCCTCAGCGAATTTTTTGTCATTTTTTTTTCTTACATTTTTTTTTGTTATATTTTTGTTTTTGCTAAAAATGAACTGATACTATTTTATTATATTATCCTCTGCCTAACCAGGATGAAACGCTGAGAAATTAAGTGCGCGTTCTAGACCTTTTTTTTTTTTTTTTGTCGGCGGGAAATGCATTTACGCACTACCCTTACCCACTGCATTAGTGTGACCGAAGTCCCCCAATGCAATGGGTAAGGGGGCACGGAGGGACGAACTCCGCGCCAGTGTGGGACTCACCCGGGCTATGTGGGACTCATCCGGGCGAGCGCGTTCTAGACCTGACAATATTAACAAATATGAGTACAAAACGCGAAAGTTTCAAGTGCTAAAAATTTTTATGTTACATAATTTTTAGGCCTTTCTCCCTAGAGTTTGAAATTTTAAGTACATATGTCATTAATTACTGTGGTAATATTAAGAAAAAATGTAGTATAATTCACCGGAGAAATTCTGTCTTTAGAGGCGGTAGCTCGATCGATCTGGGATTCGAGTGATCCCAATACAGCATTCGGATCACACTGAAATTAAGTGGAAAAAAAAACAGTTTTAATTACAGTTACTAACTACAACTATAACAGTATGAGGCACGTCATGAGGCAATTTATCACCAAACTGATTTCTAAGAAATATTTAGTAACAATAAACAGGTAGGCAGTTAGTTTTTTAAACAGGAAAAAAACGGATAAGCTATATGACCTCACGGTTTATTAATTTGCAATATTTCTTTGAAAATAGTGTCATTTGATTCCGTGAACTGTGAAACAATTAGAATATCAATGACCACAAACATAGCAATACTTACACAAATACTGCCACTTTAGGGTTTAGATATATGAGTTTACATTATTTACTAGGTAAATTCCTAATAATATCTTTTATCCTTCCTTAATGTCTGTTTGTTAGTTACCTTGTAACTCGAGAATCATCAAGTCGTCTTAAATGATGTCTTTTTACGTAAGTATATTGTATTTTTAAAATAAATATCATATGAAATAGTTATAAGAATAATAAGTAAGTTGATTAAAAGATATTGTATACAGAAGCACATTTTATAACAATGATAAATATTTGGATATTATAATGCACTAACCAATTATGTAAAAATAATAATTGAAAAAATAACTATGTATTAAATTTAAATTTTGTATTAATTAGCATACAACATCTGCTTTTATTTTAAACCAAAAACAAATTTCAAATGTTAAGCATGTGATAAGCAAAACATAAATCCTTATTAAAATGATTGTTGACTTACCAGAAGCCGTATAGAAAATCTTTGAATAGAAAAAAATTAATCAATCAATTCACAAAACATCGAGGTCCAAAAGATCGATCTTTTAAACTAATAAAGTATCGAATATTAGAGTGTCCTTTTTCATGATATGATGATCATCTGTAAGTAGGCAGAAATAAAACAGTTCAGTGTCATTTCTCCTTACAAGGTTAGATGTTCTTCTTTGTTTGTTTCAGAAGACCTTTAACGCTGTTAATAAAAAAATTGGAAACAGTTTTTGCAATAAATGATGACTATAGTCTAATTTAGGCTACTAGATATTCTAGTGGGATAGTATATTACTATTTACAAATAAATAGTTACATAAAAAAATAGAAAAAAGATTGGATCTCTTGGACCGTGATGATTTGTGAATCGATTCATAAAATCGATCTTTTTGAAGAATCTTATTCCCATCCCTACTTACGCGACTGATGACCTCGGCCGCTCGTGTGTGTAACAGCATAACATGCTATTTTATCGTAATAATTGTTATTTTATTGTTATTTTTATGATATCGGCAAATATGATACATTTTTAGAAGTTTATCTGATTAGAAAGGTCAGTATGGCAGTGTCTTTTTAATTGAATCTCAAAAAATGCAGTAAAGATTCACTAAAGTTTGTTTTAACAATACAAAAGAAGACTCCGTAAAGCTCGTTTTCTGAAATCATTGAAAACTTCCAAGGCAGTTGACCTCCGACAAAATGTTACATGAATTTTTGTGATATCAACAAATATATTTTCTAAATTTGTACTCAATATCATTTAAGAATAGAGTTGATTTTACTTTGTTTTATATATTCAGTATGCATTAATACCTAAGGTTGTTAGAAAGCACTTTATTCCATAGACATAAAGGTGAATCTCAAATGTAAAGTCTTGATCTAGGTTAAGCAGCAGTTACTTCTCATAGAACCGTTGTGAAACTGTAAGCTTCAGAGATTCAAATGAAATGAAACAGGCGTATACCGGGAAAGCTTTATATCCACTCCTTTATTATGCACTTTGGTAGCCTTAGCCGGCGAGGATATTTATGATTAGGTTACATTAGAAAACAAATCTTTCTTGAAAACATTTTTGTTTGCCGGCTCCTTTTTATTGAGTAAATAAAGCGAAAATCTAACTTTTAAACTAGATGAGAATAAAAAAAACATTTTGTGTTTTGAAATTCATATTCATAGATTTTGGAGAATATAATGATGGCGATAAAATTAGCCTTTACTCTTCGAATCATACAAATAATTTTTTTATTCAATTTGTCTATAGATGAATGACATTTTTAACACTAATTGCTGTATAATTGCTAAATAATTTTGATAGGCGTTTTTTTAAAATATTTTAAATAATATTCTAATTAAGGCACATAATTATGAACTACACGGTTTTAATCTCAAAGGCTTGGTGACTACATTACGAGAATAATAATTTACAATTGTCAGGTTCGTAAATAAAAAAATAGACGACGATAAGTTTACGTAGATTAGGTTAACCCAAGGCAGATTCAACGTTCATACTTCCTAAGGACTTTTAAAGGGTTCTTTAATTTGAATAAAGTTAATTCGGTCCTAGCATAGAGACAGCCCTGAACTAATTACGTACTACCGTTAAAAGATTATGTACAGTTACATATACATGTTAAATTATGGAGATCAATCCGTAGAAATATGATGACGTAAAAACTAACTGTATAAATACACTCAATAAAATAGACGGGTCATAAAATATAAACAACGCTGTGGTTTTCCAAAAACCGCAACGCATTTGTTAATGGGACTGTGATGTTCGTAAGACGTCTGTATTCTGTATCTGGTAACCGTATTAAACATCAATCAATGTTTGAGATATCTGTTTTTTGTTTTTGATATAAAATAAATAATGACTTATTTACTATATACGCACGCTTTTTCGCCCGCACCGCACGAAATTCAGACAATTTTCAGCCAATATTTTCGCTCTGGATCTGCAATCTATCTCATAACGAAATTTTATCGAAATCTATTCAACGATACATTGAGGTACTAGGTACATATACTCCATTGCCCACTGCATTGAATAGGTACTTTATAGGTGTTACATTTATTTCTATCCAGAAGTTAGTAGATTTTTTTTACACGGTACAGGATCAGTGGACTACAATCTCACCTGATGTTAAGTGACTATGTGGTCCAGGATGGTAAACACACTAAGCCCAGAGGGTCTGGTTCTCAAGTGTTGCTGCCGGAACACACATATTGGTATTTTGCAAAGAGTTTTCAAACTGGAGGGTGGTAGCTACACTGGCGTGCGTTATTAGAAAATACCCTACCACCATGCTATGGTTTCCTCACAATATTTTACTTCACCGAAACATCAGGGTGATTTTAGAGTTGGATAGGTGGGCTCGGACCCGCGTCCATTGATCCATCTGCGCCATTATCGCTTTAAACTGCTTCTTAATATCTATGACTTCCTAAACACATTTCTTGGTGGATGCTTTTATCATAAAAACATGTATTGGCAAAATTTAAAGTTTGTAGCATCACCTGTTTAGCCTCTGCGTTGATAAATTAGTAAGGGCAAACGATTTTATTATATATGTAGATGACAAACAAAAATTTAGACAAGCTTGAACTTGTAACGAGCAGCATAATTTTAATACGAGGAATATTCATAAATTAATAGTTTCATGTTTCAGACTTAGACTAATAAGAGTTTTCTAGGTAATGTATGTTGTTTGCCGATGATATTGTCCTTGTCGGTGAGGATGGAACTGGGGTCCAGAGCAGATTGGTAAAGTGGCAACAGAAGCTGGAGAGTGTCGGCGTAAAAGTGAGCAGATCCAAGACGGAATATATATTTTGTGATTTCGGCGGCACCTCTAGTTCAACTGTCATAACACTAGATGGCATTCCAATACCAATCTGCCACGAGTTCAAGTACCTCGGCTCACTCCTGCAAAGCAATGGCGAAATAGACCGGACGGTAAAGCATAGAATTAACGCAGCATGGATGAAATGGCGGCAGGTTTCGGCTACTACGTGTGATCCGCAAATCCCCTTTAAATTAAAGGGGAAGATTTACAAGAACATAATACGACCTGTCGTCTTGTATGGATCAGAATGTTACCCCATAAAGGTGACGGACGAAAGAAGATTACATGCAGCTGAGATGCGAATGTTGAGATGGATGTGTGCCGTGTGGGGAACAAGAATGGACAGGATTAGGAATGAATATATTAGAGGAAGTTTGAAAGTGGCGCCAATAACAGACAAGTTAAGAGGCCGTCGTTTATCCTGGTATGGACATGTGATGCGCAGGGAGAAAGAGGATGTTGTGAGAAAGGTATTGGATATGAATGTGGACGGTTACATGGGAAGGGGAAGACCAAAGAAAAGATGGATGGACTGTGTGAAAGATGATATGTTTAGAAAAGGAGTGAATGCGGAGATGACAACAAATAGAGAGGAATGGAAGAGGAAGACATGTTGCGCCGACCCCAAATACAAATGGGAAAAGGGTGGGGAGATGATGATGATGATGTTAGATTATAAAATAAAGTCCCAAAGCACATTACTGATTTATCGGTGTATAATAAGTTCAGGCACCATGTCAAGCAAGTTTTAATTTGCAAAGGTATCATAGGGTTTGTTGTCATGTGAACGAACGATGTCTGGAAATTACACCCTTCTCTGAGCATTTACTAATAAAGCTTGTAAATATGAGTTGTATAGTTCTATAAAAACATATTTATAAAAAACCAGATCGAGTTTCTTTGGTTTCGTCTTATATACGTCTTATTAGGGCCTAAATTGAATATAGTATTTCTGAATTTGAACTTTCCATGCTAAACTTCAACCCCTAATTCACTCTTTTAGTGACAAAATGAATTTCCTTTATTTCTAACTATAAGCAAGTATTTAAAATTTAATACAAGTAATAAATTTAAAATTATTATAATAATTTCGACTGAACATTATGTGCAAATAATATATAAGTGGTTATTTGCCTTTACATGCGTTATATAAATTTTATATAAAAACGTTATATAAAATTTAATTAATAAAGAATATATACGTACATATGTTATGTGTGTACATGTGATTATTATCGGTGGATTAATTTATCGAAGCGGTAGAAAATCCAACACGTTTTTTTTGTTCTCGCCCCGGTGTGTTGAACCTACTGTTATTATTTCCATCTGGCAATTTTCTATTCATCAACTGTCGTCGTTGAGGCACGCACCATTATTTAATTATTTACTTACTATATAAGTGTACAGCGTGACGTTATCTATTATTAGAGTTGAATAAAATATTTTTGCCATTACGTTTGTTTTTTTTTTTCAACTAAATAAAAAAAATTGAAAAAAAAAAAATCGGCCCACTCTGGGATACACGGTGATAATTGTAGAATCGAGTTTCTCGCCTGCGCTCTTCTCGACTGGGTTGTTTTCCGAACCGGTGGTAGTGTTTTAGACGTTCATAAGCGCCTTCTTAGGGCCTAAATTGAATAAATAAATTTTGATTTGATTTGATTTGATTGATTGAAGTTTTTTTTGAGAAAAAAAATTAGAACGGCGAACTTCGAAAAAATAACGATTTTATTAAAAAAACGCGATTATTTCATAGAAGCGATCATATTACATTTTTTAAATTTATTTTTCAAAAAACTCAATTAAAAACAAAAATTTAAAAAAAAAAACGTCCCGAAAGGTCAATTTTTGAGAGAGTTATTTGAAAATAAAAGAGCCATTTTTTTGAAAGCTTCATAACTTTTTTTGGGTTTGATAAAAAATTTGAAAAAAATCTGAAAAACGTCTTTCATCGAGTAGAATAAGATAAAAAAAAAAATCTCAGCGAAATCTAAAGGGGTAAAGGTTCAAAAGTGGTCGATTTGGCATGGAATACCCCATATGATTTATTATTACGATTTTAAGTTTTAGTAAGTTTAAGTTATGTCTATGTGTGAACTATTACATTGGTCTATGCTTACACAATTTGTAATCCACGGACCATTGTTGACACAAAAGTGAAACAACGTATTACTCAATCATATTAATAAATCTATGAGATTTCAAGTAATACATATTAGGTTTCAGTGTGTCATATGTACTAGGATTTTAAACTGAAATAAGAATTCTAGTAGATAAGTTAGTAAAATGTACTTCAATCGGTGTATGTGTCGGTAGTATTGGGAGTATTGGGAGGGGGGGGGGGGGGGGGGGGGGGGGGGGAGGGGAAGTGTTGTAAGCCCGATCAATACAGAGTCTTCGCATCGTATATATGTTTTTATGTGTATGCTCTTAGGTCGCTGGAAATCTTCAAGATCTCACCTAACATCCTTTCTCATGATTCAATTGTAAATATTTTGATGTCCCGTAGCAATTGTGTCTGACTTTATTGTGATCGATGATCAGGTTATATAAGTATTTAAGGATTTCCAAAATTAAAGTCTTCAATAAGAAGGCGGTGTAAAAGTGACTTTTTCAAGGACACCACTTTATCCTGATCGTAAATAAAAAACAACACTTGGATTACTCTCAAAGCTGGTGTCAGTTCTTTGGCATCCTTAGACCTTTTCCTTACACAGTTTAGGCTGAGTGTTTTGACCACAATCTCACCTGATGTTGAGTGACGATGTGGTCAAGGATGGTAAACGCACTAAGCCTAGAGGTACTGGTTCTCAAGTGATGCTGATACACATCTATTGGTACTGACGATAGTTTTTCGAACTTGAGAGTAGTAGATTCCCAGGCGGACATTTTTTGAAAATGTCCTTTTTTTTTTTGTCGAGGGGAAATGCATTTACGCACTACCCTTACCTATTGCATTAGTGAGACCGAAGACCCCCAATGCAATAGATAACGGGGCACGGAGGGACGAGCTCCGTGCCAGTGTGGGACTCACCCGGGCGTGAAGCGCCCGGAAATACCCACTAAAACTCCCCGGGGCCGTTCGCCGCATTTGGGATGGGAGCGACACGGGGTGGATTTCGCAAGCACCGCGTCGCTTTTGAAAATGTCCTACCACCACGCTACATTGTTTTCAAGATGTTATTCTTCAGCGAAAGTTCAGGTTTTAGAGTTGGATAGATGGTATGAACCCGCGTCCAATGACGCGGAATCCGGCCGTACCATCCACTGCAGCATCATCGATTGTCCTCTGTATACCAGTTTTTGAATGCGCGACCATCGTGTACCCGTCAACTATGACGCATGATGCGAAGCAAATCACTAGATTTGCTTGAGTTGATTGTGTGTTACAATCAGCTAGTCTATATCCAGCCACTTGGTGGTTTTAATCCTGATACATTACAGATTGTCATGACTTGGTGACGCGGGCCGCCGTCTGTGAAGGTTTATAACTAAACTTATTATAGTTTTACAAAAACGAAAAAAGATACCCCCTTCATGATCGCCCGCGGTCACTGCCCTCAAAATGTAATTAATAAGATAAAGCGCAAAAATTTTAATGAGTTTGGAATAAAATAGAGTAATAAATTTGTGCACATATTTGCTTTAAATATGACGTAACGTAATAATATATGTCTGTAAACAAACATAGAGAAATCTGTTTTTCGATTTGTTTAAAGAATAAAGTCTGGGGAACTTGATATATTATTTAAAAAGAAAACATTAACACGTTCGCTTCGTTAACGTTATTTTAAATATAATAAACTAGCTGTGTGCCCGTGGCTGCGCCCGCGTTTCTTATAGACTTCACACTGCGTTTTAATTTTTTATACGGAACTTTAATTATTTTCCTATACAAATTTTAGTCATAACATAAAGTAAAAATATTTCTCATAAATTATAGCACTTGCAAGTAAAACTGTGCATTGAATCAAATTTTATTCAAATTTTTATGATTTTTTTTTTTAAGCGAAACCCAACTTTTTTCGAAAATTAAAATTACCCTATGTCACCCGCAGTAACTTTACCTATCTACCAAAAAAAGTCCCGGCAACATCCGTCCAGATATTCTGGTGATTATTTGGAACAGACAGAGAAAAAATTTAAAAATTGTATTTTTGGTATAGGTATCGTATATACATTCATATTTAGGTTAAAAAAAATAGTTTTAATATTACAAACAGACTTCAATTTCATTTATTAGTATAGATAAGAGGTCGAAAAGGACTTACGCCCTGAAAAAATATAATGTAACCTACCTACCTATGTATATGTAAGTACCTATTTAATGAAACATGGGTGATTTTTATTATACTATAACGAACTGATGAATTCATTTGTCCCTTCTGCTCGCTGTAAGCGTATTTATGTCTGTTTTTTAAATAGCCTAGCAGATAAATATAAGACTCTTATCAAACGGGGCAAAGGGGCATTTGTTCTTGATTAAATAGCGACTACAATACATACTGCCTGAACTTGTCATAATGTCAGTTCGGTTGTTTGCCAAATAGAATAATCTATAATACATATTATCTGTGACCATTCCTCCGTTTGAAATAAGTCCGGAGTACGGGCCTTTCGTGCGTTGCGACGGATGCCAGAAACGGTTCCACAAACAATTACAATAACTCAATAAAACCTCAATGTTATCGTAAGTCCAGGGTTACCAACACTCCTTACTTCAGTATTATGTAGGTACTTCTTAAAATACATAAGTTACTCCTCGATATTGGTACTTTTGTCACTTCGTAGGCATATTGAAAGGATTGGAAGATGTCATATGTCCATTTCATTTCACATAAGGAATGGTAGTGACACTCAGTTTCTTGGATAACTTTATCCCCAGAGAACTGTGAGAACTTTTTATTTTGTTTCTTCTATTTGAGCGAATGGGATTATTACGTGATGGAGGCTAGAGAGGTTTACGATTAAAATGTCATCTAGCTATATTTAAAACTAGCTGTGCCCGCGACTTAACTCGCGTGTAATTCAGATAATTATATTCTAATAGACATCATATACTCTACCTTTATTCATATATTATTATAAGTATAGATATATTCTATTTATGTCCTATCCTGTCCCGTCCAGGCCACCTCCCAGACAGTTTTTCCAGTGCATTGGAAGGACTAGGCTCCAACCCCATCGCCACTTAGCTATACGGGAGAGTCCAAACCGCGCCGAAACTATGCACCCATCCATTCTTGCCCTAATAGGCCTGAATGGCGGCCTGCACACCATACTACCCATGTGGTGATGACTGTCATCTCCCGTCTCATTCAATCAACAGCCTTATAGCCCTGCTCCTCACACCTAAAATATTGGCCTCTATGTTCTAACCCCAAAAGGCAGGTGGGATTTTGAAATTTTTAAAATCGGGTCGGTAGTACCATCGATATGTTTTCTGTTGTCGACTCTGAAACCCCTCATGGTAATTTTTCTAAAATATCTTCAATGTACAGATTTCGTCCCTCTAGCCTTTTATTACAAGTATAGATTATAAACTACCTGGAAACGTATTTCAAACGAAATCTTTGTAAAGAATGTCGGGTTAGTGATTAGCGCAAAGTTTCGTTTCAAGAATCGAAACCAGTAAAATACGCCATAATTGTCTCTGAAAAGTTGACAACCCTAGAGAAGCGAGGTATGCAAGATCCGTTATTAAACACGACGCGGACTCGTATAAACTAAAAATAAAGCAATTAACAAATGTTCAGAGGCTTTAATATGTCTATACGATGAGACGCCACTTGTAAGGGTGTTTTTTATGATATTATTTCGTTGGTTTGTTCGTAACAGTTCGTTTTAAGGTTTATTTCTTCTTTAAGAGGAAATGCGAGCGACGCGCGACAAACATATTCCACTGATTTCTACTTGGATAATGACATTAAAGCCAATATTTGTATATCATATGATACATATGTATATACCACAGCCAAATCTTTGAATTTCGTTCGTCAAAAAAAAAAAAATAGACGAATAAAATAAAAAATAATGTACAACTGAAAGAAAAAGTTTTGGAGAAGGAAACAGGTAAATACGAAGTGATGATTTCGTCTATTTTGCATACGGTATAATCTGCCCGTGCTGCAGCTGTCCCTTTCGCGTTTTATAACTCTTTTATTGGGGAATAACGCGATAACAATAGATTTCTGAAATATCTATTTTTTTTAATTTGGTGCCAACCGAATTTCCTCTTAAAATGTCTGCATTAATTGTGGTAGTAACAAGCGTCAATATACTTTCTTTATACTCCAAAGAATTTCAACCGTAAAAAATACTATAGAGTATAAACCACAGTTTCTCAGCCTTATTTTGCTTATAGCCCATTGAGAATATGTTTTTTTCTGGAGTCCCCATAAGAAAAACTCTCAAAATAGATTTTTTTTGCCTTTTTTAGACTACGATTTTAATCTGCCCGCGTCCCCTCTGCGTTATCTCAATGGCCCCTAGTATCCAAATTGAGAATCTAGGCTAATATAGATCATTTGCTTGCGTAGCCTATCAATAGTTTTGTTACTTTTTGTATTAACACGTTACTCATATTTCAAGACTCATATTGAAATGATCAATATTTAAATTTATTGAAGAGCTCAAGCTTTGACCTTTGAGCCTGAACTTTCGACACATAAGGTCGGGTAAGCCACTACTGAGTTATCTAACTCTAGATAGAGTGGAGAAGATTATGGCTATATTTTTATCTTTCGTTTAAAATTCATTTTATAAGAATTTTCGCAGTGTGATTAGTGCCTGGATCTGTTAAATACATCCTTTGATAATAATAATAGTTTTTTTTGTAGTTATAGTAAATTAAAACTGGCTGGTGATGGAAGGGTTACATGTGATTATAATAAAACGCAATAAAATTTAAATTTTATGTTATATTACTTTAAAATCGTTTTGGTAGGTACTTACCGAGCCAATATTTAACGAATATTTCCCATGAAGAGAAATGCGATTTATAAGAAGCAAATAATTATTCAAGTGTTCAGTGTTGAGAGACGACCTCCGGATTTATACAATATATTTGATTTTATAAAGTCAAATGGGTTGTGTTTCCACGCGCCAATAAGACAAACAATATTAATATACGTTTAATAAGAAAAGGCTCTTAATTTATTGGATGTTAAAAGTATTGTTGTATGAGATTTCCCCTGATTTCCTAAGGCAAATGCATCCAAAGGTTGCCTGGAAGAAATTGCTGGCAGCAATAAAGCCGTCCTTTGTACAATAAATAATGCAATAGGTATATAACGTAAAATATGTATTCAATTGGTATACAATAAAGTATTAAATACAATATATATAATGAGAAGTATAGAGGATTTATGCATAATGTAATCAATTATTGTTTTTCATAATTTCAAAAATCAAATATTTCATAGTGTTGTAGGAGTTACGCGTAATTCATTTCCTTGTATATTTAAAAGCCCCACCTGTCTGTATATATGTCCATTTCTTAACTACGAGTATTAACTCGAGAAATATTCAACCAATTTACTTTTGAATCGTAAAATAATCAGCACGTACTTTGGTGTATTTGTTGAAAATACTTGAGCGAACAATTATACGCGTGCCTGGAGGTGCTCTCTGAGGACCATTTAAGTAGATGGCTTTCGTATTGCTTAGTTTAGGGTAGTTTTAAGACCGAGTAACCGAATTCTCATGACAGCTTGGAATCACACTTGCTGTGTCACATCTGTTACCTGTATTTACTACCCCTGATTAAAAGCTCAGTACAATCCAATAACAACAATGACCGTCGAGAGATGTAACATTGATCTTGACTCAACACTGTGATGCCGACCTTTACGTTACGCTTGAAGGACCATCTCAGAAGAAACACACAGGCTGTTTCTACAGTTTCTTGTCAAAGCAAATATAAGAGATAGCTAACATTTTGGTTCGTGCTGATATGGTGGTTACCGTAAAGCTAGCCGTATTGAAGCTACGAGGAGCAGTGTAGGTCTGTTAAGGAAAGGGAAAATTCGCCATTATACAGATGTTTAATTTCTACAATTGAGGAATGCGGAGGGGGGAAACAGTGATGTTTTAAGTTTTTTAACCGAGTTGCTTGCTCCACGTGAACTATATTTAGTTCCTAAGCTCCTTATGTATTATATTATAAACCTTCAAAATTCAAATACATGTTTTGAACAATTAAGAAATATCTAGAATTCTCTATTATAAAAAGAATGCCAACAGTGTACGAATTCCTGGAAAATACTATATAAGGCGTTCGTTCTCGTGCATTGATTCGCGTACTTATCTATTTTTTTCTAGTAAAGAATTTAAATTAGGTACATTCAAGTAGATCTCGAACTTTCCATCTCTCAAATATATAACCTATATTCGTTCAGGATGTATAAAAAGTGTTTAAGTTACGGCCAAGATTACGACATTTTTGTACACGTTGTTACCAGACTTTCAAGGCGAGATTCGTACCATTATTTAATTTCGAAAAAAAAAAAATGCCTTGATAAAGTGCTGTATACGAGTATTAGTAGAATGGTTGCGAGTAAGGAGAATCTGTCAGTAATTTTAACGCCAAACTTTTTTGATTTGTATTTGTCTGTAAGAATAAAAGTGAAATGTTATACTTAATAACGAACATAAGAATACATGGATGTACGTATGATGAACCCTATGGATTATGCCCCAGAATTATCCATTATGCACACGGGTTTATGTATTTAGGCTGGTTGTATCTTTATGAGATAAATAAAACGAATTGGAACGTTTCAATTATATAAAATGCTTGATGCAGTGTGTAGGCACAGGCGTCGCTGCGCCGCGGACCAGAGATACCTCGATTTGCTTGGCGCCGCCTCTACACATTTTTTTTCTTTTGATCATTGGAAAATTAACACTGTGGTGAATTCATGCGATTTCAAATAACATTAATTGAACCTTATAAAATATTTGAAAAGCGATGAATAGGGTTGTGTTCGCTTAGTTAACATTAAAATGGTTGTTTTTAATAAATATTTCACATTATTTAGATATTGTTGATTAAAAATAACTTGGAATAGTACTGAAATTAGTAATACATAGAATATTGAAATAATAATTGTGTAACATACCATATAATATATTTAAAATTGTAGTAGCTCGCTTTTTATTTATGATATGTGATAGACAGAAAGGTGTTTTGGATGGAAGTCGTAAATTGTGACTGATCTACGAAGGGAGTTATTCACTGCATCATTTCCGTTAAATAATTAATGATTTAGGTAATCTTATAACAGAATATATATTTAAATCAGGCTAGTGAATACAATTACGATAAAAAAAAAAGAATTAGTAACATATTATGATATAAACATTATTTTTTTATTAAAATTTGATGTAAAGATACGACGGAGAGGTTAGTAAGTCAAGATAAAAAGCGTGGTTTGTATATTTTAGCGTAAAAAGTGCTGTTAGCAACCATATTCGGGATTACTGTTATTACTATTTGTCTTACGTGTTTCTCTTTATAACTGGAGATAGTATTTTTTTTTTTAATATTGTGGATGGATCTAATATTTTTAGGTTATAAACATTTTTTTGATTTAACTAAATCTAAACGCTAACGTAAGTCTAAAACTAAACGTTTTGGTAATAACAGAAATTAGATTTTTTCATGTTTTACAAAAACTTTAAAAAAAATAATTTTACGATATAAACCAGTTTCTTCGCGAAAGCGCTAGTTTTTGCGTTGCTTGGTTCGTGACGTCATTTGATAGTAAAGGAAAATCTGTGTTTGAGGTCTTTAGAGGTCAGTTTATGTAAGCTCTACGATGACGTCACGTAGATATTAATTATGGCGACTACCGTGTTAAGTAATCTGAAAAATATTGAATTTTTTAATTCAAGTCATAAATAATTTTGTGTTAAATGAATCGAAATCGAAAAGGTACTAAATTTAAGCACTCCTCCCAACTGGGGAGGCTTCTATTGCCGACTACAATAACACGCATTACACTGCATACCACATTCCTGCACACTACACGCAGGTACATGAGTTCTATCACGCGGTTGAATGCTTGCGATCCCGTGTTGCTCCATCAAGGTGGCGGGAAGAACCGGGGGGTGTAGTGAGTAGTGGTCAACGGCGCTTCTCGCCGCGAGTCCCACACTAATCCACGCAAGTGTGAGAGACTGTCACACATCATCGGTCGGTTCCAGTCTCTCCTGATTGGGTACGTCCCCTTTGGGTCTGACTGGACAGCAAGTGCGTAAATGCATTCCCCTCGAAAAAAAAAGGTACATGAGTTCTATGAGGGAGATTGAGATCCGTTTATTGTATTAATCATTGTAGCTAGGGAGAATTTCGAAGGATTTACGTCACAGGAGTAGCAGCAGAGAACGTCCGTCCGGCTCGCTTTAAAATTTCAGAGAAGCTGTCAATGTCCTTCCGGTCATTAACGTCTTAGTCAGTTATCATAATCAATTTCCTATATTAAGTAAGGTCGGCAAAAAATTTATTTCTTCTTCCAAACATCTCTCTCTATTATGTATGATTTCAATCTTTATTACAGATATCACAAAATCTATCCACACATTCTTCGGTTTCCGTTTAGCTCTATATCCAACCACTTTCACACTTAACACTCTTCTAGTTATAACACTTTCATATCTCTTCTTGATCATATGACTTCTCTGTCACTTAATCCTCTTAACATTCGTATCTCTGCTCTCCATTCTTCTTTCATCCATTTCTTTATTTACCCAACACTCAGAGATCCATACAATAGGACAGGTCATATAACGGGTTCGGAGGGTATGACGCGGTAAATGATTATCGATCCTGTTTTGACCCATTATTAGGCTAGAGACGGTCATTCATAGGGTTTTTTAGTGGGTAGTCGCTAGGGTTCTCTTCCCTAGTGTTAATCCCACACACCCTTCCCCGCTCCCGTATGAGAGGAAGGTGCTTAAACGCATTGCCGTATGTAAAAAAAAAAGATCATATAACGGGTGTTATATTTTTCAATTACGCTACGTTTTGGATCAACGCACCGAAGTACTGAAAATCCGCCAAGATTTTAGTAGTGGCAGTT
Source organism: Samia ricini (assembly GCA_014132275.2). NCBI lineage: Eukaryota > Metazoa > Arthropoda > Insecta > Lepidoptera > Saturniidae > Samia > Samia ricini. Next base: position 34,859,952 of record AP028162.1, read on the forward strand.
AGTCCGTTGTTTACGTCTTAATCATTTTTTAAAATAGTTTTATTGCAAGTTTGTGAAATACGTTATTGCATATAATCTGTCGATGACGTCAGGGCCGTTGTGCGTGTGTTCAACGTCTGCCGCTTACGCCCTCCGTAATGCACCACGCATCCTCCTATTGTATGAGCGATATGCATCAGTAGACGGACGGACTCCCGTTCAATATGTTAATATTATTTTGTGGCTAATGCAACCTGGAACCTTATATTTATGTTTATTTTCATTAAGTACTATCTAGACATAGTATAAAACTAGCTGCGTACACGCGGCTGCGCCCGCGTTTCATATAAATTTTCACTGCGTAGTTTTTAATTTCAGGAACATTTCTAATTGTCTTATTATTTGTATAGTGCTTTATTATTATTATTAATACCTAGTGCGATGATATACGATATCATTTACCAATAAAAAAAAATGTTTTGCATGGTGACACAGTTGCAATAACTGCAAGATAGATACTACGGCGGCACAATTGTTGAAAATCAGAATAAAGTATGCATTATTTATTTTCTATTTATTTCTTTATCGTTTAAACTAGTCGAGATACCTAAAACTACGTGTAGGAGCTATTTAATTAGTTCACTTGAAAATATAATAATTATTTTCATCTCGATTACAAATAAATGTTATTAGTTTCTGTGTTTTAATAGACCGATGGTTTTCGCATATTGATAATTAAAAATGATTGTTATTTTAATTTTTTTTAGTCTAAAACCTCACCTCGTATCATGATATTGAAGGGGTTAGCAAATTTGTCAAATATATTCCTGTGATAATGGACGACCTCTTATAACCTTTTTATTTATTTATTTTTGACCGGGGGAAATGCATTTACGCACTACCCATACCTATTGCATTAGTGAGACCGAAGTCCCCTAATGCAATAGGTAAGGGGGCACGGAGGAACGTCTTCGTGCCAGTGTGGGACTCGCCCGGGCGTGAAGCGCCCGGAAATACCCACTGAAACCCCCCGGGGCCGTCCGCCGCATTTGGGATGGGGGCGACACGGGGTGGCTTTCGCAAGCACCGCGTCGCCCTCTGCGGCAAACCCACCGGGCCTTGTCCGTGCAATGGGCCAATGGGGATGGGGGGGAATACTTCCCCACCCACCTCTTAGCCCACCTCTCAAAGAGAGGTATGACCAATTGGTCAAACGTCCGGGGGGCAGGATATACTTCCTGCCCCCCATAAAAGGAAAAGAGAAGAGTTGGACAGAGCAGTGGCGGGCAAAGAGAAAAGGATGAAGAAACCCGCCACTGCTATGAAAGGAAAATAGGTCCCTACCCTTCATTCGTCTTGTCTTAGTCGACAAGACGTAGGAAGGAGAGGGATACCTGCAGAAACAGAAAAAGAGAAAGAAAGATGAAGAAGAAACAAGACCCCCCCCCCAAGACTTCTTATAACCTACCTGTCAACTAATTTATTACTATGTAAAAATATACTATTGTTAGCTTCTTTAAAATCATATGCTCATTTTAGATAAACACTGACCGTGGCCCAAATATTTTCAGTACTGATTATAAATAATTTGTCAATAGTACAATAATATAACTTGTTGATTGTATCAAATACTACAATAAAAAAAAAAACTTGTCATAAAATATGATTAACTTGAAATTGAATTTTTATAATAAGTATTCATTTTTACTAATTCATTCATTTTATAAATTTAAATCTGTAAGTAGCTTAAACTCGATTTCCGGCAATGTGAGAAAATTATGTTTCGGAACACTAGAGGCCAGTCATTATTGAGTTCCAGTGGGAGTTGGTGTGGTTCAAGTAAGAAAGTTGAATAGAGAAGCATTCTGTACTTTCAATATAAAAAAAGAGTTTACACTATATTATTTAGTATACATTTTTAATATTGTGGATTTATTTTACTCGCAGTATTAATACACAAACACCTCGATTCTACGTAAATACGAAATAGAATAATTATAAATGTATGACGCTTTAGGCAAAATAAAAAGTCATCTACTAAGTTCTGATATAGATTAAAGTCGAAGCGATCTATGGAGTCAGCTATTGTGTTTGCTGATTCAGTGAGGAGTCGCAGTCACGCCACCGGGCCCAGGTGCCAGTGCGTTCCGCTGACGCACATTTCTACCTATGTTTGTCATGTGATGACTTCGGTGTTGTAATATCATGAATCCATTTGCGTCGTGCGGTTGACAGGCGACATTTCAATTATTTTCATTTTTCGAATGACTCAGTTGGCTGTTTCATGTCTATTATAATATAACTGCATACAATATCTACACTAACTCCGCCGCGTTTCATATATTCTTCACTTAGTAATATTGTTTTGATGGTGTTGTTCATTGAATCTGATTTTATGCACAATATCATGAGTTTACAATTTTTTTTTTTACATGTAACCCCAATTATTTTTGCAAAATAAAATTATCCTAATCCTATCACCCCTTAAAAATCTATCTAGCCGTAATTGACCAAAATAAACAGACACAAAAATTTGAAACATTGTTTTTTGGTATAGGTTGCGTATATACATTTAAGTAAATACAGACAATACAAGTTAAAAGTTGTTTTTTTTAACATTACACTTTTTATTCTACTAAAGTGGCAAACGGGCATACGATCCGCCTGATGGCAAGTGGTCCCCGTAACTTATTTTTTTTTTTTTTTTCGAGGGGAATGCATTTACGCACTTGCTGTCCAGCCAGACCTGATAGGGACGTACCCTTCCAGGACTGGCTGAAACGCGTCTGAAGATGTGTGACAGTCTCTCGCACGTAAGTGCAAGGGGCTGTCACACAGGATTAGTGTGGGACTCGCGGCGAGAAGCGCCGTTGACCACTACCCACTAAGCCCCCCGGTACCTCCCGCGACCTTATTGGAGCAACACGGGATCGAACAGAGCATGCACCGCGACTCCAGCAGCCCGCCAAGAGAGACATCTTAAACCAACCGAGAGGAGGTAGAGAGTAACACCTCTCACCCCCCTCCCCGATTACCGTAACCTCCTGCATCACCAGAGGTACTATTACGTGTGGGTTGCCAACTTTTCAATTTTATTTTTTAGTACCTACAGATAAGCGAAATATCACTAACTGACTGGATTAACTAACTTATAAGGAATTTCCTTAAACTATACATACGATTGGCTTGAAATTTTAAAGAACGGATTTAACCCATTTAATTATATCTAGAATGGATGTTCTATCATTTTCATTCCATCACAGATACTACATCCACTTTCTTAGTAACTAAATAACCGTTGGCCACACCAACAGCAACGTGAACAAAGCTAATCTAAACTTTCTATATTAATAAATAAAATTGTAGTGTCCATTTAAAATATCAAAATAACAACTTTCTACTAAATATATATGAATGTATATAGGATGCCTTTAACAAACACATTCTTTTTTGGCTGTCTCTCTGTCTGCTTGTTCCGGCTAATCTCAGGAACGGGCTGGATCTATTTTGACGGAAGTTTTTCTTGTAGATAGCTGGAGTTACACGTAAGTTGGCTACTTTCAGTTTTGAAAATAATTAGGGTTCATCATCATCATCATCATCTCCCTACCCTTTTCCCATTTTTATTTGGGGTCGGCGCAACATGTCTTCCTCTTCCATTCCTCTCTATTTGTTGTCATCTCCGCATTCACTCCTTTTCTACACATATCATCTTTCACACAGTCCATCCATCTTTTCTTTGGTCTTCCCCTTCCCATGTAACCGTTCACATTCATATCCAATACCTTTCTTACAACATTCTCTTTCTCCCTGCGCATCACATGTCCATACCAGGACAAACGACCGCCTCTTAACTTGTCTGTTATTGGTGCCACTTTCAAACTTCCTCTAATATATTCATTCCTAATCCTGTCCATTCTTGTTACCCCACACACATCCATCTCAACATTCGCATCTCAGCTGCATGTAATCTTCTTTCGTCCGTCACCTTTATGGGGTAACATTCTGATCCATACAAGACGACAGGTCGTATTATGTTCTTGTAAATCTTCCCCTTTAATTTAAAGGGTATTTGCGGATCACACGTAGTAGCCGAAACCTGCCGCCATTTCATCCATGCTGCGTTAATTCTATGCTTTACCGTCCGGTCTATTTCGCCATTGCTTTGCAGGAGTGAGCCGAGGTTCCTCGTAAAAAAAATAAAAAACTCATGATATCGTCACCAAACTACCATTCAACGGACAGCACCACCAAAAAAACATTATTCTTTAACGATTATATTACTAATTTTTATATTACTAAAACTATATTACGCAGTAAAGAATATGGTGTGAAACGCGGGCACATGGCTAGTGTTTTATAAATTTGCTAAAGATTACACTTGTTTTTAGGTTAGGCCACGCCTGCCGTAGCTAATTATTTATGGTATATATTATTACGGTGTAAATAAGAATATATTTATTATACGTGAAGGCTCATCTGGCCTCGTAAAAATTAATACGCATGGATGCGACAGAGACTACAAAGTACATCTATTATGGGAACAAGTTCAGTCGGCCGGGCAGGACCCTTGCAGACTGCACACAGGTACGTATTCAGACTTATATACTGGGACCACAATATATTATTTGATAATTTTAGTACTATAAAAGAAACGTGCACCTATCTGTTCGATTATCACTTTATAATATTTACGTTAGATGTATTTATAACTTATGAACATAATTTATTACAAATTATATCACCTATGGGAAAGAAAATGTTAAATTATTTTGCATTGTTATTTTCTAATAGTACGCAGTCGTGACAGGGGTCTTTCGTGAAAGTATGCGTTCATGATAGTGATAGATTTTATAGAAATTCCATGCACGTGATAGTGAGAAGTGTTGCAAGTGTGGTACCTTTTTTAATACAATATTTCCTGAATTCCGGTCTGGTCAAATGTGGCGGGAACCGTCCGTGAAATATTCAACGCTCTGTACCGTAATGATGCGCCATGAAAACCTGACTAAAATAAACATAAAATGACATGAAATGTATACGGGAGACAATTTAATAAATTATTAACTATCATTAACTGCTAGTTGCTGTCATTAAAATTTTTTTTTATAAAATGTCTCACTTAGTGAGAAACGGGAGTTTGGAACTATATATAAGTCCAGTGTTAGCGTGTTAATTTTTTTACTCAGGCTCGTCTCTGTTTAATATAATCTATTTAATAATAAGTCAAATATAATTGTAATCCTAGGAGCTCGTTCGTCTACTCCGTTAGGAACCGAATCACTTGGCTTCGCCATTTGGGCTGCGAGGAAGACCCTTTAAAATGGCCTCAACTATGAGCGTTGACAAATAAAACTTCATTAAAAATTCAAATTACAAAGAATGGCATTTGAGTTCGATAAACCGAGATGAGGTATTTTCTCCCATTCAATCTTTGAGTGGTGAAGAGATTAAGCCCTTGAGCACTAACCTGGCGTTTACGCCAGCTTTCCATTGTTTTCTTATTGTCTTCCTATTATCTCATTTTTATGGGTAATCGATAAATGTTATATTTATAACATTATAGTTATAGCAACACGCTCTCATTTTCCAAGTCCTTTAAAATGAACATCCACTATTAAAACACGTTATATTTTTGTAAACATTTGTATTTATTACATTAATAAAAATTTTATTCCATGAGTAACTATTGTTTTGTTTTCGGAAACAGTAATCTTTGGGAAAACTATCGTTCAAAAGTAATCTTAGGAATTATTAATTCTTATACCCATTATGTAACTGCGACTGATTGTGTTATTTTTTTTTTTTTTTTTGACGGGGGGAAATGCATTTACGCACTCACCTTACCTACTGTATTAGTGAAACCTGAGTCCCTCCAATACAATAGGTAAGGGAGCACGGAGTGACGAGTTCCGTGCCAGTGTGGGACTCAAACCCGGGCGAGAAGCGCCCGGGAATACCCACTAAAACCCCCCGGGGCCGTCCGCCGCATTTGGAGTGGGGGCGATACGGGGTTGCTAGGCATGTCGCCGCGTCGCCCCATGTCGCCGCGTCGCCCAATTCGCCGCGTCGCCCAGATTTTGGTCCCTACCAAGCTACTAGAACAAAATTTAAGTATATTTGTTATGGCCAAGAATCTGTCAGATACAGGTCATTTAGTTTTGCACTAACCCATAGAAAGGAAGCAAAACAAACTTATCTGGTTATACTCAAAATTTTCTGTGATTTTCACATTTCATTAGAATGTTAACTCTGGTTATGCGTGCCGATTGCGTGCCTGAAGCTTTCAACAAACTTAAACATGTCATTTAACAAGATAAAATACCATTCGTAATCAGGCTTCGTAAACGTGATTCTCACTGTCATCATTTGGATTTGTATCACATTTTTTAATAATAATCTAAATTCGCTAAAAATATTGAATATTTTATCCGCTTTATTAGTCATTAATTAGCTTTAAAATTAATGTTCTTTATATGTGTAAATCTCTAACTGTTCATTACTAGAATAATAATCTTTAAATATTATTTTTGGTTGTAAGATTTTTATATACCTATACACAGTTTTTTGTATAATTATGTCCATGAAATGTCCTTATAAAACCATCTACCTAGGCGACTTTATTGCGGCTGAAAATGACACAACTCTCTAGAAAGGTGTAATAACTCAAGCTTTTTAAAAGTGAGGTGAGACAAGCCAACAAAAACAAATCGAGACAGGAAGGAAGGCATAATAATCAATTAAATTAATCTAAAATCTGATCAATTAAATTTATAAAGTAATAATAGTTGTTTATCGTTTTGCAAGAGCGCAGTACGATGCAATGGATAAGCGAAAACAATAATCTAGGATGTTATGACGAAACATCATAGATAGAGAGTACCTATGCATAGGACATCCGCGGCGGGCGTCGGCGCGGTGGTAGAGGCCGAAGCCCGCACCGCGCCGCACCGCGCCTCGGCTGACGGCCTGATAGGCTTGACGGCGGCGCGGCGACGCGACGCACGACGCACACCCACTCGCGTTCGAACCTCCGCCATAGTTGCACGGTATGGACACCGCGCGATAAACGCACCGCGATTGTTTTGTGTTGTTCCCGTGTGATATATCCAAACGTCATGATTAGGTATGTACATAATCATTCTAACTAAACGCACTCATGCACATTATTTACAGAGTTACACACGCATGCCGCATAACGGTGAGCGAGACACGGTCTAGTGTTATTGTCTCGAGTAATGTTTATTTAATATATAAAAACTTGAATGAAAGGTCGCGAAATTAAATAAAGTGATTCAGAGCTGACTCATCGTTTGAACGATGCAATATTTACGGGATTCGCGGAATTACGGGATTTATGACAACTCATATTGCGATTTACGCTATCAGTGCATTCCATAGTTTTAATACTTCGTAGTTTTGAAGTAATTCGTTCCAAGGATTTTTATAATCAATTTTGAATATTTTTATTTTTATTTTATTCTTTACTACAAATTACAATAAACTGTAAAAATTACAATAATCACAATTACTGTCATTTGATCTATAATGATATGTCCTACATATATTTAATACTAGGAAGGCACATGAAGTAATAAGTCTTGAGATTAATCTATTTACTATACTTTATGCTAAACATATCATACTGAGAGTGGTAAAAATTGTATTATTTATAAACACATAAAAAATGAAGACACATCAATGTATAATTTTCGCATCGTGTTGTATGGATGTTTTATGTTATGAAAGTTAGCGATTTCGTTTGCACAATTTTTAATTTGGTGGTGATGTTACAGCGCGTCTTTTTGTAATTTTTTTATGGATGTCATAGTTGTATCATTGGGGTTGCTTATTTGGGCTTTTAGAACAAACAAAACTTTCAAACTGTTCTAACATTTTTATGAATCATACGTTTATTTTGTAATAACTTATTACTTAAATATTATCTATACATGAGAGTACTGTCATATAATGTTTTTTTTCATTGTTTACAAACGTACGTTGCTCTATGCCTAATTTACTTCTAATATTGCAAACAGAATGTCCTGGTTATCAGTTCTAATCGGCTTTCTTTATTATTATCCATATAACTTTTTCCGTATTTTAACTAATATAATAAAATGTATATTAAAGTCTAGCCAAATAATGTATGAGTAATTTCAAAAAGATCATGTAAATTGGTTAAGTGGTTTTCGAGTTACAGACAGACAATGAAGTGACGTCCAATCTGTAATGTACTTATAAGGATTTTACTCTTTGATATATTTTAGGAACTTTTATTTTTACAAAATACTTTTTAAATTGTTCAATTTTGTCATTCTCAAAACCTATTTTGAGATGCCCACGCTGTGGAAATAATTAGTCGCTGTAGTAGATCGTGTTGTTTTATTAATTGGTTAAATACCTACCTACTAAAAATATAAAATTAAAACTTTGATATTTGCAAAATTTCACTCTTTTCTCTCCGATCGTACTAGTTTTTAATTTAGAGACATGAAAAGTAAGGTAATTGCAATCTGCATAGAATAAAAATATATATTGACATATTTAGTATTTTCTTGATCAATATTATGGAGTGGCGACTCGTTTTTATCTGACATCTTTGCATCACTTAGAATCTGGTAAGCAGATTCGTTATGTGGGTTTAAGTTTGTTATACAGAAATAAACCTGAAGAAAGTTCCATACTGATTCATGACTCGTGGGGAAGTTTAGGCATCCGCTGGTATATAATAAACGTTATCCATAAAGAAATATTGAAAAAGCCATATTTGGCCAAATATAAAATTTGATTTGTTAACTAAAGTCCCCGATGTGTAATGATGATCTTTGTATGTATATATTCTTTGAAGCACTACACGACTTTGTATAATTATTCTTTTACATGACAATATATATATATACATACATACATACATACATATGCTCACGCCTGTATCCCCGAAGGGTTAGGCAGAGGTGAAGTAGCGAACTACAACCACCCACATTTCGCCGAGCTTAGTTCCGTCCCAGATGTGACAGGGGGCGAGCCTGTCGCCATGTCGGGCACAAATTCCAAACTCCGGGATGATACTGAGTAGAAAAAACCCAATAACACTTGACCCGATCCGGGGATCGAACCCGAGACCTCAGAACGGCAGTCGTACGTAATACAACTGCGCTACCTAGGCAGTTATATATATATTATGGTTTTTTTTTTTAATTTTATAAATGGACTTGATTAATGAATGAAGCTGTCAATGACTGACAATATAATCCGTTAAACTCCAAATAATATTTATGAAAGTAAGCAATATTTAGCACGTAATATGTTCCTGTGATATTCATTTGCTGAGTATAGTACTTATTGTGTTGTGTTTAACGGACACCTTTGCAATAAAAAAAAAATAAAAAAGTAAAAAATCATTTTAATTGGTGCTCTTATTTATTTTGTATAATACAAAGAACAAAGGCATTGTGTCAAGAATATTATTTATACATTATACTTAATAGCTTAAAGTATAACCCACTATCGATTTAATGACTGTGTTTTGAGGAAAATCATTGATTTCTCAAACCACCAACTACGTTTTATAGCCGTTTAAGTAGAAATAATGTTACATAACATCGAGAAGTATATTTACGTAAATGTAATGAATTAAAATGGAATAACTGAATGTGTGCAGATCCTGAGAAGGTTCAAAATATTTCTACCTGTGTTAGTTAAATAAGTATAATTAGCGGCGTGATTGAAGTAAGAATTGAATCCACTTCTCTCTAAACAGCGTCCGGTAGAAGAGTATAAATACATCACGGGTCATTGCCATGGTTGTTACGTTTATGTATTTCGCAATCGGATTGCGTGTTACGTTTTCTTACTTCTTTATTTTTACCGTCGACCCCAAAACGTCGTGATGATAAGCATCGGCGACGTCTAACGACCCTCAGAATCCGACTCTCATCAGTGGGACCCCGCACGAGGAATTTTAATTAATGACGCAACGGACACTGATTTTCGCCCGTGTCGGAGGAAAAAAAAAAAAAAAAAACAGACCAATGCAGCAAACCAGTTGTATCATCATCTTGACGAAAAAAAAAATGCCGCATAAAAACTGTTTGTGCATGAACCAGTGGTTCTCCTTGGAGCTTAAATTATTTCGCTTGGTTTTACGGCCTCAGAATAGGGCGTGGAACGAATTCTAGACAATATCTGAGACTTGTAATATTTCCGTATGATGTTTAAAAATGTAAATCTATTCGAAAAGGCGTAATGTGCGGACGCCGCAACTATGGATTTATATTAAAAACAAGCTGTGTGCCCGCGCCTCCGCCCGCATTTCATATATTCCTCACTATTTTGATGGCTCATTGAATCGTAAATTTCTTAAGTTTAATATTTTTTACGCGGAATTATTTTCGATAAATAATAGTAGCGGAGTAATGCGGAGTAACATCAGCTATCTGCCAGGAAAGTCGCATCAAAATCGGTTCAACCGTTCCGGAGATTACCCGCAACAAAATTGTAAAAATGAAGTTAAAAGTTATTTAGATATCACAAACAGACACTTCAATTTTAATTATTAGTATTTAAGTATTTAAAAACATTTTAAAGATTTCTTAGAAAGATTAAAAAGCTTATGGAAATATAATTAGCATAAGTTTTCCGTGAAAATATATATTTATACGAGTAAGAAATTATAGTAAATGATCGTGTAGTTTTTTAATAAAAAATCATTTATTTAATGGTTTAAAATAATTGTTACATCTATTCATGCTATAAGTATACAGGTGTTAATTAAATCTAACATTGTGATGTACAGTTTATCAGCAAACACAGCTTACGTACAGACATACCACGATATATGGACACCACTCTCATTCTATTACGTCTGTAAAACAAGTTATGATAGTCAAGTAGTTACCTCTTGAGCACTAACCTGGCGTTTACGACAGCTTTCCATTGTTTTCTTATTGTCTCATTTTTATGGGTAATCAACATATTAAATAGAAAAATTACGAATGAATAGAGGCAAATATTAATATTAAGTGCTCTAATAGGCGCCAACATTTTTGTTTTTATATGAACTTTTAACTTTTCAACACCATTAAAAAAATTGTTTTTGAAACACTCTAACATGTATTGTTCTATGTACTGCTTATTTGAATTTGATAAAACGTTATTGCTTACGTGATTAAATACTGTAAGTCTATCTTTCTAATCTAATCACATCAGATATAAAGCGAAAATGTGGCTAATGATCATAACTAATACGAAACATGCTTTATATAGTACTCTGATGTATTTTCCTTTTCGAGTGAAAAGAGGTCCTATTTTGTAGCATTGCTAGTTTTGATAAAACTTTTTATACCTATTATTAGTTTGACTAGTGGTAAATGAAGTGGGACATTTTGTCAGATTTTTTGATTAAAGGTAACCATATCAATAGGTTGTTTCGGGAGCGAACGTGTCTTTTATTAATTAATTTTTCACCGTAAATACGCGCATCACGGAAGCGTTTGCTTTGGTTCGAATTAGTTAAATATCAAATATATTTTTAATATATTTGATATTTAAATTTTTTTTAAACGATTCTTCATTTGTCAACATTCTGCTAATGTTGTGATTTAAATTAAGTAAAGTATACTTTAGGTTTCCCGTCCATTATTGAAAACGAGCTATTACAAGATTTTATTTTGTTGACTTTGTTTTATCATTTCTTTTCTGTTAATTTTGTTGCGTCCGTAAAACATAAATAGTCTTGTTTTATGGTGCTTACTTCCTTCATCAAATGATTTGGTTAAAATAGTGTCAGATATACAGCGTGTGATTTCTTGAATATCATTAGTGATTTTTCGTTAATTTGAAAAATGTGAAGTGAAAATAACAAAAACACCAAGGTTCGTTTAATGAGATGCTTAATATTTCCAATTTCTTGTATGGAGCTGAAACATGGACGATTCACGATATATTATAAACATCGTAAAAATATTTACGCCCTTGAGATGTGGTGTTTGGAGACACTTGCTGGGGGTTAAATGGACTGCTCACCGCACTAACGTTTCCATCCTGAAAGAGCTTCGCATGAAGCAAAGACTTTCGTCGATTGTGCGAGTGCGAATACTGAAAACATATTACCTGTAACGAAAGCTCTCTGGAACGATTGATGGTACAAGGAAGAGTAGGTCAAAGTTCTCGCGGCTGAGTGCCTACAAGTTAGACAGATATTGTTAAGTCAAAGAGTTCCTTTACTCAATGTACACGCAGTGCCACGATGTGTGGAGCAGTTTCGTAAATGCCATAAACAACTTACTGGACAATCCGTGAACCACGACCACTCCGGCCGCAGTGTACGACTATGAAAAAGAAAAGAAAGTGAAAATAGAAATGCTGCACAATTTTGCTTACAGTTTCTACCTCTAAAACTACAAAACGTAACTTTTCTACAGCATGTGAGAATATCAATCTTAATTTAAACCCAGTGTTGTATTAACGGTATTTTAATATGAATGTAAAATTTTCAAAGCGTTTATACTCCGCACCATTCCCAGCTAAAGGTTGACGTACGTACTGTATAGCTTAGCTTTGTCAGTGGAGATCCGAGCTGGAAAATACCGGTTGTTTATTGCAATTGTGTTCAGGGGTCACTTGCTTCGAGATTAGAACTGGTACGCTAGAATGTGGGTTATGATAATACGTGGTCGCTAATTTACATTCCAGAGCAATATAAGAGAGACGACGAACGTAGCGTGTTTCCTTTCATAATCATGTATGTGTTAGCGTGTTCGTGACTTTCGCTAGTATTTGATAGTGACTGTGCTCACATCTGTGGTTGCTATGTTTCTTCAAATTGATTGTTGGAATAAGACACACTTTTTTATGACATTTTAAGAGACTTTTTTAATTATTAAAGTTTTAGAATATTTTGTAAGTACTTTGCCAGAAGTTGAAACATACTTCGTTCTGAATTCCACTGTTTCTTTTTCATGCAAATTTCAACTTCATTCGTTTTAAAAACACTGATGAAATATGCAGGAATTTAATTATTGATTAAATAAAACACTGTAAAATTTTACGTAACTTGAGTCTTAAGGTTTAGGGTTGTCAATTATAGCGCTATATTTGAATAAAATAAAATGATATTTTTATGTAGCTGGGTTGTTAGTCTTATTTTCCCCATCAAGAATCCTCTTTGATTCTCGGATGGTGTGAACATTTATTTACGGGCAAAATTTTGGTGCTTCTGTTTATTTGTAATAGATAATACTGTTTGAATATACTGTAGTACTTGGTGTTTGCTTACTAGATATTTCAATTAATTAAATGCACATGTGATGATAATTAAATCAAAAAAATCTATATGTACCATTACATTATAACTGTAATTACTTGCTTCTGTGAAGATTCCTGCGAGTTTTCATTCAAAAGACACGTTTGTTCCGTGTCGTTGGTTTAGTTCCACCGCCATTCCGCTAGGAGCGCTGTTACAACATACAAAATATATAATACGAAATATTTTTGCTATTTTATTACCTGTATTTGTTTCTAGTGAATTTAATTATTCGAATTATGTGCTTAAGCAATAATGATATAGTTGTTTTTTACAGACGAAGTTAGTTAGTATTTACAGATACAAATATAATTATTGATGTTAGTATTAGCCTTAACGGAGCAGTAGGTAGTCGGTGGCCATCGGATCGGAAGCACTATTGTATGCAGATGAGACCGTAACACTTGTTAATGTTTGCGCAAAAGCATGATTTTATTAATTTCATAATTACACTGTTTAATCCATACATAATAGTATCAATCATCACACCTTATTTTTCTCTGGGTGGGTAGATACACATGTACATATATTTTTTTTTTTTGAATTATGAAAACGAAGATACTTTTTATGGAAGATCGGCCACAGGCATGCCCCAGTAAGTGCGTATACACACAATTTGTATTTAATCCCGCCGGAGGTCTCTTTTAAGTAACTTTATCCGTTGATAAATAACAAAAAATATGCGTTTTCCATATTTTTTGTATCATTTGAAGCGGTTTCGTTTCTATATTTAGATTTACCCAACATAAGGATCTATTAATATAAGGATGTATGTGAAGGATACAACATAACTAATATTCTTATATATATATATAATAAATATGATTAAAACGGGTCAAATATAGTCGAAATACGATACTGATATTTTTCTGTACGTAATTTAAGTTCGTTGACCTCGACACCGCTGGGTCTAAATAAAAAAAAAAGCAAGGAATGTTAATATATCGGTAAAGACGGTGGCGCGTCGTCGTGAATGCACAATATTTTTTTTTACCAGAGTATTGTGTAATGTAATTGTTGGTGCGTTTTGTGAATTATCAGCGTTTAGGTTCGTGCGTATTGAACGCTGACGAAGCGAGCGTCGCGCCGCCGGCGTATCGGTTCGTCCGCGTCGTACCGCACCGCGACGTCGCCGAGTGACGCAAGCGCACGCCGCTACTCGCTCAGTTACGTTCGGATTCGCGCTCAGAATCGCAATTATAAACTATAATACCGTTAACGTTTATTTTTACTCCTTAAATTTTTGTTAAACTTATTTTATACTTGGACTTTACATATTTATATTTAATAAAAAATATAGTAAATAAATAAATATATTTGATTTATTATGGGTGTGAAAACCCTAGGCGTTGAAGTATTTAAGGCTGTGGTCGCTCTGAAACGCGGGTTTTAGTGCTGTCTTATTTATGAGGAAGAATGGTCACTGTAACCTGACCTTAGCCTGATCATCAATAAGAATATAGCGTTGAAGTTATTGATTATAGAAGTAATAGCTTAAAACTCCTGGGGGCTGAATTAGTAGCACTTGTTTGCCAGTGTTACACGTATAATGTCGATTTAACATTCTAGAGCGCATTTCAGTAGTATGAGCACTCTAGATTTGCAGAAGCAGATTCGTGATGGTATTTCAGAGTCGAACTATGCACAAATTCTGCCATCTTTTTTTTTTACGGGGGAAATGCATTTACGCATATCCCCTGCGTCCTGGAGTGATGTCTCCCGGAATAAAGATGCCACGGGGACTCACCCGGCGTGAAACGTCAAGAAAACCCACGGTACCAGCGACACGTATGTTGCAGGAGCTAAGGGCGTCCGCCAAAATTCTGCCATCCTCCCAAAAGATAGAGAAAGTAATTACTTAAACCAGAAAACTATGTTAAACTAAACGAGAAGTAATGATGGCCGGTTAGTAATGTGGTTGGATTCCGGGACGATAGATGTAGATTCGAACCCACTTACGCAGCTCTATAATAGGTCTAAGCTTACGGTTAAGGACGATGCATCACTTCAGAGCCAGTACCTCTAGGTTTAATATCGTCACTTAACATCAGGTGCGCTGAGCCTCATCATCTCCCTACCCTTTTCCCATTTTTATTCCATATCCTCTCTATTTGTACTCATCTCCGCATTCACTCCTTGCCTAAGCATATCATCTTTCACACAGTCCATCCATCTTTTCTTTGGTCTTCCCCTTCCCATGTAGCCATCCACATTCATATCCAATACCTTTCTTACAACATCCTCTTTCTCCCTGCGCATTACATGCCCACACCAGGACAAACAACCACCTCTTAACTTGTCTGTTATTGGCGCCACTTTCAAACTTCCTCTAATATACTCATTCCTAATCCTGTCCATTCTTGTTACCCCACACATCCATCTCAACATTCGCATCTCAGCTGCATGTAATCTTCTTTCATCTGTCACCTTTATGGGGTAACATCCTGATCCATACAAGACGACAGGTCGTATTATGTTCTTGTAAATCTTCCCATTTAATTTAAAGGGGATTTGCGGATCACACGTAGTAGCCGTAATCTGCCGCCGCATTTTATCCATGCTGCGTTAATTCTATGGTTTACCGTCCGGTCTATTTCGCAATTGCTTTGCAGGAGTGAGCCGAGGTATTTGAATTCGCGGCAGATTGGTATTGGAGTGCAATCTAGTGTTATGACAGTTGAACTAGAGGTGCCGCCGAAATCACAAAAACATATATTCCGTCTTGGATCTACTCACTTGTAGGCCGAGACTCTCCAGCTTCTGTTGCCACTTTACCAATTTGCTCTGGACGTCAGGACGATCCCTGGATCGTCATATTTTGCAACAACTTACCGAAAAATAAAGTCAACCACTTATATCCATCTTCTTCCAATACTTTCCGCACTTCCACTGGTATTTCATCTGGCCCAACAGCTTTTCCATTTTTCATACTTCTCACCACACTCCTTACCTAATCCGCACTGATTTCATTAATAACATCCATGTTCCCGCATTCATCTACTGTTTCCATTCATCACCATCCCAAATGTTTTCTGCATTCATTAACTTTTTCAAAATACCTCTTCCAGCACTCTTTTATTTCATCCTCTTTCAATAATCTCTGACCCTCCTCATCTTTTATACATTTAATGTGGTTGATATCTTTCATTCTGTCAGCTCTCAGTGTCGTTATCCGATAAAGTTTTTTTTTCCCACCAGGGTCATCAATAGCTTTATTATTAGGTGCGCTGAGCCTATACATTATAAAAACAAGCTTTTCTCCTCTATTTCTGATTACAAATAGCAGTATACCACGTTATCTGGACGAAGATGCCTGTGGTAATATAATTTCGCTAATAAATTATATATCTATGATGCATATAATATAATTACTCGTTGCATAATTTACAGTCATACGGATATTCTTTCCTTATCCCTTACACGACAACGCCTGCACGTCCGTTAGTTGGCTATTTCTCGAGAACTACTGGACCAATTTACTTGATTACTATTTGATGTCGTAAATTTATTTTCTGGGCACGTTTAAGTATTTACAGTTAATAGTATTTGAAGTCGATATAAAAATGACTATTATTGCTCTCTTTGTAGTGCTTTAACTAAATCATTGAATATTTCAGTCATAATAATTATAAAGAGTAACTATTATTTGCAAGCGAAGCAACACTGACACGTCTAGCTATTTATCAATATTTATGCTATAAGTATTATTTTACTTGCGTCAAAGTATTTAAAACTATCCGAATCGCTGACAATATATACTACCTCTCCTAAGCATACTTATAGACTATATATGTAGAACAGAAAATCATGGAAAATAATTTCCACAATGCAGAAAGTTTCGTTACACGGTCACATGATGTGAAAATACGAAATTATGAAATAAATTTATTGAAATTTCAGTTTTATTTCATTATGAACCGATTTATGTTTGTGTAACGACATTGTAATAAGAGTTAATAGCTGCAAATGATATCTCGCTGAAAATAATAATGGGAGTTAAGTATATGGTTGAATGGGACATTTGAATATTTACCAATTCAATACAGTGTCGCCTGATGTTAAGTGACGATTTGTTCTAAGATAGTAAAAACCCTAAGCCTAAAGGTACTGGGCTCTCAAGTGATGCTGCCGGAATAAGTGTTTGAGGGTAGATTGCCACATTTGAGGAATGGTAACTAAGTAAGTGTAATTAGGAACTGCTTCACCACTTTGGTATGATCTCTTCAAATGTCTGCCTTCCCTGAAGATCGGTTGTTTGAAGACATTTCCGATCGATTTGGTATCCGATTGCACCACTATTTACCCATAATGGCTTTAAAAATTCTTCAAATTATGCCTGTTTTTTTCGTGAAAATTTACAATTAATTAATTTATTTATTTATTTATTTGGGAAACACACAGTTAATAATATACACATATGAAATTACATAACAATAATAATACATAAACCAGTCAAGTTTCCACTAAAATTATAATTATGAAAGTAAATATAACAACACTAATACCTCCATCATTACAAGCTATAAAAAATATTATGGAAAACACTATAAATTTAAAACTATTTTCAGCAATTTTTTAAAGGAACTGATGGGGCATGCGAATATATCAATTTTAGTAAACATCTTATTATACATATCGCACGAACGAAATAAATATGTGTTCTTCACATACCTCGTTCGCGCAACAGGGATTTTAAAAAGTAAGTGGTTTCTGGCATTTGGTCGAGGAACCCTAAAATTAATTTCACTTACAAGAAACGGAGAATCAATAAAATTTCTAAGAATTTAAAGTATAGAATACTTAACGAACTGATGATTATTTTCATATGTTCCCATAAATAATATGAATGGAAGGAAATGTTATTTTTTGGGTGTAATTGAATTTACGCATTTTCAATCATTATTTTTTAATCGATTTATAATCAATTAATGAATGGGTGTTTAAAGAATTATCGCTTGCCGGCGCGCTGACACCGTGTTTGTTTACGTGCGCGGCGCGAGTCCGCTTTTGTTTGAAGAATACATTGTTCCGATTACCAAGGTTCAACTACATACGGATACACAATAAAAGACAATATTTAGAAAGTGTATTTGTAATAATAATATGTAGTCTAGAAACACAATTTTATTATAATTTTCAAATATTTACTATAAACTTACCGAGACCCATAAAGTGATGTAGGTCGAAACTACTAAACGTATTGTTTCCTACTATTTCATAGTATACTGGTTGCGTCTGCGGCTTTGCTCGTAAATACCTATACAATTTTTTCATGCCCAATTATACACTATGTTGTATCTTTGACTAAAATCTCACTTGATATTAAGTGACGATGTGGTTCAGTACGGTCAACACGTTGAGCCTAGAAGGACTAGTTCTCGAGTGATGTTACGGGAACAGACCTTTTGATACTTGGTGATTTGAGGGTGGTAACTAGCCTGACAGGCATTATTAAGAAATGCACAAAATGCTCTACTTCCTTGCAGAAAATGTCCTATCATCAACATGTATGTCAAACATTGTCAGAGAATACATATGTAAATTACAAAAATAATTAGGTAATTCTGAAGAGCTCTTTGACCTGATCCCCTCCTCTCCATTCCATAACAGAACCACGCGGGCGGGACTTCGGTGTCACGGTTTCACGGTGACACCCATAACTTCAAGAACCAAAAAGTTTGCTGACTCTTACTTTTGTCGCACTGTGAGGTTACGGAACCGACTTCCTGTCAGCGTGTTCCCTCCTTCATACGATATTGGGTCCTTCAAAAGAGGCGTGAAGAGGTACTTAAGCAGGCCAGCATGACAGCGGTGACTGGCACTGAATTCTGTTCAGTGTCAGTCGCCGCTGTTTTGGATTGTACTGTACTTACCATCAGGTCCAGTACAGTCACTGTGCTGTGCATTATAAAAAAAAAAAAAAAAAGGTGGATCAATTCAATAATCCTCATTTTATGGACACACAGACAGACAGATAGACAAAGAGATGTTGTCCTTGTATATCCAAGGAGGAAATATTTTTCCGTGTGTTAATGAGGCGTCGAGCAACTCGTTCTGACAGGATGTTCCTTAGTCTAATGTTTCGGCATTTAACGTGGTAAATACAGTTGAACGGCATTCATACAATATACTCTGTACGGTCGAGTTTAATTCAATTAAGTGTTGATAACGTCGATGTGAATGTGAAGGAAAACATGAAAAAATGTATTGACAGTGAGTTGCTGTTGGAAAATCTGCCACGCCCTTTATAATTATATTTTAAGCACAAGAAAACAGGGTTCAAAATGTCAATCATTATAAATTAAAATATACGATGCCACCCCTCCGTTTATCTGTCAGTTACTTAGCTTTAACCCAAGAACCACTTAAACAATGTTTCTTTAAAAAAAAATCATAAATGTGTTTTTGGACAGGTTTTAAGTATACATATTTTGTGACATTAGGTATAAAATATGATACAAAAGATAAGGATTAAGTTAGTAAAGAAAAACGCGACAGTACGTTTTCTATAAATACTTTGTTAAATATTGAGTTATTTGCGGGCTAAGTCACATGCAAAGCGAAGTTAGTAAATAACTAACACAGAGTAGTATTATATTGGATAAACAGTTGCATCATGGCGGGCCTGATGGATGCATTGTGTTTTTTTAATATTCTTGTTTGGTAATTTGATGCCGGTTAATTGTGTTGTGGAATGTGTGTATGTAACGCTTCTTACCAAGCGATACGTGGGTTTGTTCTGTGTTTTATTACATCTTGATAATTATTGAAGGTTTTTCAAACATTAATTTACATGTGGATATACTTATCGAATAGTGTATTATGTCCTGTCAGTGAAGTGAAGGAAAATTCGGAAACTACTCGTTTTTTTCCTCACAGTTTCAATAATGATAATGGCCATGTCGCGACAATTAGGCGATCATTAGTTATTATCATTATAAAAGAAATGACCTCGGAATGGAGTACTATGAAGCTCACCTGATTTAACTGAATATAATATCATATTTAAACTTGAGTACAGAATATATGTAGATAGGTTTTCGAACAATAAATCAACTAACGGACAGACAATATAAACTTTTATAATGTCTAAGGATATTTGAAAGCATAAAATTCTACATGAATGTTGTAGAAATATGATGTAAATGAATTATCTTGTAATGTTATCGTAGACGTTCGGTTATGCTCGTATAGTTTTAGACGCCAGGCGAGCCTTTTCCGGTGTAGTATCAACGTAGGCATCGCGCCGTCTTCTAGTTTTCTATTTATATAGTCACCGCTCTGGCATAGTTCATTTCATAAAATAGTATGTCCACTTTCAACGCGGACGCCGCGTGAATAATTACGACTCGGACGGCTAATGAATGCAGGGGCACGCGTCTACCGCCGCGCCGCCTCGTACATACGCACGTTTTTAATAACTTCACTTTTAACCCTTTGACGTGCCACTGGGCTGTTAAAACTTCATTGCAATTTCACCAAACACAAAAAAAAAAAAATAATATGTTTGTGTAGAATCAAGAAAATATGTATTTTATTATTACATCGTCACGAAAGATATTTTTTCTACCTATAACTTAGATTTAATGTAACTCCTAGGAGTCGACAAGTATTAAGTAAGCAGAATTTTAGACATGTTTAACTGCCCTTGCCTTTGTCAACATAAGTAAGCGAATTTACTCTCGAAATTACTCTCCCCATAACACATTTTGGGACATTTTTAAAATAAAAACTAAATTTATTTGATTTGTTCTTACGAAAAAAAATGATATGTAAAAAAAATTGAAATTTCTGTTGTAATCTCCATATAAGTTCCTCCTCATATGTCATGCAAAATAATCAAATTCTATAACCCCCTGCCTCCCTCTAGTTTTTACGTAAAATTTGGGCGGCCCCATGTCTTTTAGAATTTTGGCCAGGAAATGTTACTGATGTGAAAACCTCTTTAGTATAAATATTAAAAGTGCTCGTCCAATAGCGGTGTCTCGGTGAGACGCGAGACCGTCTCGGAATGTCATTATTTCCCATTACACGATCGTAAATATGAAGTTGATTGAGTGTTTTAACGTCGCGATGACTTGCTTTATAAAAATAACTGTAATTATATTATATTATTAATTTGTTTTATTGAAGTGCGTAGACGAAGTGTTTACATTTCTAGTTTTGAAGTGTTTAAATAATTAGTTTCAACGAACTGTGATTTAAATCTCAGATTGATTAACAATTTTAACTTGACGATTCTCCATTCAAAGATATGCTACTTATTAAGGTTCTTCACTGCTTTATTATTTATTGCTTATGGAATTACGTATTACACAGCGTGACAAAACGGTGTAACTTTTACATTGGCAAGATATTTAATACCAAGAGTTATATACCAACGTAATCAAACTTAAATTTATAGTTTGTTTTATTTAGAAACGCTTAAAATGATATTTGGATAGTTGGATTATAAATATGCCTTTTTAAACTTGTATTTTTTTCATACCCTTTCATCCCACCGCTGGGTACAAATATGTCCGGTGTATAATTGACTATACGAGGTCATTGCACGACCAATGAGGATCTAAAAGTCCAATGGTCTTAACTAATCAGCTAAGCCTGGGTATCATTTATTATCAACTGTGACTAAGATTTAATGGTGCTTTGTAACTTGCTATAAAATAACATCTTCAGACTTGAACAAAGGCTATAATGCTGATTGCAAATACTCTAAATGTCTCTACAGCAAATTTTTTTAAAGATTTTTGTGTCGACAGCAGTATCATATTATAACGTTCATTTTAAAAAATAGTGTTGTATGAGATAAATAAATATTACTAGGTATTTAAAAAAAGGGTAAAAAGAGACCAGTTTCCAAGCAAAGACATTTTGTACTAGCATACCTCCTTTCATTTCATTCTATCTGTCAATATTTTAAATAAAATTATGCGTCAAACACTGTTGTAAATAAAGAAAAACGAATTAAATATTTATAATAGTTTGTCATTTTTCTTTATCGTTATTAAAAGCTGTTTTTTTCTGAAAATGGTGATCGCGTTTGTTGACTCTGTATTGGTTATCAGTGTCCATATGCACATGCACATAGTGTATTCAGTTCTGTAACAACATAAACAATAAATTAGTTGACAGCAACGTGACACTATATCCCCACTTTAAGTTTTATCGTAATGTATCAATGGTAATGACGGGTCATTAGTAGTGAAGTCTGATAATTCGCCTATCCCATTCTACAATAAGCCTGGGCTAAAACCACATCGTTTTCTAATACCCACTGAGCTAGCTACTACCCTTTTTTTTTTTTTTTTTTGACGGGGGGAAATGCATTTACGCACTACCCTTATCTATTGTATTTAGGGGATAAAGATCCCCCAATACAATAGATAAGGGGGCACGGAGTGACGAGCTCCGTGCCAGTGTGGGACTCACCCGGGCGAGAGTCGCCCGGAAATACCCACTAAAACCCCCCGGGGCCGTCCGCTGCATTTGGGATGGGGGCGACACGAGGTGGCTTTCGCAAAGCTAGCTACTACCCTAAGGTTTGAAAATATGTTGCCGGGTATATGTGTGTTACGGAAGGATCATTTGAGAGCTAGTACCTCGAGGCTTAGTGTGCTTACCATTTTGAGCAATATCGTAACTTAACAACAGTAATCCTTCCTCCACCTCCATGCCATGGTTTCATAACATTTCAACGGGTTGTTACCTTATAAATAGCAACGTTTTCTTCGCTCTCTGCGCCTGTGCCTATAACTCTGCCTAGAGCCACTGAATATGCTTCTGGTTATACCTGAAACAAGTTCTGTAAGGTAAACTCACTTCTGTCCTCGATGTCATCCGCGTTTACTTTACTATTGTGACCAGATAGAAACTGAGTTAGTGTGATCGTACAAGATAAGATATACGTCAATGGCAAATTTAAAATCCGCTGCGTGATTTAGGAAGAGTTAGCGAATACACAAACAGCAGAAAACGACTTTATTTTAAAGTATAGATTTATGATTCTTTTACTTTTTATATATTTATATGTAATTTTTTTAGCTGTGTTTACGTCAAAGTCCTTTTTTTTTAATTAACCTATTGTAAAACTAGAAAAAATGTACCCAGTTTTATAGAGCAATGTAGAAAAAAGGAAACGTATAAAGACTTTCTATAATAATATTTTACTAGAACAATTGATTATAATCTGCATATAATGAAAATATGTGAACCGAGTACATCTAGTAACTAATGTGAAAGAAAAAAAAAAAAAACTAGTATTCGTTAAAAAGTTGCACTTGTCTGTTTGTCCATTAGCCGTAGTATATGAGATGACTAACACATGAAGCAGGTTGTTTAAACAAATATGTAAGGCGATAACGTATCGCCGTGACGCCATCCTACAACCAAATGGACTAGTCACGACTCGTTATATTGTCCCCCTCTAATTCTTAATATAAATAATACGCACTGACAGTTATACCAGACGAGGATACAGCCTCGGTGGATCCTCACCTTTATACTCTCTATTTTACAAAGTAATAGGTTAGTATGGATACTTCTTAAGGTTCCTCCGTACCTCAGAATTTTGAATGATGAATATTTACTTTTTTTTCTTATTTATTGCTGACAAGGGGAGAGAGGTTCAAAAATATCCTAAATTTCGCTACGTAATAGTTGCACGGGCCCTTATTTGATGTAAAAAAAATTCTACATCTGTTAGCAAGTGATGCCGTGCTCGAAGACTTTAAGGTAGGACCACATACAGTATGACTACAAACTGGTCTCTACTTGCAGCTGTAACTGTCTTCATGGAGAAGTAATATTTCAACCTCAAGCTGCGGGTCTTAACCTCAATATAGAAGTAAAATGTTACAATGTTAAAAAAAAACGATGATGGTGCGGCCGGATTCTGCGGCAATGGACGCGGGTTCGAGCCTATCTATTCAACTCTAAAATTTGCCTGAGTTTTCGGTAAAGGAAAACGACGTGAGGAAATCATAGCATTTTCTAATTATGTCCGCCTGGGTAGCTACTGCCTTCAAGTTTGAAATCCTGTCGCCAGATACCAGTAGGTGTGTACCGGCAGCATCATTTGAGACCCAGGACCTCTAGGCTTAGTGTGTTTACCATCCTGGACCAAATCGTCAATTAGCGTCAAGTGAGATTGTGGCCAAAGCACTGAACCTATACTGTGTAAAAAAACGAGTATTAAATAAAATATTGGGTGTCAT
The DNA here is from genome assembly GCA_014132275.2 of Samia ricini. Classification (NCBI taxonomy): domain Eukaryota; kingdom Metazoa; phylum Arthropoda; class Insecta; order Lepidoptera; family Saturniidae; genus Samia; species Samia ricini. The sequence continues at coordinate 34,884,450 of AP028162.1, forward strand.
TAAGAATACTTAGAATTACTAGTTAGTTTCTCTTATCCTACAACTGGCTATCCTATTACAAGAATAGCTTGTAAATATGAGTTAGTTTAAATCCGCTAAAAGCAGTTTTTTTACACGGCATAAGCTTGTGCTTTGACCAGAATCTTACCTGATGTTAAGTGACGATGTGATCTAATATGGTAACACACTAAGCCTTGAGGTACTGGTTCTCAAGTGATGCTGGCGAAACACACCTATTGGTATTTGGCGACAGGTTTTCTTACTTGAGGGTTGTGGCTACCCAGGCGGACATTATTTTAAAATGCCCTAAAGCTATGCCATGGTTTCCTCACGTCGTTTTCCTTCACCAAAAACTCAGGCTGATGTTAGAGTTTTATAGGTGGGTTTGAACCCGCTTCCATTGACGGGAAATTAGATCGCACTACTAACTAAGCCATGATCGCCATCATCATCATCGTAAGTATAATAATATGTTTCTTGAGATGAATTTGCTAAGAATCAAACGGCCGTGCATAGAATACTGGTCGCATCTCTGGGATGGTTCCGCAAAATACCCCCTCAATCCAGGTCCCCTCCGCTCTATCCAGGTTGTATAGATTACAAAGATGGGCTATCCGCGTTGTAAATGATACTGCCTCTAGCAGATATATCGAGCTGCTTCAGCTGCGCAGGGACGTCGCCTCGCTGAGCGTGTTCTACCGTCTCTATAACGGTGAATGCTCTGAGGACACGGTATCTCTCATCCTGGCACGAACTAAAAAGTTCGGTCCAACATACCTCTGCCGTCCCATAAAACTGTGGAACAGTCTACTGGCCGCTGAGTTCCCTCCTTCCTACAACATTGGATCCTTCAAATGCAACGTGAACAGACACTTCTGCAGGCCGGCATAGTAGCAACGACCGGCGATTGATTGATGATCCTTCGATCGTCGTTGCTGTTTTTAGATTGTTCTGTGCCTATGATCAAGGCACAGAGCCCTCATTTTGCCGTGTTAGTAAAAAAAAAAGAAGTAATATTAGTAAATCATATATATATATATTCTAGTTAGTATGTAAATTTGTATTTTATTGTACAACACTTATATAGATTGTAAAGAAACATTTATTATATTCCAATTAGGTGTGAGTTTATAGTTCTACTACACCCATTTTGAAACACGTGTGAGCGTCGACTCATTGCTTATTGTGTATGGATTTCATTATATTTTCCTATTGTAAAAAAGGTTATAAGTCAAAAATAGATTTTCTTTAAGAAATTCAATTATTTGTTTTATTGTTATCTGTCGTGTTTATGTTGATAGACCGTGGCGTTGTTTTAAAATGTAAATATTCATACAGACTTCATTTGAAATGACTTCAAGTAATCATATGGCTTAGTGGTATTGTGCTCGGACATCGTATCAATGGTTCGAAACTATCTATCTTATTTCATATTGATCCTGAGCTTTTACTGCAGAAAACTATGCCGTGAAACGATATCGTGGTAGATCGATTCTTTCTAATGCTCACCAAGGCTAGGTCCTATACTCGAATTTATATATCTATTCCCAAGCACATGTAGGGAACATGTAACTTCTAAGCTTAGCGTGTTTACGATCTTCGGTATTATAGTTACTTAACATCAAAGCACTGTGCTTATACGGAATAAAATGATTCGATAACTGCTTTGAGTTACATACAGATTAATAAATTAATGACAAACCCTACCATTAAATACATAGTGACGTAGGATTATACGATACGTTCTTTGAAATTCAGCAGTTTAATAAATCGAATGATATTAGCTTTGTATAAATTTCCATGAAATTTAACTATTATCATGGATTAATTAGTTTATATTAGAATGTGTTCTTAGAAGTTCAGTTGTTGATTAAAAAATATAGTCAAGGCAATAGGCTTAGTGTGCTTACCATTTTGGGCAATATCGTAACTTAACAACAGTAATCACTGTTCAGACCCCACTTCCTCCAGCCCCATGCCATGGTTTCATAACATTTCAACGGGTTGTTACCTTATAAATAGCAACGTTTTCTTCGCTCTCTGCGCCTGTGCCTATAACTCTGCCTAGAGCCACTGCATATGCTTCTGGTTATACCTGAAACAAGTTCTGTAAGGTAAACTCACTTCTGTCCTCGATGTCGTCCGCGTTAACTTTACTATTGTGACCAGATAGAAACTGAGTTAGTGTGATCGTACAAGATAAGATATACGTCAATGGCAAATTTAAAATCCGTTGCGTGATTTAGGAAGTTAGCGAATACACAAACAGCAGAAAACGACTTTGTTTTACAGTATAGATTTATGATTCTTTTACCGTTCATGACATAAAAAGTAGATATTCTCTTTTTGGTGTGACTGACCGAATACTTTCATAACTTTAATATTTAAGCGACAAATTACCAAGACAAACTTTCACCTTGGCTCTATGTCGTTTATGATTATGTACAGTCACATACTATTTGGTATACATGAGAAATTAATTATATTGCATCGACAGGGTTATCCTTTAGTTGCTTTGCTGAACCAAGGGGGGTAAGGGCGGGAGCCCTTTTTTTTTTTTTTTTTTTTGACGGGGGGAAAAAATGTTTTACCCACCCTGGGTTCGAACCTCCGACCTTTAAGTCATACCGTCTATGAGCCACGCGGATTAGTCCACCGGGCTAACCACGCTCTCAAGGGCGGGAGCCCTGACCGTCCATTGCACTGGGGAAGCCGACGGGGGTCTGGTCTTGGTTGACTGGGACTGGTCCCTAAGCGGGTAGGGGCATGGCCTTCGGGCTGGGCCATCCGTCGGGGAGTATGTCGCGGTGCATGCTTGTGATCCCGTGTTGGCCCCCCTCGTGAGACGGTCACTCATAGGGTTTTAGTGAGTAGTCGCTAGTGTCTCCTTCCCTGGTGTTAGTCCCACACACCCTCCCTGCCCCCGCATGGGAGGACGGTGCCTAAATGCATTTCCCTATGTAAAAGTAATGTATATATCAATATGTAAAAATGTACAGGGTTATCTTTTAGTTCAGTATGCGAAGTTAAACCCACATATGCCCGAAATTTCATGTTTGAAACTATACAATTACATTTAAGGATAAAAAAAATTGGTTTATTTTTAAATTTAAAGTTATAGTTGAAAATTTTTGTTGACTTTTCTTGGTAATTATGCTTAATTTGTCGTTTCACTTCTGCTAATATTCTTCGTCCTTCACAATTAAAACGTAATTTTTCAGCGAGTATGAGAAATGAAAAGCTCACATACTACAAGCTCGATAAAATAAATTGTTTAAAAGTATTGTAGTAAAGAAATTACGTTTATGGGACTAGGTTGCGACCACCATACACTTGGGGAAAACGACACAGTGATACGTTAAGGCGAGTTTGTTTCTGTGATCAGCAAGTTTATATTGAGGCTTAACCTTCTCCGTCGTAGATATAGGCCGACATAATAATGGCGACTCTCGAAAAATTCTCATATATCGGTGGTCGTCATCGTCTGCAGACGACTATTTTATTTAACATTGGGATGAAGTACAGTGTCATTATACCGAGCACAATATAAATCCATATATTTGAATTTTGAACATGACTTTAAAAATAAATATTATTTAGGCTCGATCGATACATCTCTTTCCAATACTCATCTAAATAAAATTGCTATACGGGCCCGTAAAAATACTATGTGACTGCAGATTGGCCTACGTAATTTTTTATAGTAAAAGTGGGTTGATGGTGGGTCACAGGTGTTAGGTGCGAGTCTATACTGCGACTAAGTACAGTCAAGATATGTGTAGGTATAATTAGTTTCGATTCCCATATATGCTTATAAAGCATAGTTTCTCAACCTTGTTTTGCTCACTGTCCACTTTGAGAATATGTTTTATTCTAGTGTCGTGTTAATTTTTATTGCCTTTTAAAAATACTATATATTTAATCTGCCACGTCCTCTCTGCGCTATTTTAATACCCCCTTCCTGGGTTTTCTACTTCCACAAGGGGGCGTTAAGGCCACGTTGAGAACCTAGGTTATAAAGGATCGTGACATTCCCACCCTCACATTAACTATTGACAATAACAAGATTCTAGAATCTTACGTTTAATAAATCGAGGGTTTTTCCTACATGCCTAATTGCCGGCGCTTATATAAAAAAATAGGATTAAATTGTAGTCATCTGTATTTGATCATGGTGCAATATTGATTTATGTATGTAGATAAAAACGTAGGTTAATAAACCTTTAAAATATCTCCAGACATCTAGGTCACAGAGTCAAAATACTTCTCACTCGATTTTTACAACGAAAAAATAAAAACTAAAACCTACGCTCGAAACTTACCTAAAATACATATCGCTTGCAAAATACCCGAGTTAAAAAGAATTGTTTCTATCTGTCGTTCGAGATAAATATATCTTTAATCTTTGACCGTTTGTGTTTTTTAATGGCGGTGTACCTGACATGGAGTGATGACAGATAAAATAAGCGGTTAGAATGTAAATATGGAGCAAAGGGACCATATAAATTGTCCAATTCCGTAGATAACATGTTTAACTTGATGATTGTGATTCTGAGCCTGGTCATCTTGGTTAAGAGTTGCTCATTGGTGAACCTATGCGATCTCCAATAGATATGGATCATTTCATACACGTGTGCTCAATAAATTATCTATTTCCTCTACATAATTTATTTATTATACTATAAAGTTTATACCATTGTAAGATAGAGTACTTGATGACACAACTCGCACTAACATAATTTTCTGTATATTTTATTTGTGAATAGCTGTTCCCGCGGCTCCGCTCGCATACCATATTGTCTATTTTTTAAATAATAATTGTAAAAGAATGCATCCTATTTTTCTGTCAAGTCCCTAAATTATTTTTGGTACTAACAGAACGCACAGATTTAAACGCAAATTGAAACACTTGCCATTAAAATTGGCCATTGAATCGGATTTTGTCACAATTTTAATGAGTTTTAAGTTTTTTACGTGGAACCATAATAAGTTTACAAAAAGAAAAGTAGCCCAACTTGTGCTATATAACTTCAGCTTCAGTTGTGCAGGGACATAGCCTCTCTAAGCGTATTTTACCGCTTGTATCGTGGCGAGTGTTCTGAAGAGCTCTTTGACCTGATCCCCTCCTCTCCATTCCATAACAGAACCACGCGGGCTGGACTTCGGTGTCACGGTTTCACGGTGACACCCATAACTTCAAGAACCAAAAAGTTTGCTGACTCTTACTTTTGTCGCACTGTGAGTTTATGGAACCGTCTTCCTGTCAGCGTGTTCCCTCCTTCATACGATATTGGGTCCTTCAAAAGAGGCGTGAAGAGGTACTTAAGCAGGCCAGCATGACAGCGGTGACTGGCACTGAATTCTGTTCAGTGTCAGTCGCCGCTGTTTTGGATTGTACTGTACTTACCATTAGGTCCAGTACAGTCACTGTGCTGTGCATTATAAAAAAAAAAAGCTATTTACCGGTCTAGCCTTCTTAGAGATTTGGGGGAACAAACAGACAGACAAAAATGTTAAAAATGTTTTTGGTATGAGTACATGTATTAAGTAAAAGCTGTTATTTTTATGTTCAAACTGACAGTTTAATTTTATTTATTTGTATAGATTAGTTGGCGCTTACAAATCTGTACGCGTAAATTGTTTTTATCATAATTACAAGTTACAACAAATCGTTTATATTATTTCTAGCGACTCCACGAGCTTTGCTCCGCTTATTCACATAGATTTTTAGATTATGTAATTTATAGACTAGCTAGGTGTTTCTAGTGGTAATCATTGTACGAGGTGTAACGTTCTGATGTCGTTTCTTTATATATCTAGTCTGCGCTTAGATTTTGATGAACCGCCGCCGCGCTGGTAATATCGTTAATGAAGTAATTTTGTCGTCTATTTCCTAGAGCTGATAGCATAAACTCTTTTTATGAGTATTTATCTCATTTGCGTACACGAACCACACAGCGTATGACAATCGCTATTCCACCGTTACTGCATTAATCTCTTAGGGTGGAGTGCACGAAATCTCCAGTTATAGTAAAGTTTAAATTTTAAACTTAATCTTTACTATATCTTTAACCATAGCAGTAGCAAAGTTTGGAGTGCACAACCCAACTTTTAGATAGGGTTAAAGTTAAAAGAGTTCTCAGTTGAAAGAGACATCAATCTCCCAATAAATATTAAGGAAAATATTTTATGTATGGTAACATCGTAAAAAATGTCAAAAGCAATATTGATAAATAGAAAACAAACGTGTTGTTATTGTTGTCAGTTTGGACTAAAACGAAGATTTTGGATATATTTCGTTATGGATCAAATCCTATTAACTCTAAAAACCAAGTAAGTTTGTCAAGAATAAAAAAACTAGTATATGTCTTACATTTATTACTGTAATATATATCCTAATGAAAGACATGTTAATTATTATTGTTGCTGAGTAATATTAAGTATTCAAACACTTATTGATAAACATAAAAACATTTTACATTTTATTGTATGTAAAAAAAAATGATGGTATTAGCTTGAAACAAAAAGAGAAAACATCACTAGAAGACAATTCCCACGAAATATCTTACAATAGAGTCATATTTTTGTACAACATAAATTATAGGATCTCTTAAATATCGTTGGCAGATGATATGACAATCGAAATAAACTTGGTTTAAATTTTAAACGCCCAAATTTCGTGGTTTATGGTTACAGTTAAATTATGACGTAATTTAAGCTAAACTCGGATGGTGCAACACGTTTTTTGCCTAACTGTAGATTTAACTACGGATTTGACTTTTGTCAAATATAAGCTTAGATGATGCACGCCAGCCTTACATATACATATAATAATTTTGTCATTTTCTTCTGACTTAATTTATTTGTCATTATTTATTCCGTATATTACATAACGAATTAGTTCAATCGATCCTGTGCTTCTTCTACCTTCTTATATAATGCTATTAATGAACAGACGGACAGGGATGTGTCAATGGGTCTATAACCCTAAAACCACCAATCCAAATAACATGATTTTTTTGAATAAGTTTTAGTATGTTTTGTGATTTTAAATAATATTTAACACCTACGCGTTTTGTATAAATGTATATACTATTAAAATATTGAAGTGAGTTTGTGAAGTCTAGGAATTTTTAGTCACATGCACATCAATTACAAAATATGTATGTACGTCTGTAAGGCAGAAAAGTTGAGATGTCCTAGAAAAAGTTTTTAGTATAATGTCGGTTAGCCCTGTATTTGTATTTGCCGTTATCTAACAGTCTGACGGTTGTGTAGGTGTATGCGCGTGCGCCGGTGTGTCGCGGCCGGGTGAAAGTGTACGGGACTTTCGCGAGGCGCCTCTCTCCCTCTCACACCTTCTATAGTCAAGGACGAAAAAAATTGTGACGAATTTATCGCTTCATTTATCTCGCTCGCGCACGCTTCGTGTGGGAAATAAAGAAAAAAGTTACCTTCAATTAATATTTGTTTTTGAGCTACTATGCAATTACCGTATTAAAGTAGGCGACCTACTGAGAGGTGAATGTTTAAGTGTTCACAAAGAAAAATTGGGGATGATTTATTTGTTTTGTAAAATGATATGTGATTTTAATAACAGGGTCAGTTAGCGGCCGCTAGTCATTTGTATTATTTTTTTTTCTGTAACAGTAACCCGAAATGAGTGAGTAATATTTTCAAGCGACGGCATTACATGCCCTTGACTTCCTTAGTGGTTAAATGGAAAATTACAGTGTTTTAATATCCACTTAAGGTTTTGAAATCTGCAAAGAAAAGGTAATTTTAATTTAGCATAGAAAAAAAATAGTAATAAATCTATGCATATAATAACTAACGTATAGTTGTTAAGTTTAAATAAATATAAACAATTCAGTATGAATTATTTTTAACAACATCGAATGAATTTATTTAGAACATTCCTACTAAAAATTATATTATTAGCCTCGTTTGAAGGTAACGAATCCAATGCCAATAATGAAAAGATCGCGACTAAACGGGTATTATTTAGCTAAAACACTATAAATATTACGATACGATGGTCTTTATTGTAGCCGAGATGCTAATTTGAAGTTATTGTGTTACGCAACTGCTATGGCGGCGAACGCATCATTGATTAACAGTATCACAATGTTAATGTTAGTGATGACCGATCAGAAAATAGTTTTACTTTGCAAAATATCGATAAAAACGAACGTCCAATGTTTTGAGGTCGACAATGTAAACTGATTTACGAACTCGTTCTATTACCGTTCCAAAATTTCAAGCAGCGTACTGTTATAGGACGTGTTAAGAATGTCTTTTTAAAAAAAAAGAACTTTTAATCGCGGAGAACTTTTAATGAATATAATAGAAATATAGATTTGGAAATATGTTCCCGCAGAGGATATGATTATCTTTAGGCAACCGTCCAGGATGAAAGCTCAAGTCCGACTGACTGATCTGTCATTGTTTCCTAAGAGCTAAGGGAGTTATGCTGACCTGGGATTGTCCGGGCAGCATTAAGGCATACATAGCGGGGGTATAACACCTCCCCCTTTAAGAGGAGACTTTGGGGTGAAACAAAGTCTCTGTTTTAAACTTCTGTTCTAAGTGGAGCAAAGCGGGGTGGTATTTCAATGTTAGGCTCTTGTACATCTGGTTGATTATTTCGGGTATTCCTTCGAAAGGGTGTGATAATCAATGTTTTTAAGTTTATAGATTTCGGGTTGCCGCCAGATTTACAAATTTTCCTTATAGTAATAAAAGCTAAGTATAGTATTATTAAAATAAGCACAATAATAGTAAGAGTAGAATACTGTGTCCCATATTTTACAATATGTGGTTCATATTTTATTTCATCTGCTTTATTTAACAATGATTCTAATTTAAGCTTGTTTTTAGAATTAAACTCATCTAGATCAATATTCTGTAGAGAAATAGGAGACACATTATTTACAAAATCAGACAACTTAGTTATGTTACAACATGAATCATTAATTAAATTAAAATCAGGTAAGTATTTTATTGGAGACGTTAAATTCAAGTTATCGTACTTGGGTATCAGAGTAGTGCTTTTGAAATAGCCGATGCAGGTTCCTGGTATATCGAGTATGCCTGTACCTAATATATTTATTTTCTACAAGTCCGGAGTTAAGACAGTCTATAGTAATTTTACTCGGTTCTGATTGGACATAAATCCATCTGTTATCTACCAAAGGTTTCCAAATGTCTAGTTTACCGTAAATCAGTTTTGATTCGCACTGCACAGGTTTAACATTATTCACTTTAATAATAAGTTCACTTTCGCAGGTGTGTTTAGCGTCAGCCGCATAAATGTTTAAAATGTCACATATAAAGATTCCGGTGCGTATCACCTTGCACTTCTCTAAATTGTCCAGATTACAGTAATGAGATTTATCTTTGGTCATTGCGATATATTTATTATCCGGGATAATAAGACTAAATGTGTCCGGTGATTTATTATCATATGGTGTAGGTAAAGCTATGTTATGAAAAAGGACATAATCATTTATATTAACTAAGGGCACTTGTAACACAAATACAATCTTATTATTTAAGTAATAGCAAATTAACTTAGAAATACTTAAAATTAGGTGTACATTGCTTATCTCTAAATTAACAGGTAATTCTAGGTCATTAGGTAGATGTCTATAATTGTCTACAAATTGTTGGTACAACTGTCGGGGCGTTATAATGGATGGGTGTAAGATATTTTGGCCACTTAACAAAATTGAATTAATAATATCTTCAAGTTGGAAAGATAATGCAAGAATAGAGGTTTCAAGGCTGTTAAAGATTTCATTAACGTTAGCAAGTATTTGTAAGCCGTTAGTTGACTCGGAAATGTTTGTGATCGCTGAAGAGAGTTTATCAATAGCTCGATTTAATGAAGCTTCATTATCTTTAATTTTCAACAAAGTATTATTGTAAGTTTCTATGATTGATGTGGTGACCAAAATATTTTCTTTCATTAGTGAGGTTAATTGTTTCTCGTTATTTTGTATGGATTCTATTGCGTCGTCATATCTGAGAGCGTCATCCTCGTCTAAAGTCCCAAATATATGTTTAAAAATTGTTCCTATCCCTCCTATTAAAGCACCACGCTTTTTACGGTTATCTACTAGGTGAGAGATAGATTCAAATTCTTTACTAAGGTCTTGATATCTTACCAATAAAGGTTGGAACATATTGTGACACTCCGCATCAATTTCCACAATGTGGGTTGAGTTGCACAGATGTTCGGTAACCTTGAAAATGGCCTTTAAATTTTGGATATGTGGAGCAAAATGAGAAATATCTACAGGTATCAGGACCTTTAGTTCGGCACTGTTGATTTTTAAGATTCCTAAATAATCAAAATAAACGCCAGAGCTTGAGGTAATTGGTTGAATGTAATCTTGTTGTGATTGGCCCCAAGATGTCGTTCTGCAAATAACGGTTACGATTTAGACTAACTAAAGTGTATATGCGAGTATGGTATTCTAATGTAACGGCCTAGACTAAATTATTTACTAGTATCTGAGTTGCTTTATATTTATAGGATCGGCTGTACTTCGGCGGGCTTCACTTCATCGAAATGATGTCGTACATGTCTTCTATTTATGAGTAGGGACAGGGACAGAGTATTATTCCCATGGATTTTGACAACCTTGTAAGGCCCCTTCCATATGGGCGACAAGGCTTTTCGCAGTCGTAGATGATTTTTAAGGTAGACAAAATCACCTACTTTATAATGTGGGGCACGTGTGCGCGAGTCATAGTAATTTTTTGAAGTTACTTTTGATTTTTGAATGTGTTCAATAGCCTTCTCTCTAGAATGTTTTAAACGGTTTTGTAACATTTTTACATATTCTGGGTAAGTTGTTCCGGTTGTCTCTTCAAATATAGAGTTGGGTATATATGGTTTATTGCCAAACATGAGTTCATACGGTGTATAATGGGTTGTCGTGTGAATGGCCGTGTTATATGCTAACATAGCCGTGTACACATACCGAGGCCAGTTAGTTTGATTTTTGTCCACGTAGGACTTTAAGTATTCCTTAAGTGTGGAGTGGCTCCTCTCAAGAGCCCCTTGGGTTTGTGGGTGATAAGGTGAAGACCACAACTGTTTTATTTTCAAAAATTCGCAGGTCTTTTTAAACAATTCAGCGGTGAAGTTGGTTCCTTGATCTGTTAGGATTAATTTCGGTATTCCAAAAATAGATATAAAGTGAAGTAAACATTCGCTTGTTTCTTCGGCTGTAGTACTGCGTATCGGGTAAGCTGTGGAAAATTTGGTGAGGTCATCCTGTAGGGTAAGTATGTATTTCAATTTGGCAGGACCTGCTTCGGGGAGTGGACCTACTATGTCCAGGGCGATGCGTTGACATGGTGCAGTCGAGGTGCTGGTAATCTGCATAGGTGCACGATTCACTTTTCTTAGAGCTTTATTTTCTTGGCACAAACTGCATTGTTTCACATAACCTTCAATATCGTTTCGCATTCCTTTCCAATAGTAAGATTCTTTTATTCTGTTATACATACGAACAGAACCCAAATGGCCTGCTATAGGGATGTCATGGTTGTCTTGCAATATTTTCTTAATTTCAGTTGGAGACGGGTATACTATGTTGTTATGATACATAATTACTTTAATGTTGGTGTTGTGGAATAGATAAGTTAGAATATTATGAATCTTTATAGGGGAGTGTTTTTCAAACGGATTTTTAAAATCGGATATACTTATTTCCGTGGTATTTTCCGTGACGATTAATTCATTTCTTAATCTCTTCAGGGTTTCAAAAATTTCCGGATAGCTGGCTTCGTCAAAATGATGTACCTTTGTAAACAGAAGGTAGTATATTTTGTTATTAACACTGATTCTGTGGGATGAATATAATTCCTTTTCCATATTTAGGACCTCGTCGCGATTTTCTAGGTTGGTTAGAATATCTTGAACATACGGATTTGACTCGTCTAAATCGAGTGACGTAGGAATCAGGATTACTTTAGTTGGAGACTTTAATAAATTTTCATTGTGTTCCTCTATACAAGTGTTAAATATTTTATCCTTTTCCGTTATAGTTTTCAGGAACGTGGAGTAATCATCTGTAGACGTGTTTGGAGAAATGGCTGTAAACGGTGTACCTTCGAGATCAACGTGATCGTCGTGGGGTATAGAATGTTCCCCAATTGGTTCAGGTATGGTTAATTGTTCATTTTCGATTTCTTCTCTTAATGTATCAGGAACGTTTGACGGTACATTTACGTCAGGTAAGGGTGCCACGTTATCTCCATTTAGATCCAGGGGGTCTAGTACAGGCTCAGATGAAAGTTCTTCATTTGGGTTAAATGAAGGTGGAGAAATCAATAAATCCATTAAATTAATCTTCGTCTAATGCCCTCGGAGTATGAGAGGGTTGGATTGGATTTACGGGAAACCGAGAAAGGGCGTCCGCATTGACATTTGTTTTCCCCTTTTTATATTGAATCTCATATTCAAATTCCTCGAGTCTCAGCCGCCAACGAATAAGCCTGGATCCTGGGTCTTTACAGTTAAATAACCACTGCAGTGGTTTGTGGTCGGTGAGAATCTTGAATCGATGGCCATATAGGTAAGGTCTAAATACCTTCGTCCCAAAGATGATTGCGAGACATTCCTTCTCCGTGACACTATAGTTACACTCGGCTTTGTTGAGTGTTCTAGATGCGTAGGATATAGGTCGATCTTGCCCTATAAGTCCTTGAGATAAGATCGCGGATATGGCGTAGTTTGATGCGTCACAAGTCAAGAGGAATGGCTGCGTAAAGTCCGGGTAGGCCAGGATAGGCGAGGAAACCAGTTTGTTTTTTAGTGATTCGAAAGATAGTTGCTGTTCGTTCTTCCAGCAGAAAGTGATATCCTTTTTCAAAAGGGAAGTTAGTGGCTTAGCCAACTTGGCGAAGTCAGGTATGAACCTCCTGTAGTATGACACCAGTCCTAGGAATGATTTTATATCTTTTGCAGATTTTGGCACAGGGAAATCAGTAACAGCTCTCGTCTTATCCGGGTTCGGTCTTACACCCTCTTCACTAATGGTGTGGCCCAAATATGCGACTTCCTTTCGAAGAAATTCGCATTTATCCGGTTGCAGTTTTAAATTAAAGCTTCGGAGTCTATCAAAAACGGTGGTGAGGTTATCGATATGGGAATCTAGATCATACGAATAAATAACTATGTCATCTAAATAGACGTAACATCTCGTACCTTGCAGTCCAGAGAGGCAGTTATTCATTAACTTTTGAAAGGTTGATGGCGCATTTTTCAGTCCAAATGGCATTCTGGTAAATTGGTAATGACCCTGGGGTACAGAAAAAGCTGTTTTGGGTGCGTCGTCGGGAGAGACAGAAGTATTTGATGGAAACCGGACGTGAGATCTAGCGTCGAGAAGTATTTGCTTTTACCCAGCTGGTCTAATATTTCCGAAATTTGTGGAATGGGGTATGTTTCCCCAATGGTAATATCGTTCAGTTTTCGATAGTCTATTACTATTCTCCATTTGCGTATGCCTTGGGAGTCTATCTTTTTGGGTACCACCCAAATCGGTGAACTCCATGGTGATGTTGACGGTTCAATTATGTTTTGGTCAAGCATTTTGCATATCTGAGTTTCGACTTCTTTTTTATGGCACTCAGGAAAACGATATGATTTAGTATGGATAGGGACGTCGCTATTGGTTTTAATTTGATGGCTGAGTGCGTTAGTGTATGTTAATTGATCATTAGGTAAGTAAAAGATATCAGAATATTGACTGCAAAGTCCAACGAGTGCTTCCACTTCTTCCTGGTTTAGGTGGTCGGTTCTAAGTGACCTGATAACCTCTGTGGCTCTGATGGATACTCCCTTGGTGCTTATATTAATTGAAAATGCTGAAGAATGTAGAGGTTCTAGTTCAAGGTTTAAATTGGGATTTATATTAACGAAGAGCTCTGATGTATTTGCTACTGTTAGGTTAACTCGCTTGTTGGCTTTAACTTTTACTATACAATTGGATATGTACACACTCTCGGATAAATGTTGATTTACAACTATGCCCTGTTCTAGGTTGGTATTACGGACAGAGCACTCGATGACAGTTTCTGTTCGTGGTGGAATTATGTAGAAGGGCTCGAAAAATTTTAGGGATATCTCTGAGTTTTCTATCTTCAGAGTATCGGTATTGTAATCAATACTGCAGCCAAATGCTGTCAGGAGATCAGTTCCTATGATTCCATCGTAGGGAAGGTTGATATCCGCTATAACGTGAAACTTATGGAATATCGTTTTCTTATCGGACAATCGCAGTTTCAATTGGAAATGACCAAGCGTCGGTGTTGGTTCATCTCCAGGATCAATTCCCTTAATATTATTGTTTCCTTTACAAGAGTCTGGTGTTTTCTGATGCATGATTGTTTGACTAAACATATTGCAGAACCGGAATCGACCAATAGGGTTAGAGGTGTACTTGAGATTTGGGTATCGAGAAGGACATGCGGTAATAGCCTTTTGGTCGTATCTATATTTACTTCGTATACTTTCTTTGGTATCGTCGAATAGGCCTGAGGAATTAGTGTAGTGGGTTTTGACTTTGACGGGCTTCCGGTTTGGGGCTGATTACCCTGTTGTGTAGCACGTTGGATAATGGGTTTTGACAGGCTTCCGATTTGGGGCTGGTTACCCTGTTGTGTAGCACGTTGGATAATGGGTTTTGACAGGCTTCCGATTTGGGGCTGGTTACCCTGTTGTGTAGCACGTTGGATTATGGGTTTTGACGGGCTTCCGGTTTGGGGCTGGTTACCCTGTTGTGTAGCACGTTGGATTATGGGTTTTGACGGGCTTCCGGTTTGGGGCTGGTTACCCTGTTGTGTAGCACGTTGGATTATGGGTTTTGACGGGCTTCCGGTTTGGGGCTGATTACCCTGTTGTGTAGCACGTTGGATTATGGGTTTTGACGGGCTTCCGGTTTGGGGCTGGTTACCCTGTTGTGTAGCACGTTGGATAATGGGTTTTGACATGCTTCCGGTTTGGGGCTGGTTACCCTGTTGTGTAGCATGTTGGATAATGGGTTTTGACAGATAGGTTTTCTACTCGAAGCGAAAATTGGCTGACGTTTTCCTGTGGGGCTTGCCTACTCTCTTGTAGATCAGTGAGTAGGTGAGAGTAATGCTTCCTCTCACTGAATTGTGTTTTAAGAAAATCTTTTAATTGTTCCCAGGTATTAAAATTTTTAATCGAGCAAGCCACTTCTGCCTTGCCTTGTAATTGACATAGTATGTACTTAAAAAGGATTGGTTTTTGGGATTCACTAGCTAGTTCATATGCATTGTTACAGTTAACGAGGAATGAGTTCAATTTTTCCCTGTCGCCGTCATATGTTTTTATAAACTTAAGTAAAATATTTAAATCCATCTCTACCCTAGTGTTAGTTGAGGGATTATTGGCAGACCTAGTCTGAGGAGGGACGATAGGCGCGGACCGACTCTCCGTCGGGATTGGAGACGGCCCAGGTAAAGTCAAAATAAGTTTAGTCTCGTCAGCTTTTGGCATGTCACGTACTTATTTATATAGAATTACACGACCATAAAATTTGGAAATTGAACGGATACAATACACAACAATTACACAGATAAAATTTAAAACGATTAAATGTAACACAATAAATGAAATTATGACGCAATGACCAAAGACTTACATTAATACGAAGAACACGATCGAGACGGACACGGCGATAAGACACTGCATTCCGGAGCGATAAGGAGAGCGCCGGGCGGCGCGCAGATTTCCAGGAACGGCGAAGGGTAATCTCGTATTAGCGAGATTCTGGATCTTAGTTTACATATATTCACTGTCTTATTAGTGAATGGTATATCACTGATTTAGTATTTCAGATGAAAACACTGGCCACTTAGTTATTTTCTTCACTTTGAGGTAAATTCACTGGATTATTAGATTTCACGTATTTCAAGCACTGAGTTTGGTTTTTGCAGGATCCGGGAGTCGTGGAGCGATTAACAACGGGCACTGGGGATTTCCGGATCCCACCGCTGCCACCAAAATGTTATAGGACGTGTTAAGAATGTCTTTTTAAAAAAAAAAGAACTTTTAATCGCGGAGAACTTTTAATGAATATAATAGAAATATAGATTTGGAAATATGTTCCCGCAGAGGATATGATTATCTTTAGGCAACCGTCCAGGATGAAAGCTCAAGTCCGACTGACTGATCTGTCATTGTTTCCTAAGAGCTAAGGGAGTTATGCTGACCTGGGATTGTCCGGGCAGCATTAAGGCATACATAGCGGGGGTATAACAGTACGTAATCGAATGATAGTTTTCGACGGTTTAGTATGGTGATTGGGTTATGGCCGAGGCCGATACTATATTTACATATGTGTTTAGGAAGTAGTACAGTTTTGTTTTTAGAAGCCGATAATATAATAATTTTAGAAAGGTAATATTGTTAATTAAAGGTTTAATTAAAAGGTAATATGTCTGTCTGTTTTTCAGTCATAGCTTTAATAAGCTATCATGAGCTATCATTGATATATTTTTGGTTAGGTTTTAGTATATAATTTGTTGCTTTAATTTATTTATTTCACAAGTTATATGCGAACAAAGCAACGGACGTGGCTAGTTAATTACAACAAAAATATATTTCATTTCATTGATAAATAAAAAAGTGTGATATAAAAATCTTGATTAAACTTTCATTAATTTAAAATTAATGGTTCATTCGACATTTCCGCATACACCATCTGTTAAAGGTATCGAATCCTCCACAAAGGTCATGTAGAACCGTAACATTACCGATTCCCGGCACGCGACCGATCATAATCGAGAGCCGCGAGCGTGACTCACGTTGTCGATATTTTGTAAACAATGTCGTTAGCGATGGCACATCCCTTCACATTATGTGGGTCACGTCTGCAGGAAGCTGTGTGACTAACCCAGGGTTTTCCTCCGGTGCGCTCGTCCTTGCGATGAATGCCGGTTAGTCGCTTCACCGAAACGCGCAAGGTGATATATGTCACATAGTGATTATCTAAAGGTAAATCATGAACATCTTCGTTATATAATAAAATGTATCCATTTCGAGAAAAAAATTGATTGGATCAATTCTTTGTGAAAAATATTTATATTGATTTATGTTTGTAAGTTTTCTCGTGATTTTATCTATCAACCGATATATTATTTAAAGAATTAATATAAAATTATACTAAATTGATGAGTGAAACGGAACGTGACCCCGTCGCAACGTGCGGTGTGAAACCGGCTTACACGAGTTTATGTAACAACGGTTTAGAATGAAACCTCAGCATGCACTTTGGTATGTGAGCTGTTAGCTCAACACTGCCGAACAATCCAACTTAATATTCTAATAAGACCCATCAATGGCGCCTAACTTCCAACACCCGATCACAATACACATGGTGAAAGACGACAAAACCCTCATATATTTACTACATATAAAGTGCTTTAATATATTTTGCGAGGAAAATACAGTGCCATTGTCCGCGATAATGTCTTTCGTGTCAAGGATCTAGGTGATTCTGTAAAGTTATCATTTGTGGATAGTTGATTTTCCATTTTTCACATTATCCACACATTATTACTTGTTATTTGTTAATAGTAATTAATACGCACGAATTTATTAAGTATCACTGTTATATTAGAAGAATAATTAATAATCAATTTTCAAGATTTCGAATATTTTCCGTAAAATATGTCTCAACTTTAAAACAGTATCAGCATACACAACTTCTTTTTTATTCGGTAGGTATCATAGAAGCATTTACTTGATTTACTATTTACTACAAAATTGATGAGTGTGACTGATAAAGTTTCCACAACAATAAAAAAAAATATACGTTTTTCAAATCGTCGTCTGAAACCACATCAAATAAACCTTTTTGGTTAAGTAATGAGTATGTAATTTCGTATCATTAGGATTCGTGGATCGTCCGTTTCGAAGGTCGTCGCTAGCGATAGGCATATCATATTGTATGTACGTACGTACATGCCTTCGTATAGTTGTGTCGCCTTTCCTTCTTCCGCGCTCTTGGAATTCTAATACAAATTGTAAACTTATGAACAGGGCATTGCGAATCATGATGGTTTTCGCTTTTCCGAAAATTATAATATTATTTACAATAAAAACATATCAAAATTAATGTTTGAGGAATGGAAAAGAAAAGGAATGAAGAAAAGGAATGTTATTACCCATATACATACGTATTACCTTGTATGTAATAAAGATCATACGCGCGTGTTTGTATAACAAGGACTCGATTGTTTCGTGAAAATTATGACTATATTAGCGAAGAATGCATCGGTCCGTGCGAGTCAACGGTAACGCGGTGTAACCGGCACTTGTTGCGTAAGGCAACAGTAATACGGCGTCGCGCTCGACCGACTCCGAGAACGAACGTATGTATAGCACGGTGTACATGTGTTGCTTACACGTTTAGATATACGGTAACTAGTTCATATCTACTGAAACTTTTTTTATAGAAGCTTTACAGAAGTACAAGGATTCATAATCAAAAATATTGCCATTATTTCGGAAAATAACCCAATTATGGAGAACAACCAGTAAAACTGTAAGAAATAATAACTACACAATATCGGTTTAGGTAATTAATTAAATGTAAACAAAAAAAAGAGCCTTCTAAAGTCCGTTTAGTATCAATATGGTACGTGTTTTTGACAACTCGTCTTTGTTTAATTTAATTATACCTAAAACATTGGAATATACCTAAGTAAAAGGAAGATTTTAATGGTTTTCTCATAATTGCCTAGAACTAAAAATAAAATGCAAGGAATAAAATTGAACTTTAATATTTTAACTTTTCTATGATATGAATCCTACAAGTGATGGAGTTCCATCACCATCGCTTAAATGTTCCTCTAGGCTAGCGTGCGTCACTTAATATCAAGTGAGATTGTTCTCAAATGCCTAAACCTGTATAGGTATATAACATTTTTTTAATGGTTATTAGCACTCGAACAGACAGCAGAGACGAAACAACGGAAGAGAACAGAGAGACGTTATTTTTTATATTATATATTTACAGAGCTAACGGTATAAACACAGTTGATCGATTCTTACCATCTTGTGGCTGTGCCTTATTTATATTTTAGTGGTAAAAAATAATGGTTCTATCTTAAATAGAACAAGTGCCAATATTCCATTTTTTATATGACAAAAAATATTATATATATTATATTTATGACAAAAAAAAAAGAACCAGATCGAGTTTCTCGCCTGCGCTCTTCTCGACTGGGTTGTTTTCCGAACCGGTGGTAGTGTTTTAGACGTTCATAAGCGCCTTCTTAGGGCCTAAATTGAATAAATAAATTTTTTTTTTTTTTTTTTTTTTTTTTCATGTTTGTAGTCTCTGCCTTGATAAATCAATCGAGACATATAATATATATAGATAGATTAAGTTTTCCAGATAAAGCTCTTAAGTTCAAGTGGCATCGCCTTCGCTACCAGTTACACTCATAAGTATACTCAAATTAAATAGGCAGTATGTTAACAGAAACTGTTCAATATTTCGTGCAGTTTCAATCGGTCCCAACATGAGACGGTTCTTTATTTTTAGTGAAGTGTTTTTAACTACATCGTTAGCCTGAAAGGCAGTGATAGTTATAGATTTTAAGAACGACCGTTCATTACCAGGTCGGGGAAACAAAATGATTGTGATTTATGTTAGCCGATTAAGAATAATTTGTAAGAAACAACATTAAACGTAGACAACAATAGCAGGAATATCTCGTATATTCCGCATTGTAACGCATTCCGATATATATCTGACGGAGGCCGGCGTGAATATATTAAATTAGATGACTTCATTACTCCGTTCTGCGCATTTTATATGTACAGCCTTAAATAGTGTAAAAGGTAACGTCTATCTGTCTGTAAGTTAGTGCTCTGTTAACTTAAATATTATATATTCTCTCGCGTAATTTTTATTGTATATTTTTACGTACGTATTACTAGATAAAGTGAATTCTATAAAGATTATTTTCATGTAAATATTATATATTATTGAAATAAATAATCGTGAAGCATAGAAATTATTATAAGAGAGTGAAACCACGGAAATTCAATAATTTGATATTCACTTCAGTTGATTAATTCCCCGTGATATTTATGTTTTGTTTGTGGTTTTTTCGGTGCTTTACTGCTAGATAAAATATAATTTGTTTAAAATTTTATTAAAGCTTAAGTAAGCGTACTAATTAATTAGTAGACTTCTAAAAAATATGTAACTCCTGTATTTCTATGGCATAAAAGTACTATTCTTTCGACTAAAGAGTGTGGTTGGTTTTCGCATTCTTTAAAATCAGTTTTCCTATTTTCAGCCTGTAGGAAATTTATATTACTCAAAGATGGCGACCGGTCGCCCGCTTATATTTCATGCCAAATACCTTATTTCTAAAACCATTCAATATTAAGGGATTTTTTTTTTCTAGGTTTAAGTTAATGTACTAACAAATTATTGTTGTATGTGTAATGAATGAATGAACGAGTATTTGCTAACATTACTAACAATATCCTAATCATCGGCGGCCGGTTCGACTAGCTCCGTGACAACCCGCGGACACAGTAAACCGCTTTGTAGTAAATCAAATCGTACGTTTTATTATTATTTAATACAGTATAGAGTACATTTTTTTTTACATATTCTCTCTACACGTACAGTCGGTAACAAAATAATGTAACGTAATGTATGTTAGTTTTTATGGCTACTTATAGGATATATGACCGACTATATAAACACTTATAATAAATTTTCAAACGATTACGTTTACTGAAATGTTAATTTGTTAAATTAGCTGTGTCCCGCGGCATCGTTTGCGTGCAACTAATTACTATTTTGCATGATACCATTGAAATATATAATAGTTTAGGAGCAGTTGGATGTGCACGGCCGAGGATCGACTAAAGTGGCGTGACTTGGGAGAGGCCTTTGTCCAGCAGTGGACTAAAACGGGCTCAATAGGAAGAGGTTGTAACAGTTGAGACTTACGCCTGCAACAGAATTTACCGGTGTTCATACTTCTACCGAATTAATTGATTCCTTCTTTAACAAATTAGTGTTTATACATTTATTACACTCGTACCGAACCAGAGATAACAAGGCATTTAGAAATATGACAATAATGATAACTTTGGTTCTTTGGTTCTTGAGTCCTCGTTATTCTCCTAATGAAAGTCAAGTTTGTAGCGATTTCATGAAGCCAGTAACTATGTCAGATTTGTCACTCTATGTGACAGTTCTAGAAGGTTTAAGTGCGGATTCACGAGCTGTGTACTGTTTCCGGTGGAAAGCAACGCTGACTGTTTGGTCACATACAATATCCGTTCACATTCAGTTCTATCAGTTACCCCGATCGAATAGAACTGTTTGCTTGAGCTGTTATACCTATTTATAAACCAAACAACGAAACTGAGTATTTTCCCCCATATACTTGTCGATAACTTCATGTGCAGCCAGAAACTGACTGAAAAGGCGCGTTTGGCTGTGCATCGAGGAGTCCTGGTCCCTACACTTAGGTATGGTAGTGAATGCTGGGTTTGGCAGAAGAAGCATGAAAGTAAGATTAACGCAGTCGAAATGAGAAGTCTGAGAAGTATAGCTGGAGTGAAGACGATTGACAAAGTCAGGAATAGTATGATAAGGGAACGCAGTGGTGTGGTAGAGGATGTGGTGACCAAAATAGAGAAAGGTATGCTTAGTCGGTTTGGACATGTAGAGAGGATGGATGAGAGAAGATTAACGAAATTAATTTATAAGGCGAGGGTGAATGGGCAAGTCGGTAAGGGTCGACCTAGGCGAATGTATCTAGACCAAATCAATCATGTCTTAAATAAAGGCCAGGTAAAAAGTACCCATAACCGACGAGCATGTATGAAAGCGCTCATGAAAGTAGAGGAAGCGAAAGAGGTATGCCAAGATCGTAGCAAGTGGAAGGATTTAATCTCTGCCTACCCCCACGGGAGAAAGGCGTGATGATATGTATGTATGTATGTACTTGTCGATGTATTGAATGACTGTACGCAGTTGAGTAACTGCACGTGTTGCACTGTGTGACAGGCACAAGTAACTGGGTCATTGACGACGCTTCGCTGCTCGTGCTGTGTAGCCAGCACTTCGCCACACTTGCACAATACATCCCGTGACGAATTGTCCCCATGTTCGAGGATTTTTTCTAGGAATTTATGAGGATATTTCATCAGACTGCTTTTGTATTGGATTTTTTTTTAAATGTTGTCTCTATTAACCTTTTACCATAATTGTACTTGATATTATGTGATAATATGACTCAAGGTACTTTGAGTTACTGGCTCTCAAGTGATGATCCGGAACACACACATTGTAGCGTAAGCAAGCATTAGCAAATGTTCAACAACATACCTCGCATTTATCTTCAGACTAAGTCATTTAACATTGCATATTGATAGTAATTGATCTACCTGCACTTAGGAACCACTTAAGACTATTTTCAATAAAAGAAATATATATCGTGAAAGTTTTTTTATCAGTCGGTAGGATAGCATTCGATGACAATCTCGCCTCGTGTTTAGTGACAATGTACTGCCTTATATATATCATCATATGACCAAGGTATTTTCATCGAGAATTCACGTTTATTGTAGAAATCGAATCTACGTTCCATTGTACTTTTTTCACGTTGCACTGAGCATCCAGCCATCATCGGTTTAGTACAAACGTACAAACGTATGTTAATCAATCCATTGACGGGCGAACGTGAATACTGTAACCTTTGTTAAGGGGATAATGTCTTCTTAATCATAAAATCGAATAATATTTTAAGATTGTTATATACATATATACGCTATTATTACTCTTTCATAATAAAAGTACACGCGCAGGGAGAGATTGAGTCCTTTTTTACACGATATAGGCTTAGTGCTTTGACACAATTTCACCTGATGTTAAGTGGCCATGTGGTCCAGGATGGTAAACATACTAAACCTAGGTACTGGTTCTCAAGTGATGCTGACGGAACACACCTATTGGTATTTGGCGACAGGTTTTTAAACTTGAGGGTCATCAGGGGCATTATTAGAAAATGTCCTACCACCGTGCTATGGTTCCCTCACGATGTTTTCCTACACCGAAAGCTCAGGCCGATTTTCGAGTTGGATAGTTGGGATCGAACACGCGTTGATTGACGCGGAATCCGGCCGCACTATCCACTGTGCTATCATCGCTTCAAAGTCAGAATTAGACCAACAAAAGTTACAAATTTCCACATTAGCTATAGTAGGTAATGTAATATATCGACGCGGTGCTTGCGAAAGCCACTCCGTGTCGCCCCCATCCCAAATGCAGCGGACGGCCCCGGGGGTTTTAGTGGGTATATCCGGGCGACTCTCGCCCGGGTGAGTCCCACACTGGCACGGAGCTCGTCACTCCGTGCCCCCTTATCTATTGTATTGGGGGATCGTTATCCCCTAAATACAATAGATAAGGGTAGTGAGTAAACGCATTTCCCCCCGTCAAAAAAAAAAAAAGAAGGTAATGTAATATATACAATGTGGTGCCAGTTGGTGCGCTATTAAAAGGATATAACTAATGAATAGATTTATATGATATTGTCTTATCTAGGTTTCAGTAGGTTATATACTTTGTTACCGAAGACCATACAGAATACAAAGATGACATTAACAATAACGCTGTTGATGACGCGTAGGACCCGCGGCCGCAGCTAGTTAGTTCGATTTACCAAAACATTAACGTTTATTTTATAACACGATTGTGAAAATTTACTTATAAATAAAGATATCTACGTGAACAGACTGTGGACTGGCGCTGAGAGCTTTCGTTCGTAATAAATAGAGTATGGAAAAAGTTGACAATTGGCAACTGGAAATGTACCACGCTGTTAGTATCTAGGTCCAGTATTATATTCATCTACGATGCTACTATATGTTCTAGAAATAGAATTATTTCGCGTGCATCGTGGAGCGCAGCGTGGAGGCCAATCACCCCGACGGTCGCCATTGTGGGACCGTCCTGAGTGGTTTTTTTTCTCTTTTTGTTTTTTTTGTTTTTCTGATGCACATACGAGTCAAACTAGTTCTCGATATATTTGCACGTAATCCTTACATGGTTCTACGTATACACCGGTAAGATAATGACCGGGTTCGTCGCCGGCTGCTTTTATTTAGTTTCTGTTTTATTTTTGTCCCGTTCCAACCGCCCAACAGTTATCCCGTTTGGAATGAAGTTAGTTTTTGTTAGAACATACAAGCGATTCACACGGTCATGTGTTTTCTAATATATTATTATGTGTGAGCCTTATTTATGGTAACGTTATTTCTTTTAAATCAAGATTTAATTTGTACGGATTTCCTTCTATATTGAGTTGCGATCACCATTTGAAACGCTTCAGCTTTTTTTTCATAGTTCTCGTATTTAGACATTAACGTATCTCGCTACCTGCGACTAGATCGCCAGTTAACTGTCGTTTAACAAAATCGTTATCGGTTCATCTTCACAAAAAAAAAATACGACGAATATGGTGATTTTAGGGATTGATGCTCCTCACGTTCGTAGACTTTACCCTCGAGACTCTACACGTGACCCCTGGGTGGTGTCAATCGAGCAGCTACGGTGTGGTAGGGCGTCGGTGCCCGACTGGGTCGCGACTGCCGTACACCTGGTGTAAAACCCGTAAGAGTGACTCGTCGAGTTTCGGAATCATCCGGTGTATACCCAGTACCTTAGAGACTTTCGCTGTGACATGGCGGGGTGGTGATCATTACTAGTTGCTCGTTGCATTGTTGAGATGCACGGGCCCGACGGCCAGGGAGACCTATAGCAACGGTTGAACGATGGTCGCTCGCGGCATAGTACAGGGGCACAATCGCGGCTAACCACCGTGACTGGCTGCCCCACCATGTCGCGCATAATCTTGGATAGTTTCGTCGGGGCGGTTGCTGACCGGAACGGAGTTCCAGCGAGCAATTCCGGGAGTTGCAGGGGGCCTTCCGTCCGTCGGATTAGTGCTTCTACCCTGTGCTCGAGTTGGTGTTGCAAGCCTGGTTGCTTTATGTTTCGGTGAATTTCTTCAACTTCACGGCTTCTTCCTTTTTTATTTTTTCGCTGAACATGGCAGTGCCAAAGAAAGAGTTCGCTAACATCCGCGGACTCCATACTAACTTAAATGCCGTCCACCATCACAGTTCAGAAACAGCTCAGCCTGCTTTCTTTCAGACACAGATCCACCGTCCGGCTGGTACTTCCTATTTACACTACCCTGGCTACCAAGCTAGAGGTAAGCTTTCAAGCTAAAGCTGGGGTATGTGTGTATGTACGGTCGAATGTGTGTTGTTGCCGTTTGCACCTCATGGAGGATCCCTCCTTCTCCACCCTATGGATGCACGTGGATCTCTGCGTCGAAAGCTGAGTCTACGCGTGCCTGTATAGATCTCACAAGGGGGATGATGTGACAACCCGGCTGTTCGACTATTTAAGTCAGACAACGGACGAAGCTCAGGAGCAGTTCCCTACTGCAGAAGTGGTGGCTTTGGGAGACTTCAACGCACACCGCGAACAGTGGTTGAATTCTTCGAAAAATGACCATGCTGGACAAACTGTCGCGAGTACAAAGAAATTAAAAATTTAGAACAAGGAATATAAATAAAAACGAAATGGAAATATGAAAATAGTATAACATACATAAAAGCCGAAGGTTCTCTTTACATAAAATTTATATTAAAAAAATAATAAATAAAATCCTGGCCAGCAAAGAATCCGTTTAATATAGTAATGCAATATTTATACCAAAATTTGTTGTCAGAACTGTGCGCATGGATACGCTTGCCTCATACAAACCTGCACTGTATAATGTATTTAATAGTGTTGCCGGGTCTTTTATTGTCCAACAATTTACTATATCCAATAAATTGCCTGTTGAGTGTCGCTTGGCCTTTATCACCCATAGTATGTCTGATAACATTACTTTATATAATAATGTGAAAATTGGTTTAAAGATCGCCTCACTATCCAATATCTCACGTTCTTTCCCACTGCATCGTGTTACTCGTATATCTGTTTATCATATTTTATAATATTTCCACTTGAAATTTTGATGATGACACCATCCTTTCCTTTTTCTTAATGCTATTAAAATTCTATTGTTTGTTGACGTTCTATATTTTCAAATTTTAAATGTTTATTCTTAGACGGCCTCCTCAATGAATCCAGTAAAAACTCATGTTACATTAGCAGAACGCACGGGTGAAATATGCTGACAGTTGACATGAATAAACTTATAGAAAACCTTCGAATTTTTCTTAATGAATTTAATAAATTAATTAAATGAAGTTATATAAATAATAATAATATGAGGAATATTATAAGTATGAATTGAACTAAAACCAATTAATACAACTGCCCATGCATATGCTCTCACGCATGACTTGTCACAACTGGTGACCCAGCCCGACCGGATCCCCGACATAACGGGTCATACGCCTTCCCTGCTGGACCTACTACTGACGAGTCATCCTAGCGAATACAAGATGTCGGTCAGAGCCCCACTTTTATTGTACTACTTATCAGCAGATTGGGATGGTATACGAGATTATTTCGCATCCACACCTTGGAGGCAACAATGCTTTAATGGGAGAGGCTTTTTTGCGACTGCTGACGCAACTGCCGCCGCGATAGGGCTCGGAATGGAGTACTACATTCCTTCGTCCGAAATCACCGGTAAATATTGCGGACGCTCTTGGTTCAATCACGAATAAGCGGACGCTTTCATTCGGAAGCAGATTGCGTATCGTGCTTGGATCAAAGGTCGCGCGTAATCATGTGGTCTGCATAGTGATAGAACGCATATTAAATGTCCAACCTATGTGCCACCTAGAAGATCGGGGATTTTCTAGCGTATATATTATACCGCTAGGGGGAAGCGAATGATAACCATTGCGAGGCTCTGGCTATTGGTTTGATATACTTAAAGCTTTTGACAGGGTCTAGCACCGTGGTCTTATCTCCAAACTCCCGGATTCGGACTCCCCAATTACCTGTGCCGTTGGATCTCTAGCTTTCTGCATGAGCTCAGATTTCGTCTTCTTGTTGATGGGCACAATTTGCAGCTCATGTCTGCAAAGGCTGGAGTTACTCAAGTCTTTGTTTTATCACCCACGTTGTTTCTTCTGCATATCAATGATGTTCATTCATTGCTATGCAGATGACAGCACGGTTCATGGGTGCTACGTCAGTAAGCCTGGCTGTGGGAGGGGAGACACAGAAAAGAGACGGAAAGAACTTGTCATTAAATTTAATCAAGTCTTGACCCGCATATCTACATGGAGAGCAAGTAACTTGGTTGAGTTCAATGCCAAGAAAACCCAGGTATGTGCTTTCACTCAACAAAAAATCCTCTTTTTCACCCATCCCCACTTTTCGGAACACCTAGTTTGCAATGAGTGACAGCCTAAATATTCCTGGGAATGGATATTTGGAGCGACCTAAACCTCAAGGACTATATCGGATATGTCATCTCCACAACATCTCGGAGACTCGGAATCCTGAACAGAGTGCGACGGTTTTTCCTGCCCGACTAGTTCGGCCGTGCATGGAATACAGTTCGCACCTCTGGGGATGGATTTGCTAAATATCTCATCCAAGACTTAGACAGGTTTCAGAGGCGGGCTGTTCGGATTGTAAATGATACAGCTATCACCAACACCATAGAACCGTTTTAATTGCGCAGGGATATTGCCTCTCTAAACGTGTTTTACCGCTTGTATCATGGCGAGTGTTCTGAACAGCTCTTTGAACTGATCTCATCTTCTCCATTCCACAACAGACCCACGCGAGTGGGACTTCGGTGTCACAGTTTCACGGAGACACTCATAAATTCAAGAACTAAAAAGTTTGCCGATTCTTACTTTTGTCGCACCGGGAAGTTGTGGAACCGTCTTCTTGTCAGCGTGTTACCTCCCTCTTATGATATTGGGTCATTCAAAGGAGACGTGAAGAGGTATCAAAGCAGGCCAACATGACAGCAGTGACTGGCAGTGAATTCTGTTCAGTGTCAGTCGCCGCTGATTTGGATTGTACTGAAATTAATATCAGGTCCATTGCTGCGTAACATAAAAAAAAGGTATACGATCCGCCTGATGTTAAGCGATCACCGTAGTGTATGGAACACTAGAAGTATCATATACGCCTTGCCGACAGTTTAAAGCACCTAAGTCAACTATATAAGTATGTTTTGTAGATATATAAATATGTAGTTCCAGTAAAGGCTATCGGAGTCGGGTGTCGTAAGAATACAGCAAGAAGAAAAAGAACATAACGTTATATTTATTACCTACTAGCCGTGTGCCCGCGGCTGCGCCCGCGTTTCATATATTTTTCAATGTGTAATTATTTTCCATTTTTTTTTTTGTTGCTAACATTAAGCAATCATATTTCTCACAAATTCAAATACCTATCAGTAAAACTATGGATTGCTTCGGATTTTATTCTATATGAGTTTTAATTTTTTTACGCGGATCCCTAATTATTTTCAAACTAATAAATTCAAAAAAATAAAAGTCGCCTAGCTACGCGGCGTGCCTTCAGCTATCGGTCTAACCGTTCCGGAGATTAGCCGAAACAAACCGACAAAAAAATTATAAAATTGCGTTTTTGATGTAGGTATCGTATGTATATTTTAAATCAAATCAAATCAAAATCAAAATTTATTTTATTCAATTTAGGCCCTAAGAAGGCGCTTATGAACGTCTAAAACACTACCACCGGTTCGGAAAACAACCCAGTCGAGAAGAGCGCAGGCGAGAAACTCGATCTGGTTCTTTTTTTTCCATAAATATAATGTATATCATTTTTTTTTGTCATATAAAAAAACTATACAAATCGTAGTTTTAATAATGTTAGTGGAAGCACAGAGATCTGGGTTAATTCCAAACATCACTATCGTTCACGTAATGATCCACCCTGTAATAACCTTCTGAGATTAAAACTTGCTCGACATAACACTTGAACTTATTGTCAGGTAAATCGGTAATGTTACTTGGGATCTTATTGTAAAACCGAATACTATTACCTATAAAGCTTTTATTACACTTACTTAACCTAAAGCGTGGTTCCGGACAACTTGTCTTTACTTCTAATATTAAAATTATGACGATCATTCACTAGATCTAGCTTGTCTAAATTTTTACGAATATGCATTAAGTTATCGAAGATGTATTGGGAGGGCAAAGTTAAGATATCATATTCTTGAAACTTGTTCTTTAGAGATTCGCGAGGTCCCATATTATATATTGCTCGAACAGCTCTCTTTTATAACGTAAAAATGGTGTCTACCTCTGCTGCTGTACCCCACAGCAAAATACCGTAAGACATTAAGCTGTGAAAGTAAGCAAAGTAGACTAACCTAGCAGTAGCAATATCCGTCAACTGGTGAATTTTCCGAACCGCAAAAGCAGCGGAACTAAGCCTTCCTGCCAAAGCTTTAATATGCGGACCCCATTGTAACTTATTATCAAGAATTATATATTATATATTCAAGTGTATTTGATTTAAAAAAAATAGACACTTCAATTTTATTTATTAACGGCAACAAAATTTCTATTCTTTGAGCAATTCTGCACCGCGCTATGGTTCTCTTGTCGAAAATAATACATATATGTTTTAAAACAATCTAAGGTTCCATTTTATTTGTATATTTTTTTAAAACCGGGTATAAACTTAGTGCTTTGAGCACAATTTCGCCAGATGTTAAGTGACGATTTGGTCTAGGATGGTAAACACACTAAGCTTAGAGGTACTGGTTGTGAAGTTAAGCTGCCGGAACACACATATTGGTATTTGGCGACAGGTTTTCAAACTTGAGGGTGGTAGCTACCCAAACGGACATTATCCGGAAATGTCCTACCACCATGTAAGCCATGCAGTATACGGGCAGATGTGTTCAAATATTATGTAAACATTATCTATATAACGTTAACAGGTTTTTTTATAACGTTTTACAGTATGACCACAATAAAATTTTACCGTGTTGGACTATTCATGCAACTTGCACTGTTAATATCACTGTTAAGGCTGTACTGCTTTCATTATGGGACAGTCCCATACTGGGACATTGGGTACGCCTACATGCTACTGTGGCGTTATAAAAAATAATTATTTCATGGAAATGTAGATGTAAGTACTAACACTAGTTTCTAAGTTCTATGTACACTAACCAAATGGACTTTTGTCTGAAATAAATATATATTATTATTATTATTATTATGTCGTATACAGTATTATGATAGTACTAATGTCGCGGTGTGCTAAGACAACGAAGGGTGACTATATCGTGGCAGTCGTACACTAGTGAAAAAAACCATAATGACACGTGACTCCCGTGTCGTCATCGTTCGTGGACTCTACTTTATTTAAGAGCAGAGAAAGAGCATTCAAACTGCCGAGCCCTAATAAAATATCATTATTACATTAAATTACTTATAAAGAATTGAATTACTTTTCTCTAAGACGCCATCTTGTATTGATCTGATTCGATGCCGCTAACATCGCTGTTATCTAAAAATTTTTTGCACGTTACTGGGTCAACGTACCGCGTGCGTTTCTGCGGGCTCTCCAAGGAAGCGAAGATTTTAATATTTTGTAGCGTGTTATAATTATATGTAGAGTTGTTCAAACCGGATTCATCTACACGTTATAGCTACCACCAATGAGGGCGGCGCGGCGGATAAAGTACCGAAAAAAATCAAGGTGGTTTCTAATTAACCTTAATAACAAATACCGTGTTTTTGTTATTTCTTATACACTCTGTGGTCCATGAATGGAAACTGAAAAGTAGATTAGATAATGTTTCGTATCAGACCTCGCATCTACGAAAAATGCGACGTACTACAAATGGCTCTCGGGCATTATTGGTGTTACGAATTTTCGTTGATATTAAACTTTATTAAAATAATATGTTTTTCAAATACTTAAATAACGAAAGAGGATTTTTAGGAGCATTACATTTAATATATTGTAGTATTAATTAATGCATTTAAACGTCGTAACAGACTTGTACCCGGTTCCATTCATTAGATGTACATATGTACATACGTCAGAAAGGCGTGAGTCAGACTGGTCACACAGTCAAAGAATTCCAATCGTATGTAATAAATAAGAATGATTATGTTAATAAATAGTTATGTTTCATAATCGTAAATCTATAATTCTCTTATATAAAAGAAACCTACTGGTTGCTTTACACGGCTTTAGTCATATAGATATTTCAAATCGCGATGATAATCATTTATTTTTCTAAACATTTATTTAGTGTTAGACGCATGACCAGCTTTTTTAATTCAGATTTCTAGACTTGATTAATAAAAAAAATCTTCACAGTTATTAACGAGTTTAAAAAAAAAACGTTTAGTAGCTTCGGAGTCGTTCTAGAATAACGTAAGCAGAATGTTAGACATTGTTACCTTCCACCTTCCTTTTGCCAACAACCGGATTCTCTTCCCACCTTGGTAAATTAAGCAATGGTATATTTTCTATAAAATTTGCTAAACTTTTTAAAAGTAAACATTGCTTACGTGATCATCATTCAGACAGCCTACCCCTTCGCCTTATAGTTATAGTATAGTTTCTAGTAATTCACTTTCCAACCATAACTATCAGTTTCTTCTAAAAGCCTTCCTTCATTATTACTGGCCTGGTATTATATCGGTTATACCTTATCAGTTATCACAATCACATCGCCATCAAAACTTCATGTTCAAACTTCACTAAAATACCATTCAAGACATACAATATTTTTTTAATTAAAGAATCCAAACTCATAAACATATTCATGAAGTTCATTTAAAGAAACGCATTGAACTGTATACAACATCACAACGAACCAAGATTAAACCATATAGCTGGAGGGTAGCTCAGGAAAACTTTAACTGAATAAAATAGTCTAAAATAGATTTTAAAAAATTTGAATTAAATACCCAGTATGCACAGTAATAGAACCGAAATAAAAAAAATGACCAGGAGCCTTCCCGGACGTAACTTCTTACGAGGAGCACACCTCAAATTTCACCACGGCCAAATGAATAATTTAGAAACTCATTATGATACAGATGCAAAATACATTCTTTTTTTATATATAGATAATGCATTGTATAATAGTAGTTGTTATATATGAACGAAGCCTCGTGCGCAGCTGAATTTATACACAAACATTTTAAAATGAATTAATTAATTGAATATTTAAATTATAACTATGACGTGTTCGTTGAAATTGTATATAAATAATTTGCTAATTAATAGAACTTCCGAATTTTTAATAAGCTTTACGGATGTGACGTCGGTTAGGGGAAGAGCCTTCAGTAAAAATAGTAATGAAATAAAGTGTAATAATGGGTCACAGTGGTGACAATCTTGGATCAGTTGCCTGCGAACTCTGGTCATATATTTACTTTAATATATCTGAACATACACCGTCTGATCGTAAAACGCGCTACCCTTAAGTATGTCACTGTTTGTTGTCTCACCGTGTGTTTGGTAGTCGCGATTCAGTCGGACAAAATTTTCGTAATTGTCCACTCTGATAAATGACTCAACTCGGAATCATTCCAAAGGGCACTCTCGCACGGAGCTCTGTTAACTGAACGAGTTTGGAAATAGGGTTGTCGCTGCTTTTCCATACTGACTGTACTAGGTGAAGCTTCTTTAAATATTAGGTAAGCATCAAGGGAAGGTAAGGCGTAAGGGGGGTTGGGCGCGGATTACGCTTTGCTTAGTTTTGATGACAAGGTAAGGCCTGGATGGTGTTTACGTTAGAAATATTCATGTATTTAGTGTTTTTGTTCAAAACTATGCCAATGGCTTACAGAATCGTGAATATTTGACGAACGTAAAAACGGTAAAAATCGAGCATTATGTCCTCTTAACTGCAAGATGCTTTATAACATATTGTCAATGTAAAGTTTACTGTTAGTGAAACGAGAGAGCTGTAGTAACTTGATTTTTCTTCCTCTGCCTTAGTTAGTGAGGTAGAATTTAATAGCATCAAAATATAATATACAAGAATCATATAAATTGGTTCAGTGATTTTCAACTTGCGAGCAAGCTAACAGACGTAGTGGCATTACCTTTTATAACATGTTATGATAAGTTAATATTGTTACTGTTACATTTTGTTCTTGTCCTTATATCGCGATATTCTGATTTAATATGATGAAAAGATGCTTTACGAAGAAGTGTTACCGCCTGCTATATTCTAACCAGTTGTTAATCAAATCGGACTTTATTAAATTAATTCTGATAAGCATCCTTGTTTTATCATGTCATACCCGAAAATATATTATTCATATTACCATTTAATAGACACTCGTGAAAATTAAAATCTACATTCCAACACATACTACTTGTAAATATTTTATATCTGCGCGCGCTAAAGGAAAAGTTTTACAATAATATGTAGCATTATTAATTGAAAAAGGAATAAATATTTACAGTAACAACCCTGTGGTACATACGAAGCGTCAATTATTCTATTGGGAGCGTTAAACCGGGCAGATTGGAAAATAACCGGCGGTCGTCAACCCGCCGAATGTCAGATCGTTGTTAATAACAGTGGCACGGATCCCTTCCGTCCAGTCGTTCCAGTGTACATACGTTCTAGGGTCGCAACTATTTTTACGAGCAAATATAATAAGTTTTTTAAAATATGAAATAATAAAATATGACAAAAAACAATATTTATATGTACTGAATAGGTCTAAACCTTTATGCGTCATAAACTAATCCGACATTAAGTTGTTCTTAACCAGGCACTACAGTGCTCGCGGACAAGTTTTAGAATATAATAGAATAGAATACTTTTTATTTGCACAAAACACAACAAAAATTTAAACATACAAATAGTACATTTTATAACATAAAACAAAAGTGTTGCGTTCATGCAAACAAGGTCCGGCCTCAGCTTATTTTCATCTTGTGGTTTTCATTTCCCCCCTCTGGTGATGGTAACTAAACAGGTGACCATTAAATGATACTGTTTATTCATGATTTTACCCTTAATGGCTGACATTAATTGTCGGAGATTCGAACTGCCCTTGATCGACGCGGTGTTTAATTATTTCACCACTGATCATTTATAGTGCATTTACTTACCTTGATTTGTATAGGAAAGCACAATTTTTGTTAATTTATTGATCGGTAGGGGTGAAACAAGCGATGAAAGTACATCAATTTTGAATAACAAATATTAAGATATATCACTCATTATAATGTAGAGTATGGAGACAACCCTATTGGACACGGTCCGGGATCAATTCGGCACAATACGACGCGTCGATAAACACATACGTCAATCTTTATTTGTTAGGAAATTGGGACTTCGAGGAATTGATCAAGGTTCTCGAGCGTCAACGGAGTCAACCTACATATGTATAAACCGTTACACTGATTTGAAAGTCATTGCGGATGAGTTGACTGGACTTTGCTATACTCGTGACGTCGTATTCATAGATGTATTGCTTTTCAATTATTATTTTTTTACTTTATTTAAGGATCATGTGGGATTTGCGCATCTGCCAGTATCGAAGTTTTGTTCGTAGCACCACTGTTACCTAAATTGTTTATACATTTCTTTTTATTATTTGTGTATAAGCTTTTATATGAGATATGAGGACGTTCAACACCTGCCAATTAAGTTATAAGTTAGAATATTCTTTCGAAATGTTTAATTTTAATTTGCATTGTTGCAGACTGAGCGGCGACATGGCGTCGCCCCGATCTCAAGTGATTCTCCTGGCAATATTCTATTTCGCAGTATCATGTCGCGCAGGTGAGTTTTTCATACTCTAGATAATACAATCGTAATTGTGCTTCTTCTAAATTTTAACAGCCAATTATAATGTTATATACATTAACTTTGAAAACTGGTGGTAAAACTTATGGTCAAATTTTAATCTGTATTTTATTATATATAATTAAATCTTAAAATACTCATTGACATTCTTCACTTTTACTAGTAATATTTACTATTTTAGTTCTTTTAAACTACTTGTCCAATTAATCGATGTTACAGAGTTATTTCACTGTTGTAATTAATGAAATCTAAATGTCACTCTATTAAAAAAAAATAAGACACAATTACTGTATCATAAGACACATAACTTTTATAATGAGCGCTACATATCAAAACAGTATGAATAGACTAATGATTGTGAATAATAGATTAGTTAGTTGCGAGTAAAGTCAGAGGCACAGATATTATTGTAAACGCGAGAGTATTTAGATGATTTACCTTTCTTTCATATGAGCGGCAGAGTAAAGACTAGACATTATGTATATATGGATATATTTTGAGTAGTAGAATTAAAATCGGGCTACTTTTTGTCTAGAAATATTACATTGTACCAATGAGATGGGTCTTGGGTATAAAATTATGCAAGGCAGTGAAACTAAGTGTATAACGAGTGTCAGAGTATGTTTGTTTAAGTGTTTGTCGTTCAATCACGCTCAAACCGCTGGGTGAATATTATTGAAATTTTGCGAAGAAATCTGTCCTAGAATTTTTTTATATATAAATGTATGCACAGTACAAGAGTGTGGAAGTTTTTATTGATTTTTCCTTGTTCATTGAACATCTGCTAAGGTGGTTGGTTGTGTATCGTTTCGTCAGATGACGCAGTATACACGAAGGTCAGAGTAATTAAATATTGACATAATTGGTTTTAAATTAAAAACTAGACACGCGCGTCTTGAAAACATTAATTAAGGAGGAGAAAAAACAATATTTCCTATATATACTAATACTAAATGTTTATGTAAACTTTTAAGTTTTCATTGTAGCAAAGCATTTTTTTTGGAATTTATCGCTAAGAAAGTTATTATTGTGTACCTTAGATTGCAATATTTGCTTGTTGTGCGTTTAGAGTTAAATTAAGGGTTCAGTTAGTAAACAAATATTATGGGCTAAATCCATAAATGGGCATCCATTCAACCGAAAGACATCCACTGCTGGACATTGGTCTCCCCCAAAGATCTCCATGACAACCAGTCTTGTGATATCCGCATCCAGCGGATTCCTGCGACGTTCATCAGTTCGTCAGTCTACCTTGTAAGGAATCACGTTACGTTTTCCGGTGCATGGTAGCCATTCACCGTCACCGTAAACAGGTAGAACCCGTTGGTCCCATCGGGAGTCGGTTCTGCGAGCAATGTGTCCAGCCCATTGCCATTTAAGTTTAGCAATTCTTCGGGGAATGTCCGTTAATTTGGTTCTTCAGCGGATCTCCTCAATCGTAA
This sequence comes from Samia ricini, assembly GCA_014132275.2. Taxonomy (NCBI): domain Eukaryota; kingdom Metazoa; phylum Arthropoda; class Insecta; order Lepidoptera; family Saturniidae; genus Samia; species Samia ricini. Next base: position 34,920,764 of record AP028162.1, read on the forward strand.
TTCGATCACGCAGTGAAACTCCACGCATAGCTTTGAGCTTTTCATTAGGCCCATTGTGTGCGACCATGTCTCAGCGCCGTATGCCATCTCTCGTGTTAAGACACTGCGGTATTTTGGACGTGAAGATTCTGCGTAGCTTCCCGGACGCGGCCCGGACGAGTTGGATTCGACGATTCAATATAGTACCCGTACTCCTTAGACGATCAGCTGTGAAATAAAATGAAGGCATTATAATTATACGTGAAGAATATCGTTTATTTTGTCGAATGACTTTCAAAGTTGTTATTTTGGTCAATTTTTTTTACACTTTTTTAAATTATAATAAATTGTAACCACGTGTCCATACACAGAAAGCAAAAAATAAATAAGAAAAAAAAATTATGATCTATCAATAATGGCTTGTTTATTGCAGGACAATCAACAACTCGGTCTTTATAGAAACAAAAAAAGCAATTATTGTAATAAATGTAGAAAGTTATTTAATTAACTAACACCTGTTATGCCTCGTGGCTTTACTTCAATTTCCGTGACTTATGTAGGTTAAATAGGCACATTGATATGTTGTACTAGAAGATTCTGGAGGAGTAACACAGTTCCTCACTGAACCCACATATAAAGTCAACACGAACGAAACCGCCGGCTTAAATATGTTTATAAATTGTATACTCTTAGATGTATATTTCCAAAATGAAAAGAAGGTCTAAAGAGGAGATTATCATTCGTCTTGAAGTTCCAATGAAGTGTCTCGTATTCGTTTACATTGAAACTAGAGTAACTGTGACATCTCATCGTGTTGCTAGAGGTGGTGCGATGGCCCGAGGTGGCAAGGTGGCGAGGTGGCGAGGTTTCATCTCCCTGGCAACAGTGCGGTTTGCATTCACGAGATGCGCCGATCCGGCCGTGGTCGACCGCGGAAGTGTTGAATGCGGGTCACGTCAGCGAAGCCTCGTTGAAATACAAATAGTCGTTTATTTTGGGCCTTCCCGAAACTACCGCCTTTATAACATCTTCCGCGTTTTTAATGTGTTACTTATTTTTATTTTTATATTGGTACCTTATTTACTTTTTTCAATTTTAATTTATATAAACTGTTGGTATGGACATTATAAATAACAATTCCCAGTTACCCGCGCGATACAGCTTAATGGAGTTGAATAAAGATCTATACTAAATACTATAAAAATCTATGAAACGCGGGCACACAGCTGGTAAAGAAATGAAACCCTTCGCTATTGGAATATATATTATACTTCATAGTAAGCTGACTCAATCAGAAGCGTTCGTTGTTGAAGGTGTGTACGTTACTGTCGATCGAGGCTCGACCGTTGTCAGTCACGGCCTTCTTTAAATTATGTAAAAACATCTTCAACATCTGTTAACACTGATATAAATAGTGGATGAAGATAGACAAGCCGGTGTCCGTGTAGAGAGGCACCAGGTTGAGTCACGCTCGGAATGCCGTCAGGCCGGCACTCACTCCCCCCTGCGTGCCCTCCTCCCCCGCTGAGGGACCAGTGTCTGTCTAGCCACGGAAATTGCACGGCGCACCGGGCCCCGGTCTACTGTGGGACAACACGAAGTTGTTTTACACGACTCAATGTTTCTTTATAAATTATAAACAAATATTTTTTAATTAGAATTAATTATTAAAATATCATAGTGATGGTGGCACGGTCTAGTCGCCTACACAATATTATATAAAATATTTGGAAGATTCAATTTAGTCGTTACAGCAAATTTACAAATAGAGTAGTTTTTGAGCATAATCTCACATTAAGTGTGTCTTAAGACGAAAGTCTTTAGCATATTACACTGAGACATCGTCGTTAAATACAAAGCTCAAACAAGGATGCCCAAAGGACAATGAAAGAACACTAGAGCCAGTAGGAGTTAGCAAGGCGTGTTGCTCGTAGAACGGATGGCAGAAGAAAAAAATGCCAATGTCAAAACAATTTAGATCATCGACAATGGTCTTGAACGTAACAGATGACAGTTTATCATAACGTAAACCTCGGTGTCTTCTATTCTATTGTATGTCTTATATCACCGATATTTTACAATAATAATCAAGCTATTAATAAATTCAGTTCTATATGAAAGTCCTAGAAATAATTTAATAAACCGCAAAACGAAAACTGTCAACTTCAAGATAAAATATTAAATTATTTTTGTGAGAACCAATGATTCTATTGATACTTTTGACTATGGAATCGCCACGGATTGTAAGTTATACTGAGGAGGGTCAAAAATATGCATAATATGCTTAATTATAAGTGTTTGGTAACAAATTCTTAAGCATTTAAATAGCGAACCATTGTTCTACTATGATTTTGTTATAATACTAGTTGTGCCCACGACTTCGCTCGCGTGAAATCCCGTCCCGTCCCGTCAGAAATACAAAGATAATTTACTTACGTAATCAACATTCATAACACTTCGTCACCTATGTCGTCAAAAATAAAGAAAACATGACCGTCTAATTATAACTAAATAACGTTATCTTGCCGTTAATATTTACCTGTTGATATCATAATTGAAATTCAGTTCACTACTTCCATAAAATGACTCTTAACAAAATGCCTACATAGTATAAAATATCAAAATATTGTTTTCTCATTTACTATGTCTTCATAATAAAACGCATTTATTTACAAACTCTTCTTTCATACTAAACTTGCCGCGTGTCATTTAATTTAGTATAACTTTTGATAGAGTAGATCGATTTTAATGAAATAAATTGACACCTGCACAGACAAACAGACAGATAGATAGACATACAAACGTTTCTAAAAATGATAGAAATGTTTTTAATTCCCTATTTTTAGCTCCTTGCAATAACTCTTTTTTTGACAAAAATCGAAAATGTACAGGCACTTGAAATTTAGATATATTTCTGTACCGGTAGCTCTTTCTATTTGTTGTAGGATTCGAAACCACATCGATCGTTGCGATGTCTCCCCACAATAGCACTGAGCCTATAATCACTTCGTTCTGTGGAATGCGATTTGCTGTTTATATACGATTTCTATTATTTTTCGTTCCGTTAAAAACAAAAAACATAATCAAAACTACTAGTTTTGTATTAAAAATATCTTTCTTTTATTTCATCCATGCAAGCGAATAGTCTCGCTTACTGGATATGGGTCTCACCCAATAATCATCACGACCGGTCATAAGGGGCGGGGGAGGGGAGGGGGTGGTGGTGCTATAATCGCCACTCTTGGCAGCCAGATTGACGATCGCAGTCAAGTGTTTGTGGTGGTCGAAGCATGCTGCTGCACGTACCCTAGTTCTTCCCTTAGTCACCTTTTACGATACCCACGAGAAAGATATGTGGTAGGAATATTCTTAGACACCACCACACGGCATTTTATTGCTTATTAAAATAATAATGAATTTTTATAGTCACGTGAGCTCGGGACCCGAACTTTTATGAATACAACCCTGCAACATGGCGGAGTTTGCCGGAATTTCGACGACGCTAATGGCGAAAACGTGTATTTTACTTATTTGCGTTATCGTTATTCATACATATACGACACGACATACGTGTTTATATTCTGTGTATTAGTATTAGCCGATCGAACAGACGTTGTTCTCTACCCTTTCCGGTAAGTGATCTATTGGGTCCACGTTTTGTGATTTTTTAATAATACAACATCGACAGTGAATTGAAGTTATTTTGTTCCGTAAACATATAATTTGTTATTAGTGACTACAGCGCGCCATCTGTTAGAAACTAGTAGAACTATAAGTTAAGAATAACATTAACTGTATTTAAAAGTAAAGTTTAATACAATATACTCTCTAAAGAACAAGTTTCAAGAATATGATATCTTAACTTTGCCCTCCCAATACATCTTCGATAACTTAATGCATATTCGTAAACATTTAGACAAGCTAGATCTAGTGAATGATCGTCATAATTTTAATATTAGAAGTAAAGACAAGTTGGCCGTCCCACGCTTTAGGTTAAGTAAGTCTAATAAAAGCTTTATAGGTAATAGTATTCGGTTTTACAATAAGATCCCAAGTAAAATTACCGATTTACCTGACAATAAGTTCAAGTATTATGTCAAGCAAGTTTTAATCTCAAAAGGTTATTACAGGGTGGAGCATTACGTGAACGATAGCGATGTCTGGAAATAACCCACATCTCTGTGCTTCCACTAAAAACTACGATTTGTATAGTTTTTTATATGACATAAAAAAATTATATATATTTATGAAAAAAAAAAGAACCAGATCGAGTTTCTCGCCTGCGCTCTTCTCGACTGGGTTGTTTTCCGAACCGGTGGTAGTGTTTTAGACGTTCATAAGCGCCTTCTTAGGGCCTAAATTGAATAAATAAATTTTGATTTTGAAATTTTGATTTTGATTTTGACTCGTAAATGAGAAAAAAAAGTTAAATTTATTTATTCAAATTTTCTAATTTGAAGTTTCTGTAACACTTAATTATCATGATAAATTACTATCCTTGTAGTCTAAACTGAAACGCTCCAGTCTATCTAAATCGTAATAATATTTCACGTTGATATACTTATTTACGAGGATTATCTATAGAAATAGATCCGAAATAGAAAACGATGACGAATTTAAGCACAGAAATATTATATTTTCATATATACTAGCTAAATGGAATTTGGCTTTTCCATTCTGGAAGAGTTCAGTATAAAAATTCGCCTCTGTACTATCGGACTCTGGGAAATTGTGGTTGAATTTTTTTAAATTGGGAAATTCATTCATCGGGAACTTTAAAGTTTATAAAGTGACGATTGTGTACCAGGTGGAGGATAAGGAATCAAAACACCCACAAGTAGGTTGGTGGTAATATATGAGATTACGGGTTTACCTAGACTAAAAAGGGCTAATAAGGAAGGCCTTATCGATGAGTAGACTTCAGTTCAAAATGACTTAGTAACGATTCTCAGACATGACGGATTCAACAAAGAAACAGAAATTGAATTTTAAAAGAATGCTCTTCGATCATCCATTTCAGTATGATACAAAATTATCCTCAACCGATGATAAAGTCAGTTAATTTTAACGGGTTTTTACGCGTTACCTTTGGTTTTTTCTTCCTATCCCGACGTTTCGGCTGGGTTTCACCAACCGTGGTCGCCAAACAACGAAGTCAGCGATAGCAGAACATCTGCTCAACTCCAATACCAACCATTGGATCGAATTCCACCGGCCGAAAGTTTTATCCACTGATCGCCAATACTATCGTAGAATGGCTCGCGAAGCGATTGAAATTAAAAAACATCCAAATTTCAATCGCGAGGATGGGTATAGACTTTCCTCAGCGTGGAATCCGGTGCTAGAAAATCTTAAGGTTCGTGATTTATCGTCACAGGCATCGTCGATGGATACCGTTAGTGTTGTGTGTTGTGACTATAATAAATATAAAGACCAAACGGGGGTAGTTCATCAAAATACCCCTGCGACGCCGCGCACCGCCAGTCAGCCCGTGACCACGGTTGGTGAAACCCAGCCGAAACGTCGGGATAGGAAGAAAAAACCAAAGGTAACGCGTAAAAACCCGTTAAAATTAACTGATTTTAAATATGGAACGCGAAAACTTAAAAAATTACGATGATAAAGTGTTTTGGAATGTTTACTAGATCGATATTGTTTATTAAGCTAAGTGCTACTAGAGAGCACACCACTATACTATGGTTACATTGCGATGTTTTTCTTCAGCGAAAAACCCGGCTTCATTATAGAATTCAAATCAAAGTCGAGGGACGTTGTGTCTGGCGACGCAACGCGACTACTTAAGTGAATTCAACCTTGTCGTCAGCTTAGTTTTTCACAATAATAACAAAGAATAAATATTTTGGAACTGATGAAATTGCGCACCGGTACAACAGATTGTCTTTATACTACGGTAGATACGGAGTACGTCGCGGGCTGGCACTAGTACAATCGATGCCGTTCCGCGTACTACTCACCCTTATAACGCAAGTGTTGCATGTCAACGATCTAAAACACAATTATTATTGTTCCGCATCGTACCAAAGAGACGCGGTGAAAACATAAGCGTGTCTGTCTATAGGCGGTAGTTGGAAGCGCTTTAATTATATCCGACCACCATATATGACGTGGAACACCAGCCGTACAAACGCGAGTGTCGCGTTCCACTATCGACCGGTATATAGAGGCATTTGGCTCCAGGTTCTACATACCGGCATGACGCGCGGTGAGTTCTCATCTAGCTGTGCTCACCGTTTTTTTATGCTTACCAGCAGTCATAGTTCAGTCACTTTATCGTACGACAATAAAAAGGCGATTATTTTAAAACTTAATATTGATTGATATCTAAATAAATAAAAGTTATCATTTTTGTTAAAGACGATTTAAAATTAAGTTTTGTGATGGCGGTTCTAGTCGTCGTGGGTGATCTAGATGGATGATACTCTTTTTTTTTTTTTTGACGGGGGGAAATGCATTTACGCACTACCCTTATCTATTGTATTTGAGGGATCTAAGTCCCCCAGTACAATAGATAAGGGGGCACGGAGTGACGAGCTCCGTGCCAGTGTGGGACTCACCCGGGCGTGAATCGCCCGGAAATACCCACTAAAACCCCCCGGGGCCGTCCGCTGCATTTGGGATGGGGGCGACACGGGGTGGCTTTCGCAAGCACCGCCTCATCGTGCAATGGCCCAGCGGGGATGGGGGAGTATACACACTTCTCAACCCCACCTCTTCGCCCACCTCCCGTAGGAGGTATGACCTAGTTAGGTCGGTCAGCCGGGGGGCAGGATATACTTCCTGCCCCCCAGATGGATGATACCTTAACATTTCTAGAATTAATATTTTGTATGTTTTTTTTTGCGGCCGAGTGGATTAATTTTGTTACAAGTGTAAAAAAAAATCTGGTCAGTAGTCAGTTTGTAAAAATATCACATAATAGTAGTAGGTAACCGGTCGCCTAAATGTCATAAATGCTGCAAGTAAATGAACACTAGTGCGTACTTTATTTTGTTCGAGGAAAATATGACAGATGTAACGGGGCTTGAATAAAGTACGATATTTCATGTTTTTGGAATTATTCCTCATTGAGATCAAAAGTAGACTAAGAAACCTTCTTTTTGTGTAAATACGTAATTATTATATCTGTAAAAAACTACAAATTACTAGTATTCGAGTTACGAACTTTATTTCGCCTAGTATTTTGTATATTACTTATAAACTTATATTATAAACTATATAATAGGTTAATGACTAAAAGATTGAAATTATGAATATCGACATACGTATTAGTAATTAAAAATATCAATTAATGTTATAAAGTGCGTGCGATTTTACAATTTTGCGACTGAATTGAAAGACTGGCGAGGAAAATATTCACTTAAATAAATAAATTTTAATGGAAATTTTATTCATATGGGCTCTATATAATACTAAATAAATGTTATTATAGAATTTATAAATTATAAAGACATATTCCATTCGAAGCGACCTCGGCCGAGAGGCAACGGCGTGGAGGCGGGAAGTAGGGCGACCTAGGAACACTATTGGGAATTGGCAGGGTAGATCACATTGCGTGGACGATAGTGATGTCTGAAATGTAAATGTACACCCCTCTCTGTGCGCAACCGCTAACAACAGGTTGTAACTATGATTTGTATAGATTTAAAAATAATATGTTAAAAAAAAATATTAGTTATAAAAAAAAAGGAATTAGATCGAGTTTCTTACTGTCTCTTCTCGACTGTGTTGTTTTCCGAACCGTTTTTGACGTTCATATAAGCGCCTTATTAGGGCCTAATTTGAATGCGACGCGGTGCTTGCGAAAGCCACCCCGTGTCGCCCCCATCCCAAATGCAGCGGGACGGCCCCGGGGGGTTTTAGTGGGTATTTCCGGGCGCTTCACACCCGGGTGAGTCCCACACTCGCACGGAGCTCGTCACTCCGTGCCCCCTTATCTAGTGTATTGGGAGATTTTGATCCCTCAAATACAATAGATAAGGGTAGTGCGTAAATGCATTTCCCCCCGTCAAAAAAAAAAGGGCCTAATTTGAACAAAGATTTTTTTGATTTGATTTGATTTATTATTTTGAAGTCGGTATTGTTTTTAATTAAAAAAGTTTTTTTTCAGCAAAGAGATTGGACAGATACACGAAACAACTGTTAATTCATATATATATGTATGGATATATTTAGTAACCAGAGCTACAGAATAGCCATCTTCAATGTCTGGTAATAAAAAATGATTTTTTTCTACTGAAATATCTGTGCAATACAATATTTTCAATAGTAAATAAGTAACTTCACTGCACTTGAAACAATTTGATAGTTTCCTCAAAAAAATATTTTGATTTACTAAAATCTAAAATGTATCTAAAATGTTTAGCGAACAAGTAATGTTTTCAGAATGTAATTAGTACAAATTTCATTTCAAAATGAATAGAATTTGTGCTTATACCGTGGACGCAAAATACCTGTTCTGTGTACAAAATTTTGAGGCTCTGTTTAAGAAGAAAAACCATTAGCATTTCCGAATACCCAAAAGTTTATAACTCAAAAACAGTAGCAAAACGAAAATTTGCTTTATTTTAAGCTCGAAGTTATAGGAAGTCGAAGTAAAGAAAGCAGAAACAAAATCCCGTCAAGGAAACTTCCATTATTCGTCTGTGAATTTAATTTGAAACCGCAAATCGAATTGCTGGGCTGTCGTAAAACAAAAGTAAACATAGAGCAACTGCCGTCAGGATCCAAAAACGAATCGAACAAACTTTAAGGTTAATTATGAAACACATTAATAAACTTGTGTCGCGCGTACCGACTGTTTGTTCAGTCTCTATAAAACTTAAGCATATAATGGATCGCAAAATGTGTTTTTCTCGCATACCTACTTATAATACACGTGTGTGTTTTTGTGTCATTTCTAAAGCATTAAGTGTCTGGTTGTATCGGGCTCGGTGCATGATGCGATAGGGCTGACGACGAATATCATTAAATACATCACATAACATAATAAACGCACGCTATGAAAGTACTATCTTAAGAATCGTCTACTGAATCAATTTGAGATATTATTATATATTATTAATATAGGTCATTTTTTTCCTGAAAATAAGTAACTAATCACCCACTCCTTACCGTGTGGTGCCGGCCCAGAATAGTACCACCCCATATCTTCCCGTGGTTGTCGTAAAAGGCGATTAAGGGATATGAACCAGGAGATGGGTAGCAGCATCCTCTGATTACCTCTGATTTTTGGAGGAGACCTATGTCCAGCAGTGGATGTCTTATGGTTGCATGGATGGATGGATAAGCCGTTTGTCGAACCGAACGGCGAGCCGTCTTATGTCTTGACAGTACATTGGGCGTTTAAATAAAAATTTAGAACCACGCTCATAAGTTTCGTTTAGATGCCAAAATAGGCCTCTGAAAATATGAGCCCTTAATATTAATGTTTTCCGGATCACAGTTTTCGATTTCCTATAAGAATAACAAAGGGAAAAAAATATTTTTTTCTGATTTTTATAACTAATGAACGATAAGTTGCAATGCATTGCCATCGAAAATTTGTCGTAGAGAATTAAAAGTTCTACAAAAAAGACCTGATATCATTTTTCGATGAATCAACTACACATATTTTGTGCGTAGATTTGTAATGTGACCACACTACTCGTCCACAGTGGGGTATAACTAATTTCATAAATAAACAATATTAAAACACATGCAAGCAAATTTGTTTCGTCTGTATTATGATTAGTACCCAGCGAACGTTGCCTTATCCGTGTGATATATATGTACTAATAAATAAAACCAAAGTGTCTGTTTGTAAAAACATTTTTTTTTACTAAATAACATATGCACGGTGGTGGGGCATTCTCTAATAATGCCCGCCTGGGTTACCATCCTCAAGTTTGAAAACCTGTCGATAATACCAATAGGTGTGTTCCGGGAGCATCGCTTGAGAACCAGTATTTAGGCTTAGTGTGTTTAACCATTCTGGACTACATCGTGACTTAAAATCAGGTGAGATTGTAGGCTCAGTAGCCTAAATCGTGTAAAAAAAGAATTAATGATTTTTTTAAATAAAAATTCTAACCTATACCAAATATACAAATTTAAATTTTTTTTTTGTCCATATGTCGGCCTGTTTGTTCCGGGTAATCTCCGGAATGACTTGACCGATTTTAACGGGACTTTTTTGGTAGATAGTTAAAGTTTCGCTGCGTAACTTAGGTTACTTTTAATTTTCGAAAATAATTAGGGCTCCGCGTAAATAAAATTAAAACTCGTGAAATTTTGAATAAAATCTGATTCAATGCACAGATTCACTAAAAGATGCTTGAATTTGTGAGAAGTATCTATGCTTTTTGTTAGTACCAAAAATAATTTCAGGAAAATTATTAGGGTTCCGCATAAAAAAATAAAACACAAAAAGTTTGGAAAAAAGACTATTCAATAGTCAGTTTTACGGGCAAGTACTTTAATTTATGAGAAATAATTTTCGTTTATCTTTACATAAAAAAAAAATAGGAAAATAATTGGTTCCGGATAGAAAAAATGAAGAAGAAGAATACATGAAAAGCGAGCGCAGAAACATGAAAGGAGGTTCTAATTGGAGTGTTCGAGGATGTGCGTTATTCTTGTTACATGCTGTATAATTTTCTCTGTTGTGCACTCATTTTCGCCCGGAGATAGGCTTACACTCTTTAGAATTGTGCTCAGCTCGAAGAGAATGTATTGATGAGCATTTTGTTGGCGATTTAATTAATGAGACATTCTACAACTTTCTATTTACAACTATGAATATCATATTTTTTCAACACTGACGATGGAAATTTTATAAAATTATCGCAGTGAATCATTTGAATCTAAATAATTATATTAAGATATTTCCTTAAAACGTCGATTCTAAAACGAGGATGGCACCTTATAGTAAGCACGCTTCACGCTATCGTACTGTTTTTGCTTCGGGTAGAACCCTAAAAAAGTTTCAACTTTCCGTGTAACAACATTGTTATGATGAACACATAGATTATAAGATATTTCTTAATGTCAGCATCATTTGAAAGCAAGTAGACTAAGTAGTAAGCCTAACCGTGTTTTAGATATATTAGCATATCCAGGTGCAATTACGATTAAATGTGAAAGTTATACATGTTAAAAAATATAGTATATTATAAAAACAAAATTGTCACAACCCTATGATGGCGATGACGAAATTATACGGAACAGAATTCAGTGCCGGCGCACGTCGCACGCTACGGGCGCGCGGACGATTTCCGTCTAGTTACGAACGCGACCGGTACCGTGGAGCGTTTCATCCTATCAACTTCGATTACGCGGTTTCACGATGCAATTGTAAAAATACAAGATTTATTTATTCATATCATATCATATCTATTTGTAAATAAAACAAAATAGTGAAATACTTTTCATTCTTTCATTTCTAAACTTGGACTTAACAAATCGAAAATTTTGAACACAACGTATTGTTCGTATTAATTTCTGTTTTAAATAAACTGATATCATCGTCTTCGTCTACATATTATCTATGTATTCATTGCTTTTTCCAATATCGGTTAATATTCTCAATTTTTATAATCCAAAACGAACGGCGCCCGCCGCCGAACAGATCGACAGAACACCCATCACCATTTGCCACTGGCATGTCAATCTTTTCGAAGTTTCTCAGAATCTGTATATGTGTATATACAGATTGATCTTGTAACGTGACTAGTTGAATCAACAAATATTTTCTTCTGTTTTCCATTACCGGCTCATGATCCATGACCTGCCTTCCAAATAATATACGCAATATTTATTTTTAGCGAATTGAAAATATTTAGACCTTTGAATTACAGTGAATATAAGCACTGTTAGATAAATGTCTATGTAGTAGAACAAGAAACACACGCTTGTGTATTCAGCTAAGGAAAGAGACGATTTGCCACGATACACCAAGTTAAAAATCAGTAAACCTATTCCTAAAATGGATGTATAGGCAACTGTTGATAGATATTTATTCAGTTATTTTACTGGTATTGAATTCAAAGTAATTTAATAAAGACAGACTAGATCAGGGGTCATTATGACATACGCTTAAATAATCTTTATTCTCAATTATTGTAAATGCTAAAGTCTCCTTATAAGCCATAACTTGACAATTACTAAATCAATTTACATGTTACAATTTGAAATCATTTATATATGTTACCTGGTCTTGTTTCAGTAAGTACCAATTTTGTTACATTACGTAATATATTAAATAACATTAATAAAGTGTAATACACAGTCTGATGATTTAATAATGACAATCAACAAGTTCTCTTGAATTACTAAATAATTGAATATTTAAGAGAAATAATGCATTGAATAATTGTGAAGAATTGAAATTGTTCCATGGGAGCGAAGCCGCGGGGCAGAGTTACTAAATAAATAAAACATACGTCGAAAACTTATGAGAGATTGTTCGAAGGCAATAAACAGCTCAATATTTCACCAAAGGGAAAAACCCCTGCGCGCCAGAGATGGAAATACAAAAGGGAACGGAAATTCGGACGTAAAAATAAATTTCCCCTGGCCCCGGGGCCTATTCAGGACGATTGTGGAGATAAATCAAAAGTTGAAACACAACGCGAGAGGGACGGAGTTCAGAGGCACCGCGCTCTGTCGAGAGCCGACGACTGAATACCGTGCGCGCCATTCACAGCGTGTATTTTATCATTATGTAATTGCGACTATAGTCTGCACACAATTTGCTTCCTTATAATGCTTTCAAAATTAAACTAAATCATTAAAAGAAACTTATTTATTATAGAGAGCATCTATTTTTTGAAATATATTATATAGAGTACTTATACGTGTTATTTTACCTTATTCATATTTATTTATTTCTATTTTATAATAATAAAAGAGAAATGAATGAGCCAATTCAATATTAAGTAGTCTTTTAAGAAGTGGAGACTGATAGTTTTGTAATCGTGCACAGAGATTGCAACAAAGAAAGTTTGCTTTGTGAAATAGACGTACTTTTTCTAAACTATAGAACTATTGCGCTTGATTTCTGTGATATATACCAAATGTTAAAAAAAGCGATTAAGGGTCTTCGTCTACATTTATCGTGGTCAAGATTCTAACCAGACTAGGTACATTTTGTGACGTAATCAAAAAAATATCGACTAAAAGTCGCAGATATAAATAATAAACGCATCGTAAACAGTAAGGCTCTTTATTCACCGGACGAGTGTCGAGGGAACAATCTGTCATCTCGGCGCCCTCCGTCGCGTAGTAGAGACTGGAACAAAACTCTTTTGAGAGGGAGTGTAATTAGTTGCGCTGATTCGAAGTCTGAGTCTCGGGTCGAGCCTCTCGAGTGCCACTCACTTAATGCGCGACAGAAGGCCGGAAAACTCCCCAGTAAATTGAGAAAAGATTATTTTTCAAACGATGCTTTTGTATTAATTTTACTCGAAAAATATTTCGTCTTTACTCAAATATAATGTTGATTTTTACTCAAAATTTAGGTCGCTCGATATACATATGAAATCAATTGGAATACTTTATCGTCAATTGGTGTGTAAAAATCAATTTGACGTTACTTATGGAGATAATCTGTTTTCTATTCCAAGGCCCAGTGGGACCTCTCCCAAACGTGACGAGCGTTGACATGGGGATGAAAGAAGGTAATTCAATGTTCATATAAACTTCATAAAACTACGTCAATTATTGGCAGTTTATTTAACGGTCTATCGGGAAGTTAGGTAAATAGAAGCGACACAATTACGCGTCACTGGCGGGTGTAACATTTAGTGGCCAGTCTCTCAACCTTAAATTGCCCACCGCACACTTTGAAACATCTTAATTTTTTTGGCTTTTTTAGACTGTACTTTTAATCTGGCCATGCCCCCTCTGCGTTATCTCAATGCCCTAATTTTCTCTGGGGGTGTTATCGCCCACGTTGAGTACCTAGGATTTAGTGTAAGTTAGTCGCGAACCAGTTAGACACAATAGCTATGTTCACACTTCACTAATTATTTTTTTAGATTAGATTATTTTGCTAAGTGTCCCGTCAAACAATAGACTATAAATAAAGCTGATGACATAAACAAAAATCTGATCATAGTTGTCAATCTCTTAAGCATTTTAATTTTATCCCAAAGAGAGAGCGTACTATATTAAGCTATGACGTCACACTTTACGTGTTTTTTTACATTTTCTATATCTACCTACAATTAGTGGTTAAGTTTGTAAGTGTCTAAGAACATTTTTATGTGCGAACAATAAACGGTTCTCCGAATAATTTGTGTTTGTGTTTGGGAGGCGTGTCCCGCCGGCGATCTGATCCAATAGCTATTTATGCGTTCTTATCGAAATTCAGTTTGTCAAATAATTTGTTTCATCTCGAAGTATTTATTTGGCAGAGTTTGTACAGTGTTTGTTGTTGTACAGAATTGTCAATAGGGTCTAGTAGAGCTCTTACACGTAGAGTGGCCTTACTTCCCTAATTTTATATATTTCGGACTCTACCACACCCTCGTGGCAATCCGTTTTTAGAAATAATTATATTCTGTCTTTGAATTAGAGGATTGTGTAATAAGATATTAGGAACATTTATTTTACCGGAAAGTGATAGAGCTTCCCCTCTCGATCCACACCAAAAAATTTAAACGCTTTTATCTCAGAATGTTATTAGCAGATTAATTCTGCTAATAAATCAAATTTAATATTATTTTTTTATAGTTGTTATATTTTTCACTTAGCCTGTTATTTTCAATAAAATAAACAGCAGACAACTTTAAACTTTATTAGATCACCTATAACGTACTTGCAACGGGTTTTGTCACGAGTGTACTTTATTACGATGTTAATATTTATATGTGCTTACTCAGGGCCTAATAAAATATTTTTTGATTTTGTCGTGAATGCAATCAATAATAGAATACTGTGATTATTCCAGGCAGCTGTGCTCTAGGCGACGTGGTCTACGTTTCGGGTGACGATTTCCCTGGTTCGGATCCGTGCGAGAAATGCAAGTGTACGGACGGTGAGGTGCAGTGCTTGAAGCAACAATGCGAACCGAGACCTGGTTGCAAGGCGCTCCACCGTCCCGACCATTGTTGCCCCACTTACCAATGTGGCAAGTTGAATTATTACATTTTAACTGGTTCGCGACTACCTGAAGCACTTTATAACCAAATACTTTATGAAAAATAATGTCTTTGCTCCTGAAATTGGATATAAAAACAAGCAAATTTTACCTGAGAAACTAATAACTGGTTTTTATAGTTTCACAGTGATACCGATATCAATTTAGAGTAAACTAATAACACCAAGGGTTTAATAATTAAGTAATTTACGTAATAAATAGCGGTGGTTAATCTAGTGTGGTGGTGAGGCCGGACTCGCGACTGGTGGGATACTGCGCTTCGCTAGAGCTAGGGTAGGACAAGAAGGGTGTCTGAGCGATCCCGTGTTTGCTCCAACTAGGTGGCGGGAGGTACCGGGGGGTTTAGTGGGTAGTGACCAACGGCGCTTATCGCTGCGAGTCCCACACTAATCCTGTGTTACAGCCTCTCGCGCTTTCGTGCGAGAGACTGTCACACATCTTCGTTTCGTTTCAACCAGATCTGGAAGGGGGGGTCCCTATCAGATCTGGCTGGACGGCTAGTGCGTAAATGCATTCCCCTCGAAAAAAAAAAAAAAAAAAGGACAAGAAGGGTGTGGTAAAAAGCCCATACGATTAGTGCAATGGAACCTGGATTACCGAATATTGAATAGGGATTGCAATGAGAATTGAAAACAATATAGAAGAACTGTAAGAATATGTAATACATAATGTCTAGGTTAAGTAAGTTAAGTTTAAGTTAAACATAAGTTTGTATAAAAGATAGGGAAGACAAAAAATAGAGACAAAAGAAATAAAGAAAAAAGGGAAAACATAAGAGGTTAAAGAACCAGTCTAACAAAGAAAAAAAGGGGATTTGGGGGGAATCGTTGTATTTTATTTAAAACCGTTGATGCCAAAGTCCCTGATCATGTCAGGGGGGCCTTTTTATATATATAAAAAAAAAAAATAATTAAGTAAAAAACCACTGCACTATTCAGATAACAATTAATTTTAAATTATGTATTGATTAACATTTTTTCAATTGCTAGATCACGCTAAAATGATGTTTGTTTCCGTATGATATCATTCTTGTCATAATGTTTAACACATGAACGTAATATTATTTGTAAATTCTAATCTAGCAACGAATCTAAACATTTTTAGCGTTTATTTTTGCGGTTGTATCGGTAGCGCAGTTGTATTACATACGACTGCCGTTCTGAGGTCTCGGGTTCGATCCCCGGGTCGGGTCAAGTGATATTGGGCTTTTTCTACTCAGTATCATCCCGGAGTTTGGAATTTGTGCCCGATATGGCGACAGGCTCGCCCCCTGTCACATCTGGGACGGAACTAAGCTCGGCGAAATGTGGGTGGTGTAGTTCGCTATTTCACCTCTGCCTAACCCTTCGGGGAAAACAGGCGTGAGCATATGTATGTATTTTTTGACAACTAGCAACATCCTCGATCATATTTCCTCTATAAAGTAAAGAAATATATTTAGGTTTCCTCTTTTTCTATGTTCTAAATAATAGTTAGCTAGTTATCTTTAATGTAATCTATATGGAAAATGGGGGTCTTTGAGGGGCCATCACCTCAAAACTATGGGATCAGGGACCGGGATGGGATCATTACCATTCGACTCTTCCTAATTTTTTTTATTTACTCTTATGTACATTATTTCCGCTAGTGAAAAAGAATACTATCATTTTTTTATCATTCATTTGTTTTTTTTACTTTAGGCTATATCACGCAGTGTAGAATACAAGAAACTCGGGCGGAGCCGCGAGCACCAGCTAGTATAATATATTTAAAAAATGTACGTGGAATAATTTATTGGCATATTGTTTTCAGAATGCGAACAGGAAGGTCGGGTGTACGGCAACGGCGAGAAGCTTGTCGACCCGGCGGACCCGTGCCGTGTCTGCTATTGCCAAGGTGGTGAAGTGGTATGCCGAAGGATTGCTTGCTTCCTGAGAGATGACTGCACGCCCAGGCTGGTACCTGGTAGATGCTGCCCCGAATATGACAACTGCCCTGTTAGAGGTCATTATCACTTCCGATATAATTAAAAAAAAAAAAATATTATAGTAACTAATTTCTGTTTTACTCCGAGTTTGGTAATTACAATAATAATAAATCTGTGAACCTAGAAAGTTTGCAAGTCTGTATTAAAACCATTATGAGTATTTGAAGTAAGACGAATATTATTCTTATTTAAACTGGCATTTGATTCGTAACTTTTTAATGTTTAATAATAATTGGTTATTTTATTTTCAGGCGTTTCATCTCTTCCCCCTTCAATGCCTTCTAAGACCTCAACAATAGAAGAGATTAAAAGTAATGCTGCCTACACACCACCCAGAGAAAATATAAAGCAAGAAATCACAATTAAAGAAATAACACCGGTTTCGGAGATACCAGCCATCACTGAAGTTAAAATAAAAGAGATTCTACCTTCGCCAAGTATCGAAGTAGCCGAATACTCCTCATCTAAATCTCCGTTGATACCCCGTGAAGCCACCTCTGAAAAGAATACTAAAAATGAAGTTGATTTACTTAAAACAGAAGCGCCTACAATTATAGAAGTTCATTCTTCGCTAAACGATGAAATTGCGAAATCTGAAGTTGTTGATAGTGATGATGCAACTCCATCAAAGATTAGTTTTTCAACGCAAGATTCGATCAACAGTGATATTTATCCATCAAATGTTCCCATAATTGTTTCACCGTCTACTATTCCAAAAGCTTTGCCAGTGGCAACTACAGCTAAACCTTCTATTATAGAAGAAGAAGATCCGTCTCTGTTTGATCATAACCCAGCATTCCCACCACTACCAGACGATTTATCTGTACTCAGTAATCATGGCGATGAGATTGTTCCAGAACCATTTTCTGACTTTGATCACGTCCTTGGCCATGATGTTGGAGTACACAATATACCGACTGAAGCAAAAATTGAAGAGCATTCGACTACTGCGTCAAGAGAAATTTCAAATAATCCTGTGGCGACAGAAAAAGAGATAGAAACATCAACAAAGTTTGAAGATAAAATTACAACGGAACCATCTGTTTCTACGGAAAGCCCTAGTTTAAATTTAAGATCTGCTATTTCATCAGAGATGCTTAATGTTCCATCTTACAATCCTAAAGATATAATTGATGAGTCAGATGATAGTTCAACTACAGGAGAACCTGTTTTTGCATCAGTGATTCCGTCAACTAATATAAATAAAAAAGTAGAAGCCATATCTTCAACAGACTCTGAAATTCCAATTGAAGCACTTTACACGGACTACACTACTTCAGGAGTATCTGAAACAGACAGGCTACAAGAAACTTCACTATCTGAGACTAATTCAACGTATAACGAACAAACTACCAGCTCAGTAGCAAAATCTAATGTTGCTACGGAAATAACATCGCAAACTGAGCTCAGTTCATTAGCCATTGAAACGAGCGATCAGAAACCGCATGAGACGGACTTAGCTGCTAAAGAAAGAAAAATGTCGACCTCTGATCCCTTCCTCACTAGTTCACGTATATCGTCACCTGGATCTGAAGTTATAACCGTATCAAAACCAACATCCGATAACGATAATGCATTTGAAAATATTGAAACAACGGCAATTATTTTAACACCATTAAGTTCATCAGAAACCGCCACTGATTCTGTTGAGCTGATAAAAATCTCTGGTGATCAAGATAAAAAAGCTGCCATTATCGAAAATCCAGCTGAAAGAACAAATAATGTTTTAAAAGAATTAATCAATTTAGTCAGCGATGTGGCTTCTATAAGTGACCACACTGAGACGCCAGAGTTTATTCCAGTTACCGTTTCAACTGGCATCTCTGATTCAGAAGAACTTATTCCCGTGAATAGCGCTTATAAAAAGAAAAACAATTCCAATCAGAATTCCATCACTGAAATTCCAATGAAAAGCAAGAATTCGAATGCGAACAAACAGAATATTCTAGAAATTGAGGACGAAGATCCCGGACATATAACTGATTCACCGTCCCCCAACGATAAAGTGGAGCCCACAACACGTCGACCAATCATCGATAACGTCTCTGATAAGAAACCGGAGAACAAAGTCGGGAATAAAGATATTGAAATAATAACACAGTCGTATGTGCCAACAATCAACAGACGGCCAACCAAGGTTGTTATGAAGAATGAGACTGAAAGCTTACCTAAGATACCTGATATCGCTCCAGTTACTAACTCAGCGGAGATGGTGACAGAAATTATCAATGTTTCAAGCGAAATAGCCACTGAAATTCAAGATTTATTGTCAACAGAGAGCACAGCTCAGTAACTGGTCAACGTTGTCTTGAACCTCTTTGTGGTAGCACTGCATACTTCTCAATATGTGAATTGTGTAAGGTAGTTTAGACCTAGGTGAAAAATGAAATCCACGCAAAGTTGAAGCCATTTGAGAATTGCATCATGCTATAACACAAAGCTCTGAGCATTTCGTAGATAAAATGTTTCGTTAACGAAACAGTCAGTATAACTTAGTAAGTAATTACATAGAATCTCTTTCAGAATTTACTTATTGTTCCATGTCAATTGTACTCCCGTCTGTTCGTGTGCGGGTGAAAATAATAGTGTTTACTTTAGTATAAGTAGTAGTGACCCGGCCGCTGTCCGGACAAAATTTAGCGTTAATTAGCTGGACGAAATATTTATAAGTGTGGCTCAATTTAGACGGAGTCACGCGACTTTATGTGTCAAATAACGAGTTAGATTCTCGTTTTAGGGAGTAAGTTATTTATTTTTTTAGTGAGAGATCCCGAGTGATTGTTAGGTTAGCAACCAAGCTAGTCATGAAGTGACAGAGCGGGCCTCGAGCCGCGCTCCCTAAGCCACGTTGCCATTGCTGCTAGCTTTTAAAGAACATGACAAATGCAGACACTAATTTTAGATACATAAAAATTTAGTTTTAGGTTCATTTAGTTAGGTCTCAGTGAGGAGGGACTGTGTCGGCCGGCGGTGACGCGAACGGACCTCGCCCGCAAACTCATTATATTGCCGTGTTATATAAACAGAATTGGTACAAAAACGAATTTAGAATTATTAAAACAATATATACTATATGAATTGTTTAGGTCTAGTTTGTTTAGCATGTACATGTGAATTGCACATTATTTATATATTGCACAAAATACCGGAACATTTAACCGGGAAGAATTAGAGGATACAGTATTTCATTAAACATTATGAATGTTTTAAAAATATATTTTATCGAAAATTTAAATAAAAAAAAACAATTGTATTTCTGGTAATTTTTTTTTGATGAATCGTGTATAGAGGTTTGCAGTCGGTTCGTTTTGTTGTGTTGTGTTGTGTTCTTACACTCCTGTAAGATGCTGTTCATTGCTCCGGAAGACCGCATCTTTTCCCGGGCAATAAACGCATGCGCTCACTGTATTATTATTTCGTTTTTTTTTTTACAAATAAAAAAACTTAGACTGATTGTTGTTTTTTTTTTTATTTATACCCACTATTGGATTATCATTTTTGCATTGTAGTGAGAATCAATCATTTCATTATGGGGTTGTAAATATTTTTACACCAGAAAAAGAGTTTAATACTGCAGCTGAACGCGACACGACCGTTCTTGTGTTTGTCATCTTTGGTTCGAGCTCGACAAAATGTCGGCTTTGTCTTGATATTGTAGACATACTTTAAGAACGAAGTTTTCGAAATTCAATCACCGTGTGGGAAAACTTGATGATACTGCTGATGCACATCTATAGGTATTGGCGGAAGGTTTTTAAATTGGAGACCTGTAGGTGAGCAGTAGAAAATTCAATACTACTATGGTATGATTTCATGACAATATATTCCTTCATCAAAAGTTCAGGCTTGCATAGAATAGAATGTGTGGATTTGGAGGTACGTTGATTGATGCAGTACATTACCACTGAACCGTCGTCGTTCCAAATCGATCACACTTCTGAGAGGGGTAAATACAGAAGTTGTATTTAAAACGTAAAAGGTATACCGTATAAAAAGGTATACAGTGTACTAGAAGGAAGACCGTGTTTGATAAGCTAGCATATACTCGTACGTATGCACCGTTGTGTATTAAACTCTAAATTAATTTCTAAAGAAATATATATCTATGTTAATAAAGAAAAGTGTCTGTTTGTAATATCAAAATAAAAAAATAGATATTTATTTATTTATATGGAAAATTTACAGCAATAAAGCACTAAAAACATACAAAAATTAGCCAATTACAAATTTTCATGAATATATAATAAACTTTATAGAAAATACACATGTGAATAAAGTCACGTTATATTAGAATTATTTTACCCAAAATTTGTAAAGAGACAATGATAATAAACAGTTAAAAGATGACATATGATTAACAAAAGAAGTCCAGGTTCAGCTGTCCTCTAGTTATACTAAATAAATGGAGAATACCCAGTCATTCACAGTTCACCTCTTATTGTGTACTAAGAAAGGATAGGAACGGGTTTATGTGAGAATGTCATCACAGCACATTTGAATGGATTAAGATCCAGCTGATTTAAACTACAATAAGTAACCAGACGATTCAAATCGGATTGCAATGCAACCGTATCGTCAGTTGAGTTAATCTTAGAGTAAATTTTCATATCGTCTGCAAAGGATAACAACTGTGATGATTGTAGGCATACGCTAATATCGTATAAAATAAATAGCAATGGTCCGACCAGGGAGCCCTGAGGCACGCCGCTAGGGATGCACGTCCAGGCAGATACATATTACATACATACATACAGATTATTTAAAACTATAACTAGATTTCGATTTTCTATTTATGAGATTAACCATCTTAGAAGATCTCCATGAATTCCAATATTTAAAATTTAACGCAACAAAATATCATGATTAATACGATCAAATGCTTTACTGTAATCAGTGTAGATTATATCTGCCTGAACACCTTTATTCATAGCTTATATGATATGAAAGTATAAACGATATCTATCTATGTGTGTTCCTCCTGGCCGCTTGTTATGATTGGTTTTATACAATTTGTTTTTGTAACATTTCTTATTTGTAGTTTTTCTATTAGTTTATTTATGTCAACTGTCTGTTTTATAGCACATCTTACACGTGCGCTCTGCTAATCGAACATGAGTTTTTAATGGATTCATTGAGGAGGCCATCTAAGAAGGATCATTTTAAAATTTGATATTTAGAACGCCGAGTGTGCAATAGAATTTTGATGCGAATAAGAAAAAGGGGTCGAGAGACAGAGGACGTAAAATAAAACAAAACGTCGGTCTGAATTACGATACAAAATATTATTATATATATTGTAACAAGAAGGTAGCTGGTTAAAAGAAGACGCCGCCACGGTGACGCCGCCACGGTGACGCCAGTTAGACGCATAAACGAAGGCTTCGACTGAGGAATAAGGCGTCGACGCATTACTTACTTTCGAACGGCCCGTACCATACGGACGTACTAGGGAATGGCGATACAATTATTATATGTGATAACTGTTAGCCTAAATAATATTTTTTTAATTCATTCCTGGTAGTTTTTAATAATATATTACTTCGAGATATAGATATCCTGGATGACAAGGAACGATGCTGCACCCGTGATATAATTAAGGGTGGAAAATTATTAAAGAAAGGCTTCCAAGGATTGTGACCGGCAGCGAGAGGGTCGTACCCGCTCACGAACGAGCGTCTGGCCAGGATCTTCCCTTAGCATGATTGATATATAGCAGGTTTTTTAAATTCTTTGTTTGTTTATTTGTAATACCTGTTTGTTTGTTTTTGTATATTGTTGTCTGTTCCAGGCAATCTCTTTTTTGTTACATAGCTGAAGTTAATGCGCGTAAGTTAGGGTACTTTTGTTTTTCGTAAATAATTGTTAGGTTTCCGCGTAAAAAAAGTAAAACTCCTAAAATTTTGAATAAAATCCGATTCAACAAACAATTTAACTGGTCGGTGTTTGAAATTGTGAGAAGTATCATTGCTTTTTGGTAGTACCAAAAATAATTACAGGAAAATTATTAAGGTTCCAGATAAAAAAAAACAAAGAACTGTAAAAATAAAAATGATTCAATGGTCAGTTTTACTGACAACTGCTTGAATTTATGAGAAATATTTTTGTATTTTGTAGTACCAATTATTTAGGAAAATAATTAGGATCTCGTGTAAAAAAATGAAAACTCATGAAATTATGAACCAAATACGATTCAAGGGACAGCGCCATCAACACATTATTTTCCAATGATTATTTAAAAACTGAATTAAGCAGTGAAGAATATATGAAACGCGGGCAGAGCCCCGGGCACAGAGATAATTTAATAATAAATAAGCTTTATTAACGGTTATTAGAGAAACCTTAGAAATTATGATGAAATTTTAATGATTTAGTGTAGTGATACAGCGTATTACAACATACGATCTTCCAGGAATTTAGGTACATATATTTCGCAAAGTTCGTTAGATATGATGACCATTGCGAAAAAAATTTACTAGAGACTATGGTAACAAATCCTATTGATTTGAAAATATAAATACGCTCGATCGTTCAATATCTCGGCTGCCGCATCTCCTGTATTGGTGTCAACGATGTATAGACTTTATAATTGTAATATGAAATTATCGAGTACAGAAAAACACGCCATGTTATTTCTCTTGTCTTTTCTTTACTGTCTTTCTGAATAAAAAAGAAAAAAGGATGCGTGGTAAATAGTCATCAAGAAATCTTTTGGACTGTTCCATGTTTGTGACTCTTGGCGATTTTGTGATATCAATAATCAATATCAATCATGCCCGAATATTTGGAGAGCGGCCGACACTTCTGTTGTGTTTCCTTTATGGCTAAAACTTGTCCGGGTCATAGGTCACTTTTGCCTATTAACTGTTCCAACTGACAAATAATACTTTCTCGCATTCATTAGGTAGTGGAATGTTTTAAAAAAATAATCGCTGAAAGCAATATATAACGTGTCGATGTTATAATCTGAATATCGAATGTCACCTTTACGCAAGAAGACTAAATAAGGAAGGGCACTAAACACGTCGCTTGGAAGGCCTTAACCACTAACCGATTCACCGCGAAAGGATTCCCCTCGACCCAGTTTCAATTCTGTGCGCATTTCATAGTTAAAATGTTTTACGTGCGTGTTTTAAATAACTACACGGACCGTTTCGAATAAAAGTCATAGTATAGAGGTTACACGGGATGACGGGAGCCAAGCGGGGTTGTTTTAACTCTGCTACAAATTGAATGCAAAAAAAACATCTAGCTTTTCAGTTGCTATTCATGGATTATAAAACGTAAATCATAGAGTTGTAGGGTTCTTTTGATCCTTTTTTACACTTTATATGCAGCAGTGCTTTGACAACAATCTCGCCTAATGGTAAGTGGCAATGTGGTCCAGGATAGTAAACACATTAAAGCCTCGTACCTCGAAGTACGAGGTGATAGTCAAATGATGCTGGTGGAACACACTTATTGATACTTGAAAACAAGTTTCCAAGTTTGAGGGTGGTAAATACGAAGACGGGCATTATTAGAAAATTACCTACGACCATGCTATGGCTTCCTCACGATTTTTCTTTCACTAAAAGCGCAAGCTGATTTTAGAGTTGGATAGGTCGGCTCGAACCCGCGTCTGTTTGACTTGAAATCCGACCGCACTACTAGCTGCGTCATCATCGGTATAGAACCGATGACGATGGGCGATCTCCTATGAGTAGATCCACAGAAGAACTTGATGAAGGTCACAAAATCCGCTAGTTGAGAGATCCGTAAAATCGGGCGTTTTTACTTGGGGACCTATTCCCAGTAACGGATATCTTAATGTTGATGATAATTAGTCATTGAATATATAATTTATGAAGAATTGATATTATTAGACTAGAAAGCGGAGTCGTGGCACTTAATTATTATTCGTATTAAGAGGCATATAAAACAGACACGTAAAGATGCACATAAGAGATGTACAAAACAAATCACTAATTCGTTCTAATCATTTATAGCGTGAGAATACGAATTTCTATTTTAAATTAGTGAAAGGTCACGGCTTTTCTAATATTAATTGTTGTGTCACAACACATAGCTCCGGTACATCACTAGCGCCTCGAGGGCAGAGGTCATGCGTCGCGCTGCACCGATCGTTCCCTCCTCACTATGACGTAACCGAGTTAATAATGGTTTTAGTTTTGTCTTTGATAATAATTAGCAACTGGCATTGCTTGAAATGTTACTTGTTTTATTTTGGTTGATAGGTTTCGTTTTTAGACGCGTTATAGCCGCGATTAGAAAAATTCACACATTGAAACCATGAAAGGCCAGTTGTTTTGTGGTCGGTTACTGCTTCGTTAAAAAAAAGAAAGTTTATAATTAACAAAGAACCAATCTAAACACTTTCGCCATAAAATATATAGGATTAATCGTGGCTTTAGATATATTTAGTACTAGCTGTGTCCCCGCGGCTACACCCGCATTTCGTATTATTTTTTGGTCCTAAGATAAAGTAAAAATATTTCTCATAAATTCAAGCACTTGCCCGTAAAACTGACCATTGAATCGGATTTATTCACAATTTCCATTTTGTTTTTTACGCGGAACCTTAATTATTTTCGAAATTTAAAAGTACTCTGAGTTACCCGGAATAACTTCACCTGACTACCAAAAAAAGTCCCGTCAAAATAGATTCAGCCGTTCCGGAGATTATCCGGAATAAACAGACAGACGGATAAAAATGTTAAAAATTGACATTTTGGTATAAGTATTATGTATACATTCATATAAAATTAGTATAAAATTGTTATTTTGAGATTACAAACAGACACCTCAATTTATTTTATTAATATAGATTAACCAAAACACTTGTCAGACATATTGTTGGTGTTGTTGAAATATACATCATTAAAAACATTAAATGTTAACATAATAAGTTTGTGAAAAGGGGCACATGTAGATCAAGGGCTTACTAACGAGCGGTTAGGGCGGGCCAGTGGAGAAAGGTGGTTGGTTCATTGACCAGGAAAAATAACTATATTGCAAAATCATACATTTACAATGTTTAAGGATTTATAACTCCAATTAGAGAAACAATACATTAACTTGATAAGTGAATAAAGTCCTCGATAAGTATTACAATTGTCTTATCATCATGCAAACGTGTCTGAAAGGACACATTCTGGATGGACATGAAATGACGCAGGACCCTATTCACTCGATTCCTTCACACAATTCTTCGCTCAATATCACAGACAAACTTTCCATCTCTCCTAACCTTTGACCCAAGTATACAAACTCTTCTTCTTCTTCTTAGTTAATGGCAATCTGTGTGTACACACAATTTGTGCCAATGTCATGTGGGTAAGATTTTCAATCATGTATCAGCGTTACCAAGCTCCAACAGAACGGTGGCCTATCCTGCTCGAACTTTCCATGGAGCTTTGTCGGCACCTCAGAATGTATGCTACGCGTTGTCTTCTATAATAAACTTAACTTGAACACAATAACTAAACTATTTCACACAAAACGCCACCAACCAGATTACATGATATAGAGGCAAGTACACAAGTTTAATGAATTAAAGAAAACAATCGCTACATGTCAGACTGAGATCCCGCCAAAAACTCGTATACAAACTCTTTCACTTGTTCCACTAGTTTTTCGTCAATCAAAATTGCGCATTCTGTCACATTTTCTTCTTAAAATGTGGATGTTCACGCTCAACATCTACACGGCGCGATCGCTGGAACGTGAACGCATTCTCAACGAACCAATCGATTTTAAATATCTAGTCGTTAAAAAACACTTGTAAATTAGTAACGAGATTAAACGCACAATCAGTAAAAAAAACGCAAATTATTTTATTTCTCAAGCCGTTCATGTACATAGCTGTAAAAAGCCTATACAGTGGACTATAAAATAATAATAAATTTAGGATTAAAAAAAATAGAATCATAAAAACTTGTTATAAATGGCTCACTAATACTGTCGAGTCAATTTGTGGAAAAAAATTTAAGCATAACTATCCTATAAGAACTAACTTTACAACGATGCTGCCGCGATACACCTATATAAATGTTTGGCAGCATATCACTATGCGATATGGTGTTTTTTTTCTTTACCCAAAACTGGGACTTAATGTGAGTAGTTCGAACTATTTTAAGCTATAGCTGACCGATGACCACTTAAGCAATAATCTAAAAATTTTACATTAATTATTTCTTTAAATAAAACATTACGTACAGATCTTCGGAACGAATGCATTACTAGGTAACAAATTCAGTGGAGTATGCGCCAAGATCTTGTAAACATGTACACATGATATATAAAGGCAAATTATTGGCAAATAGTTCAGATGGGTTGCGCGGACGCTCATGTTGCACATAACATTTCTAAAGTTTCTGAAACGTTGCATAATATTTTATTACCGTGATTTTAGATGTTAATGATTTGGAGTTACATTGTTAATTGGTTATGATTATTATTAGTTGGCAGAATTAAGTTTTTTTTTTGTAACAACGAATTAGCTAACAGTCATGAACGCTATCTTGGGTCGGGCAACCCTACAACTTGCCGGGACGACGCGGAGTATGCAGGAAAGATCAAGAAAGGAAGGCGGCGGACGGCACCGTAGGGTTTTAGTGAGTATTCCCGGCGCTTCACGCCGAGCGAGTCCCGCATAACTCCTATCAACTTAACCGGGGAGATTTACTCTCTTCCTAAGTTGGTAGGGCAATGCGTAAATGCATTTCCCCATGTTAAAAAAAACCCGTACTACTTACGATAATCACGGTAAAAACAGCATAAATTTTCCATGAAAAAAGTACATGTCTATATTTGATTTTTATATCCTTTTATTAAACTTACCAGGGTTAATTGTGTAATATAATATGTTCTGAATATTATTAATATTGTAAGTTCTCATATTAAATTGTTAATAGTAAATAAAGCTTTATTAGTATATATTTTTTTTAAAAAAGGCCCCCCTGACTTGTTCAGGGACTTTGGCATCAACGGGTTTTAAATAAAATACAACAGTTCCCCCCAAATCCCCTTTTTTTCTTTGTTAGACTGGTTCTTTTACCTCTTATGTCTTCCCTTTTTTCATTATTTCTTTTGTCTCTATTTTTTGTCTTTCTTTTTATCTTTTCTTTTGTCTTTCCTATCTTTTATACAAACTTATGTTTAACTTAAACTTAACTTACTTAACCTAGACATTATGTGTTACATATTCTTACAGTTCTTCTATATTTTTTCAATTCTCAATGCAATCCCTATTCAATATTCGGTAATACAGGATCCATTGCACTAATCGTATGGGCTTTCTACCACACCATTAGTATATTTAACATTGGGTTCTTAACCGGGTGAATCTTTATTACATCTGTTGACTTACAAATAATTGAAAAAAGTAATAAATGATAGGGAATAACCATATGCATAGTTGTAAACATACAAAGTAATAAAGTACAGAAAATACATATTTATAAATTAAATAAATAAATATAATGTAATGCTAACCAATTTAAAGGTAATTTAATGAGTCATTGAATGGTGTAAAAGTTTGTTAGTTGACATACCAGATACTTCTCTCTTCCTCTTTCGTTTTCATTCCCATTTAACTAAAACATAAGTTTACATTATTGCACATTAAAACAACATATTCAAGTGTAAATATGTAAATGTATTTTATATATAAATCACTACACGTTAGAATATTTGATTTTTTTTACACGGCATAAAATAATCTCACCTGATGTTAAGTGACGATGTGGTCCAGGTTGGTAAACACACTAAGCCTAGATATACTGGTCTCAATCGATGCTGCCGGAACACAAGTTTTGATGATTGATGACAGGCTTTCTAACTTGATGGTGGTAGTTTTCCAGTCGGGCATTTTTTTTTAAATGCCCTACCACGATGCTATGGTTTCCTTACGATGTTTTCTCCTTTACCGAAAGCTCAGGTGGATTATAAAGTTGAAATCTGACTGCACTACCAACTAAGACATCGTCGGTTCAAATATTCAGTTAGTTGTGGGGTGTCTTTTTTTTGATATTGATACAAATTTAATTTCTGCTAAATGGCTAGACTAAAATATAACCAGCAACTTCTGTTACAATACTTTGTCTTAACTATTGAATATTTAATAAGATATAATACAGTAAATAATAAAGTAAATACCTTTGAAGGGTATATGGACAACCGTTTTACAAACTTATTTTTTTATGTATGATTTTTGAACATGAAAACCTTCTTGAAAAACGACAAATTGAATTTTAAAAAGTTACAAGTAATTTTAGCCATACCATATGCGTTAAATTTAGCTCTTTCATTCTGTAATCGTCTATAAATTAATACATTCCTTTTTACTCATATACGTATTGACCGAATCAACTTTCAGAGCTTATTCCGAGAGTGACGTGTAGCCTTTGTCGCTTCATCAAATAAATGTATTTGATGTAACTTAATGGTACATTTTATCCGGATATGTATCGAGATTTGTTTTTTGTAGATTACTATACGCGCTCGGTTTCGAGCGGGGTATAATCCTTTCGTTCGGTGGAGCCACTACATCAGCAAATTAACTGATATAATTAGACTAAAATTTTACCACTCGTAAAGACGAGATTTCATAGTTTTTTAAGTACAACGGGACCTATTATTTTTGTATTGATTAGTTACCCCATGTTTCTGCTACAAGCGTTGCTATTAGTCGTATAAAGTAAATTAACCCCTTGAGCTCTAACCTGGCGTTTACGTCAGATTTCCATTGTTTTTCTATTGTTTCATTCTTATGGGTAATCGACATATTAAATTTATTCGTAAAATGATTGAAAAAAATTAAATTATTAATTAACCTTCTTTATTATTTGAGCTCTACGAAACGACTGAGCTATATTAGATGTTCATTAAAGTACAGTCAATGAACAATGACGACTGCCGTTATCCCGTTATAACTTGTTGATCCCGGATCGCGAGGCGCCTTCATGTATTACAATTATGGGTTTTACAGGTGTACGATAGTCACGATAGTCACGCCCCGGTTAGGCTCAATGTTCTAGCCTCCCTTCGGGGGGGGGTGGGCGAAGAGGTGGGGTCGAGAAGTTCTCCCCCATCCCCATTGGGCCATTGCACGACGAGGCCCGGTGGGTTCGCTGCAGGGGGCGACGCAGCGACATGCCTGGCAACTCCGTATCGCCCCCATCCCAAATGGAGCGGACGGCCCCGGGGGGTTTTTAGTGGGTATTTCCGGGCGTCTCACGCCCGGGCGAGTCCCACACTGGCACGGAGCTCGTCACTTCGTGCCGACTTAGGTCTCACTAATACAATAGGTAAGGGTAGTGCGTAAATGCATTTCCCCCCCCGTCAAAAAAAAAAAAAGGCTCAACGTTCTACCGCCCCTTTACCTACTATATCTATACACTGTATGATCCTGAAATGCGACGCGCCGAAACTCCCTACCACCCCACAAATTAGAAATACTATTTATTTGTTAAAAACCGTAAATTCTTTCAGCGAAAGAAGTTTTTTTTAATATGCTCTTAATTTTCTTTTTAATTTGACTCTGGAAATTACTTTATTATTAATTAATTGGAATTATCTCATCTTTGTTCCAACAACTCAGGTTCGTTTATGGATTCGATGTGCTACCGCTTTATAACGATGTGTTCATTACTTTTCAAATTCAAAACCAA
The DNA here is from genome assembly GCA_014132275.2 of Samia ricini. NCBI lineage: Eukaryota > Metazoa > Arthropoda > Insecta > Lepidoptera > Saturniidae > Samia > Samia ricini. The sequence goes on from AP028162.1 coordinate 34,951,539, forward strand.
TGTTGACCTTAAAAATTATTCTCAATGGTAAAAACTTCTATGAAGCAACGACCTCTATATCATGACGAAACGTTTATGTCATAAAATAATCAATTAAACGGGATGAGTGTGGTTTCGTGGCCCCGCGTAGATCGTCAGGACGGTTGCGCAGGCGCGGAGTGCGGTGAAAGTAGCCGGCGTGGTGCGCGCGGGGGAGGGGAGCGCTATATGAGGTGTGCCACCATACGCGCGCACCACTACTCCTCAGTCTTACAGGTAAGTTGTTATAACTTAGCTCAACCCTCATACGTTATCGGAACTAGCCATAGCAAATTGTAGAGTCGACACATTTCATACAAAAATATCGAGTTCCTTATAAGTGATACTTTATAAATATTTATCAGGTAATTTGTGAATAGATTGTTGTAATTTTGTACTCAAAAATACTGTGTAAAAAGTGCTCACCTGTGAAGGTTTGATATTACAAAAGAAAATGAAATTTAATTTGAACTTTAAATGTTTTTGTACATTTTTTTTATTTTGAATTATTGTTGTCGTAAAACACTAAAACATAAATATGTATCAACAAAAAGTGATATGTGTTTTATAACGACTGGTACTTGCAGTTTAATAAACTGATAAACCAACAGACACTGGTTCGTAAATGTAAATTAAGTTTTTTTTGATATTTATTATAAACTGAAGTAAAGACAACGATAATAGTTATCCTAACACGATTTATATGAATATAATTGATTTTTCGATAAGACTTTGCTAACTTTTACATGTTAATTAGTAGATGAATGATTCGTTAAATATTTCAGTAATTCATAAAAGTTTTTATTATAAAGTAATAATGTTTGATTTTCTAATTCTTTCTTACGGTTACTTGATCTGAAACACTGAAGATATGTAATATAGAGTTTTCTTGAATTTTGCTGAATGTCCAATGGAGATTTTTTTTTTTTCATCGGGTAACTATATACTAAAATTCAAGTAAAACTGGATATGTTATAGAAAACCTTTGTAATTCTTGCCTTACTATAATATTCGTTACTTTGTAAAGTTAGCTATTTTTTGGGAAACCAAACTTACTTTTTATAAACCTTAATATAAAGTAAAATATTGTGTATGACGGCAAATAATTTTATCATCCGTCTTCTAATTAAATTCATTAAAACGGAACATACCATATTTAGGTTGATGTATTTTCAAAAGACTTTATTTTAAGGTTAGGTACAAATTAACGAACGAAAAATAAATCTGAACATCCTAAACATTACTTTAATATAAAATTACATTTAATCTATAACCTCCTAACAGAGATTACCGTTTGATACTTGTAAAATTATGATTAGGTAAATATTTGGACCGTCATTCTTTAGCCTTTGTTTAATTTAAATATTCTCTGATATCTTATAAAACCTTTCGAGGTCTTTTATCTTCATAAATTTCCACACATTGTGTAACTTAAACGAATACCTATAAATATTTTATAAATTGACCTTGTTGACACTTAAATATGTTATATATCTCTCTTGTATAACTTTAAGAACGCTTTATAAACTTAATTTTCTATTTTGTGAAAGCTTATATTATACGTGTGCGTAATGATTTGAGAATTACTTCAACGATCTCTAAGTGGAATCTGGTCACGAGTGAATGGTAGATCAAGCAGTCATGTTAATTTTGTGGTTTGGAGTTCGCGTTAACTTGCCCAATGTCCTGTATACCGTAATTTTTTTCCTGATAGTGTTTTTGTAGTAAAAGCTATCGTTCGTTTACATGTTCAATTAGCGTACTTTCTCGCGCATGTCGCGAATTGTGATAGCATCTTGTCTATTTTACATAACTCATTCTTGCCTTTTATTGTAAGGGAATGTATTTTCAGAAACTTATGTGACCACTTTCAAATGTTATTTCTTCATCATCTCTCACTTTGTCATTAGAATGTCTATTCTTGCGTTGTTGTAAAACTGATTTGCACAATATCTAGTGTTCATCTTTCGTTAGTGTCACTTGTGGTGATAATTTGTCTGGCTGGTTTTAATGACTATAGCCTTGGCAAAGCTTTACAAGTTCTAACGACTTTTACATGTTCTTAAGCATTTCACATTTTTCAATCGACTTTAGCAGTTTATGTTTCTTAGCTCCCTAATTTTGAAATATTGTCTGTTTTAATATACTAGATTTTTTAATAAATCGGCGCTTAAGCCCATAATCATGTTTGTCTTAGAAATATCTTCAAATGTATGTAGTGTTAGAACAGGATTTTTTTTGTTTTAGTTTTAGAAAACAATCGGATTGTTAACATTAGTCAAAAATTTGATAACTTCATTCGTAGATATTTTAATCTCTCTTTAATCTGTCTAGTGTTTTTCTGTTCGTTCTTTTAGTATTCAGAATTTTATAAAATCATTCAAATTAAACATTTGTTATGAATACTGTAATAACTACTAAGATTAAACTATAAATAGTAACTTTCCAATTGTCATTACAATTTTTTATTGATAACCTCTTAGAAATAAACCACCAATCATGTGTTACTAATTACAGGATTTTAGGTTATTATGAAATCAATTCCCGACAGAATTTCATTTAGTAATTGGTATGTAACGAAGTTACGTCGTCTTCTATCGCTGATATAAAATCTTTAGAACCTATATTTTTATATTTTATTACGTACAAAATACCCAGTCTCTATGTGACATTGGCAAATTGAAACAGAAATGTACATGATTCTATCTTTTGTTCTCAGGACATAAAATAACAAACAATGCACTCGTACGCTCTGTGCTTACTTGTCGTAGTCGCTGCGGTGGCAGCCGCTCCTCAACGCGAGGGTGCTATCTACACTAACGAAGCTATCAAACAAGCCCAGAACACACATCTCATTCCTAAGGATGCTGTTATACAGAAGGTATAGGATTGAATTTTGTTTATACTACGAAGGTGAAAACAGACATAAATTCCGATTGTAAACAGTCATCGTAGCCTATGGACGCCCAGAAGGACCAAATGTCCGTGGTCGATCTTTTAAAAACTCTTTCACCCTCTTGAAGGTCGGTTGACTCATAGCCTCAGCAGAGAAGTCATTCTACTTCCAGGTCGTTCGCGTGAGGAAGTTTCTCTAGGATTGTAATGTCCGTGATCATTTAGGTTACAAGATATGAAGGGAGGCAGTTTATCCTCATGGATAAACTATCTTCCGATGGCGAGCCGTTACTAAGTCATTATGTTTATATAATCTGTCAACAATAGTTTTTTTCTTTATGGTATACAATTGAAATGATTTATTATTTATTAGAACTACATATTTATGAAGTATAATATAAAAGCGAAATGAATTTCATTTAAGAAGAATGCTGATCTACAAGAAATCTGAAGGTCATTTTATATTAATGTTATATTTTGCATATTGTTTAAATATTTCCAAGTAAATTTGTTTGTATATATTCCATTAAAATTTAATCTATACTTATTCATGTTATTCAATGAGTAAATGTTTATTTTTTTTTGTCTCGTGTGTGACAGGTGCAAGAAGGCATTGAGCTAGCAGCTTATGAATCCATTCCCGGAAATCAGAGGATCAATCTCTACGAAATTCTCGGAGACCAGTTCCCTTCAGAGGTGATCAACAACCTCCAGGGCCAGATTAATAACGTTGGCAAGAATTAAAATAATGTTAAGAAATAAAAACAAAATAGTTTCTGAGAGTGAGTAACATGATAATATGTTATATTTTGTAAGAGGTTTTTGGTGAATTTCTTGTGACGAGACATTCTTGAACGTAGTGACCTGTTCCATTTTTTTTATTACCATATGCCTTAAAACGTATTTCGAAATTTCTCAGTTCGCGGATGTAGAATTTAAGAGATTATAGTAAAAACTTTCAATCTTTTTCAAGCATAATTAAATGTGTAACTTATATTTGATTTAAATTCCATGATTCATATAATATAATTGATGAAAAATATATTTAGTAATGTTACTGACTCTCGGAAAGATGCCTGCGAGCATTGGTTTAGCTGTTAATGTATTCGTAATTCCGTTGGTACTAGAGTGATATTATAAGACATAACTGTTTTTTTTTTTTTTTTTTACGTTTGTAAATAAAGAAAAATATTTAAAAAATATCTATTGTATAAAATTTGTTTTCTTTACTTAGAGAATTTGGGCTTAACTCACAGCTGAGCCTTCTCTCTCTTTTGACGAAAAGTACAGTGAACACAAACATCCACGATTTTTTAGTACACGGTGGTGCTACAAGAATTCGGCCGAATAGTTTAAATAGTTTCAAGTGGTAAATGTACATGATATCCTAAGAGTTATCTCTTACCTTTACTTGGAAATGAAGACATCGAACCAAAGCTCCGTTTACCGGGAACCATTCGAATACCACAACTCATCGTGCGTCACAACACGGTTCATTATCATTATCATCCATTATCAGTTCATTATTGATGGTAAGGACAGAACAATTCACAAATAGCGGATACCTCTGATGGACTGAAAATCCATCGCCAGTCACAGCTGTCAGTTACATTATGAAGGGATCCGGCATATGAATGTATACTGCATGGTTTCAAAACGTAGCGAGTCGATAGTTGCTATAACGTGTGTGCTGGTGGCGATTCAATTACGTAGATATTTACAGATTTCAATTGTCATTAATTTGGTCACGTTCGGATAGTTATAGATCTTCCGCGTTCTCGATAGAAGGAAAGAAAATGAATAGCAGTTTTTCTATTGCTTTCGTTAAGTAATAGAGGCTTCTAAATTAAAAACGCATTTATTTTGATTTCAGGTTTATCCAGGTAAGTATTGTGTTATGGTGGTCCACGATCGCGTTATGAAATCTCGTGAAAGACAATGATACAGAAACATATTCTCTAATCTATTATATAATCGGTTAATATTGTAATATCATAAGATAGAGAGGAGTGTCCGTTACGTCCGATGTCATAATACTTGGCCTGTTAAATATTCATGTACCTACCTACCTACTTTCATTTTGGAACTCACAAGATTAAGATATTTATACATTGGAGCGATTCGCAATACGTTCTAATTTGTTAATGAACTAGTTGATTTTGTATAATCTATGTTATAAATCTCAAAGTGATGTTTTTCAGGTTTTATAAAGTAAATGTTCGTAGATATTGTTAATGTGAGTGACTGACGCTTTAATTTAATTTTATTTATACTTCTTATAAAAGGTTAACGAGACGAAATCTGTACATTGAAGATAATTATAAAAAATGCTAGGCGGGACTTCAGAAATAAATACAGAACACATTTCGGTAGTTAAAAAAAAAAATTGTATGTCTGTTTATTAATTTTTTCGCCAATCACGAAAAAACTACTGAACCGAATTCGATGAAATTTGGTAATGACATATATTACATCCAGGGGGAGGATATAGGAAATTTACTGAATTTAAATTTAGCAATTCTTCGGGGAATGTCGGTTACTTTGGTTCTTCGCCGGATCTCTTCATCCCTGATTCGATCACGCAGTAAAATTCCAAGCGTACTCATAACTCATAACTCCGAGCCCTCTCCATTGCCCTTTGAGCAACTTTGAGCTTTCTTTTTAGGCCCATTGTGAGCGACCATGTCTCAGTGCCGTATGTCATCACTGGCAATACACACTGGTCGAAGACTTTCGTCTTGAGACACTGCGGTATTTAAGACGAGAAAATTTTGTGTAACTTCCCAAATGCGACTCAGACAATTTGGATTCGACGAGTAATCTCTTTTTGGAAGTTGGATCCACCTAACTGGACGGTTTGTCGCAGGTATACATAACTGTCAACAACTTCGTCACCTACGTCACCGACTTTTAAAATCGGCACAATATTTACTAATATTTATAATGGACATTAGACACGATTTTCGTCTTGTACATGTTCATTTTAAGCCCAACTCGTTCGGACGCTCCACTGAGGACATCAAGCATCGTACTTAGGTCTTCTGAGGTCTCAGCCATGGCTATTATATTATCCGTAAAGCGGAGGTGTGTTTTGTACTCACCGTTTATGTTCATGCCAAGTCCTTTCTATTTCAGAACCTTGAAGATATTTTTGAGTGCGGCGGTGAACAGTTTCGAAGAGTTGACATCTCCCTGTCTAATGACACGCCGTAAAGGTATAGGTTTCGACGACTAGTCCTGTAATCGGATTGTCATAGTCGTACGCATAAGGCGCAAAAATTCACATACTATATTATATATATTCAGATTTGTTTTTACAAATACATAGTTAATACATATAATACATAAGTTATTACATATTTATAAAACAATCATTGACGAAACGTGAAAAAAAAAATCGTAAAAAGCATTAAAAAAATTATCTGGTCGTCATACTTCTTCATCTTAAATATTAGTACAGTTATGAATGATGGATGCTTGTGCTGCTGAGGGAAGCTATCAAGTTTCTACAAATATTTATTTTATCTGAGAACGATTATACGATATTTTATCTTAGTAATAAAATTAGTTATGTAATAAACGTAATAATAATTACACACACACGCACAGACATACGTTAATTTATAATACAGGTATAAAATATACATTCAAAAGATTTTAAGCCCAAAACCTATTTAAAGACAAGTATTATGCAAAAATAAAATAAACAAAGATACTTTACGACCTTTTTCATTAAGAAAAATAGAAAATTACCTACAAATGTACACATAAAAGATACAAAATTAATCATAAAAATAAAAGTTAAAACTCTGAGAGAAAATAACCAAATACATAATCAAAGAAAACAATATTATTAGGGATCGCACCTGAGATCAATTGATTAAAGGATCCACTTTTTATAATTGAATCGATTTTAGATCCTAGAAAATCGATGTTCCTTTTTTTATGGTTCATAGGAACAAAATTAATAAAAAAGAATAAAATAATTTACAATTAAGAATGTGCCTAAACACAAGTAAATGTATGAAAAATGTTCACTAAATTAATTAAAAACTCAAGAAATGGCTTTATGGTCAGTTTCTTTCGCTTCTTTGTGAGATTCAAAATGTATATTGTACACTATATAAGAACGGACAGACACGTGACGGCAGACGACTGCGTCACACACAATACTGATGGGAAAACCAAAAACGTAGTTTATAAGAATGTACTTAAATAAACTCATGTTAATACTTTATGTACTTATATATTTAAATAATAAAGTATTTATACGTATGTATCTTATTTGTAAAATAATTAGCCTAAATAATTTAAAATGCTGCCCAAAGATACTATTCCACGCGGACAAATTCGCGGGCACAGCTAGTACTAAATTTTTCGAGCTGATGTTGAGCTTCGAAGCTCGTATGGGATTTCTTGACAGCTATAGACAAATATTTTTACAATCATTCTTAATAAAATACCTTTATTTTTATTTGTTTGTGCTCTGTTTCGTGTGACATATAAATAAATTAATCTTACATTTTTGAGTTCCCAAGCTCCTATCGAACTTCTTGACGGGTAGATATATATTACGTTTTTAAACTTCTTTGGTATGTGTAGTAATGAGAATTTACCGCAGAACCAACCTGATGATGAAACATCCTATGGAACTTTTTGACAGGTTACAAAGATACATGTTTCGTTTTTGAGCTCCTTTTGTGTTTAGTAATAGTTGCCTATAATAGTAATATATTAGAGGGAGTTTGAAAGTTGCGTCAATGGTAGAAAAGTTGAAAGGTTCTCGTTTGTCGTGGTATGGACATGTTATGAGAAGAGATGAAGCGCATGTGTGTAAAATAGTAATGAATATGAATGTGGAAGGATGGAAAAGTAGAGGAAGGCCAAAGAAAGTGTGGATGGAGTGTGTAAGAAATGACATGAAAGAAAAAGGAGTGAATGAAGAGATGACGGCTAATTAATAGGGACGTATGGAAGAGGAAAACATACTGCGCCGACCCCAAGTGAGTTGGGAAAAGGCAGGAGAATGATGATGAATGCCAGCTTACCACAGTATTGAATAGATCGTCCTGATGATGGACTTCGAAGTCTCTATGCAACTTCTTGAAGAGTAGATACATATTTTTTGTTTGTAACTTTAACGAAGGCTCAGGCTCATTGTAGAATCGTGACTAAACACGATATAGTCTAACATTTTAAAGAGCCTGTGCATCTATATTTTATTAGATTCGCCATTTTAGAAACACGCAATTACACGCGCACGTGTAACTAAATTCACTCCGTTCAAGGAACATACTGACCACCAGGTGTATGGTCAAGAAACTTGATAAGCCACATTATGAGCATAACTCATCTATATGAAATGATGTGATTGAAAAGAGTTAATCCCTGTTAATAATATGAAGTCGTACGCGTATAAGATACGTGAGTGAGTCGCGGTCGCGGGTCCGCGCCGGCCAAACTGTTTCGTTATTCACTTGATTACAACACACAAATAGTTGTCGTACGAATAATAATCAATTTATAAAGCATACACGATAAACGGGGAAAGTTTGTTTACTGTGTGACTGTGAACGACGCGAGCATACGCTTTGGAGTGCAAGATCGTTTATTCTAATTGTACTACGGTTATACGATACTTTCCATGAAGAGCTCGTAAGAATTCTGTTGCCATAAAAGACGGTGGTGTCATAATGTTGTTTTTATTGTGTATGGGATAATTTCAATGTTTTTTTTTTTACATTCTAAGATTAATAAGAAGTCGATGAACAATTTTTGCTGCTTTTTTAATTATAAGTTTACGGCATTATAGAGAATCTAGTAAAATTGTGTGCTTATTTGAATTTGGACCTTCTTTGAAGAATCTTTATTATTGTTCTTTATATAAGTCTAGATGAACATGAATAAACAGTTTGTACATAATATTATATGTATAATATAAAGGCTGCACCGGCCCGGTCATACGAGTAGCGCGAATGCAAAGGCACCAAGAGTCAGGGAAACCATGGGTTTACAGTGCAGCGTTAGTATTCTGACTGTGCCTATAATATAATATATTCATACTATATAAAACACATTCAAATTTATATATACATATAAACGTCACAATATACGCACATACATATGATATTAGTTACAAACAAGTTAATATTTTGCGGGGGTAATACACACATAACACACACTTTAAAGATACCTTAAAATGAGAATGAAGTATACATTTAAGAACTAGAAGGGAGAAACTGCGAGGACAAGAAACTATAGATCAGTCCAGGATTGTGATGCTGCGAACTTAAATGACCCTCGAAAAACCATAGATCAATGCCTTGGAGGTCTTAGTATAATTAGTAAACGTTCTTCTATAAAATCTTGATGTCGATTCAGCCCAAGCAAACTTCATACATAGATAAAAGATATTTGAAACAATTGATATAAAAACGACGATATGGTTGAAGGTTGTAGCTGGAGCAGTGGTTCCCAACCGGTGGTCCGTAGGACCCATAATATAGTCCGCGAACAATTCCAAATTAATGGACGGTGTATTGCCGCGCATCCAATAAATTGCTTGATTAAGTAGCTCTGAGCAAATAATTCTTAGGATTATCAAACTTGTAAAGAAAAAACAAAAATTGTATTTTACTATTGAGATTTTAGTAAAATGTTATTTTAGATATTCATTCAGTTTGTTTTTCTTGTTCGTCGTGGTTCCTCGTCCAGAAAAGTTTGCGATCCACTGATCTAGAGGGACTAGTTTTGAAATTCGACTGTTGGAATACAGTCTATACGAGCTTGGTGATAGTTTTCAATTTTGAAAGTCGTGTGTCATGCAGATATTTGTAAATACTTAATCATCACTCTATAGTTTCATTACGATATTTTTCTTCATCAAAACCTAATGTTTATTAATTATTACAGGATTTGAACTGATCACTATCGGCATTTGTAAAAACTGTAGTTAATAAAATATGAATTTACTGCCATCTATGTTACAGATTATGAATTATTTTAGTTTAATACCTTATTTCAAACGTAATTGTGTTCAATTTAGTTTCCATTCAGTTTATAGATGGCGCTGCTTAGAAAATTGAGATGAGCTGGGTATTTTAATTTCGTTTCTATTATAATTTGAACTAAATAATACATAATAACTCTCAATACGAAATGTTATTTACTAAAATTTGTAATGCACATTGTATAAACGTTAAATTAAAATATATACTTATTGCTTTTTGATACAAATATTTCACTTTTGCTGTAAACGTATACCAGTTGGAAGTTCATGTTGGATTAAAATGGCTAACCAGGTTCCTGCTTACACCAAATAATAAGTAAAATAATAAGTAAAAAGTAAATTACTACGTAGTTAAAATAAGCAAAAAAAAAAAACAACGGTGTCGTACCTCGGCTCTATGTATCACATACAGAGAGTAATTAAATATAAGTATATCTTATTCAATTAGAGCTCATTACAATTATGGCGGGCGTCAAACCAAGCGGCGAAACTGACCGTTATTTCCCAGACTTCTATGCCGTAGTGTATTTGGTTAACAGTCATGCAACTTTATTTTTAACTGATTTTTAAATAGAGACATGATTCTGTTCCCTTGAGAATTTTTTTTTGGTATGTGTAACTAAACTTAGTATGAAGGATTTAGTAAAAATATTATAATAATTGTGTTTTTTACGAGATTTTTTCTCGTATTTAGTTATATGTCCTGTTATATTTAAAAATAAAGTCAGTTAAAACCACAACGCAACGAGTTCTAATGTATCTAGGTAACATTATTAGGTTAAGGTAAAACCATATGTAAATATCCCACTGTTGAGCAAAGTCTTTACTGTATGGTGTATTAACCGATTTCAATGGAAGTAATTCTTAAATCGGTTAAGTCATACAAAAAAAACTCATTTATTATTTTCCATATAATAACGTTTTACAAGTTTTACGAGCATTGCCATGTCACAATTTTGTACAGTATACATATAGTAAAGAGAATTTCCAATTGTTGAATCCTTATCAACAGAAAACTTGCTTACTAATACCACAAATAAATATTAATCAAATTAAATAAAATAGGTTTTTATTTGCTTTCCATTATAACTTTTCCAAGGTTTCACTTAACAAGTTTGGAGTGCAGTTGGGCCTTGGCATAAAGGTTAACTATCTATTCTAACAAATAAAATTAAACTGTTTGTAATATTAAAATATCTTTTTTTTACTAAATAAATATGAATTTATATTCAGTACCGATACCAAAAAATACATTTTTCAAAAATTCTGTCGTCTGTTTGTTTGTTCTGGGCAAACTTCGGAACCGCTGAACCGATTTTTGAAGGGGTGTTTTTCCTTGGTAGCTGAAGTTACTTCGCATAACTTAGGGTACTTTTAGAAAAAAAATAGGGTTCCGCGTAAAAAAAATTAAAACTTATGAAATTTCGAGTAAAATCCGATTCAACGCACAGTTTTCACTGACAAATGTTTAAATTTGTGATATATATCTTTCATTTCTCTTAGTACCGAAAAAAATTGAAGAAAATAATTAGGGCTTTGTATGAAATAATTAGCACAGAAAGCACAGTGCAAAAAATATAAAACGTGGGCGCACCCTCGGTCCCAAAGCTAGTTTCACACAAAAAAAAAAACTGTACTGAATCTCTCATCCATTATTGTTATACTGTGCCAGACATCAACGCGGGAAATGACATTCTAACTGTCAATTCGAACAATTACCCGACTGGCAAAAACGCGTCTTTATCCTTAACGCTCGCTTAATGCACAATTAAAAAGTAATTTTAAAATGACCGGCGTCAGCGATCATTTGAGACATAACTATTTATACATTTAAGAGTCCGTGAGAGGATGTCAATGTAACATTTATGCGTTTTAACGTCCCGGACTGCGTTTATAATTCTTCTTGGGAGATAAACGTTCTCGATCGCGTTGTTCCTTACTTTGTCTAATAATTATTTAAAACACGCATATTAAAATAATTTGAAAAATACACTAATAATACAGTCGCAACAATATTGGTGCCGCCTGAATACTGCGTAATGTTTGGTGTTTTTTTTTTAATCGATTACATATAACAAGTAATAAACAAGAACTCTCATGAAGAATTTTAAAAAACATTATTGTCTTAATTTAGCCGGTTATTGCTACTAGTATATGCGTAATAAGGCTAATGGTCATGACGGTATTCCATCTAGAGTTACTGAAGAACTGTACATACATATACATACATACTATACATCTTCGATAACTTAATGCATATTCGTAAAAATTTAGACAAGCTAGATCTAGTGAATGATCGTCATAATTTTAATACTAGAAGTAAAGACAAGTTGGCCGTCTCACGCTTTAGGTTAAGTAAGTGTAATAAAAGCTTTATAGGTAATAGTATTCGGTTTTACAATAAGATCCCAAGTAACATTAACGATTTACCTGACAATAAGTTCAAGTATTATGTCAAGCAAATTTTAATCTCAAAAGGTTATTACAGGGTGGATCATTACGTGAACGATAGTGATGTCTGGAAATAACCCACATCTCTGTGCTTCCACTAAAAACTACGATTTGTATAGTTTTTTATATGACAAAAAAAAAAAATGATATATATTATATTTATGAAAAAAAAGAACCAGATCGAGTTTCTTATCGGCTATTCTCGACTGGGTTGTTTTCCGAACCGGTGGTAGTGTTTTAGACGTTCATAAGCGCCTTCTTAGGGCCTAAATTGAATAAATAAATTTTGATTTTGATTTTTTTGACTGTGCACCTGAGTTGGCTCCTATTCTGACACGCCTGTTTTGCCTCTCTCTCTAAAGTTTTGGAAGCTTGCTAACGGACAGCCAATTCCGAAAAGGGAAACTGTACTGACCCTTCTAACTGTCGTCCTATAGCTATAACCTCACTTATCTGTAAAGCAATGGAGCGAATAATAAATAAGCAGTTGTTGGCATACCTAGAGAATAATGATATTCTACGTGATCGTCAGTACGGCTTTCAACAAAACCGATCTACCGGGGGTCTTTTATGTGTATGCCTCCCATTACTGGGGTGAAGACATTGAAAAACACGGAGAGGCTCTCGCTGTTTCTTGATATTTCTAAGGCGTTTGATGGAGTCTGGCAAGCAAGCCATATAAGCAAGCTTCAATCTTATGGAATCAATGAATGACTTGGATCAATAATTTCTTGTGTGAACGATCAATACGTGTAGATGTTGATGGCTACTCGTCTGATCCTAAAACTTTAAATGTTGGAGTTTCTCAAGGATCAATACTTTCAGCGACACTTTTCCTGCTGCACATCAATGATCTGAAAACTTACTGAAATCCGGTATCTTTGGGTATGCTGATGATAACACTGTCTCTGATAGATACTTATCCGGTCCTCAAGCTGGTGTATTAGAAATCCACAACAAGCGAGAGGCCATGATCGAACGATTGAATTCGAGTCTTAGGTTCGTTCCTGACTGGAGTGACTTGAACCTGTTTAAGTTTAACACTGAAAAAACATAGACGTGTCCCTTTTCCGCAAAAAGGAGTCCTTTCGATGTGATTCCTACTTTTCAAAGTGTTTCTCTTCAAGTAGTAGATAGTCTTGGGCTTTTCGAGATCGAGTTTACGTCAGACCTCAATTTTGAATGTTCGATTGAAGCGATAGCGAATACAGATGCAAAAAAAATAGGCATTCTCTTAAAGGTCAGACAATTTTTTACGCCGTATCAACTTCTCCATTGCACAAGTACTGTCCGGTTTGGAATATTGCTGCCACCTTTGGGATGGATCAGCCAAATATCGGTCAACTGGCCGCTCTCGACGCAATCGAACGCCGAGTCCAAAGGCTTATCGGGGATGAAACATTCATGACGGCATTGAATGCACGATCTAGAGCATCGACGCAGATTGGCCAGCCTCTCAGTGTTTTATAAGATCCACTTTGGAGAGTGTGCACAGGAGGTGTACAATTTTGATTCCGCCCGCACCATTCCATCATAGGTCAACAAGACGTCGGGAGGGTTTCCATCCGTATGTTGTGAACATTCCCCTGATTTGCACGAAACGATTTGCATCGTCCTTTATTATGCGAACGGCCAAGGAGAGTAATTCTCTACCGGCGTCTGTCTTCCCACCTATCTATAATATGATAAACTTTAAAAAAGGGTGAATAGACATCTTTTGGGTAAGCGCGATCCATCTTTGGTCCTGTTTTATATAAAAAAAGAAGATTTTACGTATTTATAATGTAATGTAATTTAATAGAGAAGTCGCGGGTGAGGTTTGTTCACATACAAGTTACTTCAGTTTTAAGCGTCCGTTACAAGCAGTTTGAACGTTATTTTATGGCGAATTGATTATTTTTACTATATTAATTTAAAAGTCGCTGATTAAGACTCCGCGCGACGGGCGCTTACTACAGTAACGTTATCATAAAAACGTAACATAATATTCCCATTAGACACGTTACGCGTAATATTCTATATGTACGTCTGAATATCATGCTTTTTAAAACGAATTAGTTTAGATGGAACCTAAATAGGTTTCTCTGAAAGTGTACATTTACTATTTTTGGGTTGTTCGACAAGATGTTCAGGTGCACAAGATGATAAAAAGATTGATCCATGAAAGAATGGTAACCATGTGAACATAGTGTCCAGTTATATCCTAGTTAAATATAATTAACGATCAATGAATGTATGTCTATTTGTTTCACATAATAAAAATATATTGATTATAAATTATAATATTGAATTAATTTGGTTGCAAAGATCTTACGATCACTATAGTACCAGAAGTAATTGGGAAAAAGCCTATTGGGAATGAAATTGTTGACGCGTATTTTCATGGAATATACGATATTTACGATACATTATACGCGAGTTCAATATCACTGATTCATATTCGTATGAACCAATGCAGTGTATGTATGCAGTCAATACGTTTGATGATTATTTTCCATCATATTCACAAGACTCAACAAAATCAAACGGAGTGTTTCTTTTCTAGAATAACTTTTATGTTACTGTAATATACTTTTCTAAATAATACAAATATGGTATTTTTTATTTATTTTTCAGTGAATAATTTTGATCGGCCTATATTGATCCAAAACGTAAAACACAATTTTGCTGTCAAAAAGTAAGTAGCTCTATCATGAATAAAACATAGTTTAACAAACTATTTCGACATTACGCAATGAGATGACGCTTTATAACAGAGTTTCCCAAACTTTTTTGTGTCGTAGACCCCTTGCCATGTTTTTTCCGTGTTGGGTAGACCCCCTAATTACCTGACATTGATTTCCTGTAAATTTCTAACTGTAGTGAAGTTTAGTGTTAAAAACCTAAAGTAAAGACACATGTTAATTTATACATTTATTAATTGAATTTAAATTAAAACTACTCAAAATAAAATTTTGTATCTGTTATGTAAAATATACGTAACATTAAATAAACTATAAATAAAATAACATAAGCAATAGGACAATATTTTTAGTGAGAAGGATGAACCTGATGCACATCCCACATTCGTATTTATAGAGTGACGAATTGAACAAGTCAGTGCAAGGTAGCGAACCTCTGAGACTGCGACTCTTAGGTTTTTACAAGTTCAAAATGTATTGCGACCACAAAGCGAATACCAACATCCTACAACTTACACAATTTTATAAACATATATAATATTTTTTTTACTTCATAGGTACTTTTATAAATAATGTATATGTTTTGATATTATAAGATAGTATGATGTAAGTAAATAGATACTATCAGTGTATGTGTTGAGATCCACTATCGTGGACCCCCATTTTCATTTCATGGACCCCCACATTTTTTTTCGCTGACGTAGACCCCTTGCAGGTTGTCATAGACCCCTAGGGGTCGATATAGACCACTTTGGGAATCACTGCTTTATAACAACTATAGTCATACTTTTCTTATACATATTCAAGTTAGTGATGGAACAATTGAGTGAGGCGCTGCGGGATATCAATTCTGACGGAATTTACAAATCAATGGTATTAGTAAATATTACCCGTTTGTCGTGGTATGGACATGTTGTGAGAAGAGAGGAAGCACATGTGTGTAAAATAGTAATGAATATGAATGTGGAAGGATGGAAAAGTAGAGGAAGGCCAAAGAAAGTGTGGATGGAGTGTGTAAGAAATGATATGAAAGAAAAAGGAGTGAATGAAGAGATGACGCCTGATAGGGACGTATAGAAGTAGAAGCCATACTGCGCCGACCCCAATTGAGTTGGTGAAAGGCAGGAGAATAATGATCGTATTTGTAAATATTAAACCATACGATGAAAGGTGACTTTTTATCTTAAAGTTGAAGTTTGTTTATTCTTATTTCCATTACTATTATTATATTTCTGGGTACTTTTATTAAGCTTTTACGAGATCTAAATAGCTACTTAAATGCGCACAATTATAGATTTATCTTTTTAGACGTTGTGTAAAATTTATTTGTGGGAATAAAAATTTACACTGATTGATACACAAATCGTGCTTTCCCGAACAATAAAAAAAAAGGTTTTTTTTTTTTACTTTATTAAAAATTAGCTGACCCGGCAAACTGTATACCGCTTTTGAATTAATAAAACCATTCTATATAAAAAAATTTTTTCAGTAAATTTTCCGACGTATTAATATTTGTTTTGCAATCCGGTGCGAACACCAATTCAACGACTCTAACATCACGAAAATCGATCTTGCCCTTGTTGAGTTATGAATGGTGTAAATAACCCATCTTTGTTTTGTAGATAATGATTTAGTGTACAGGTGTAATCAGTTGGCGAACTTAATCGGATGTGGATGTTAGTGTTGCGTAAATGCAACACGATGTCGCATAATAGTTCACGCTTCAAGTCTACGCCTTCCAATAGAGATAATTGCGATAAATTATGTCATTGTGTTTGAAGACAAGACCGACCGCTGTTTTGATGTGTTCACATAGTTGATCCACTTTGATGTAATGCAGAGGTTACATAATTTCGATTTTCTAACTTATTTTTGTACTATATTGAATTAGTAATCATTCTATTTCATGTCATTTTCTCCATGAATTTTATATTTCATTTATATATATGTTTAAAATTTAACGACTTTTCTTATGCAATTGGAAGCAGACAGTAAGTATATTTTCTAGAACACATTGACATGTACATACACAATATTAATAATGGTACGTAAGCTAAGATCATTATTGAACAATCTAGATGTCACTAGTCGACTCATATACACGATTATTTTGATATTTATAACAATGTTGAAGGCCATATACTGAGAAATTAACATAATTTCTTGTTAGTACCGTATATTAGACTTTTCACAGGTATGTGAAATATTTTTCCACATTTTAAAAACCTGTATTTATTGTTTATTTTTAACAAATATTTACAAATTTGTAAAAAATACATTTCATACGATTAGGATACCGTCTCAATATGACAGATTTTAAATTCTATATCGAAAAGCCTAGCTCAATGGAAACATTGAATAAATCTTTCGTCGCAACTACAAACATTTTAGAATTTTCTGTTATTGTAAAGTAGAAATATAATTGAATATAACTTATTTTTATTGACATACTGTAGATAGGTTGCGCAAAGCCTGGGAGCGTTTAGTTTTTGTATGTCCGAGAAGTGCGGAGCAGCATCCGCGCTCCTGTCTTCAGTACAGCTAATTATCAACACGTACTTAATTACACCCGTCCGACTCGACGTCATATGCCTTCACGTACTGGGTTGCGGCTGCGTAGTGCGTCGCAGCCTCATACTGCAAACTTAACACTATTTTATTAAATTAGCAATTTGGCAAATTGAAAATATTTTTTTAAATTATTTTAGATGTGAATTGACAAATTTTGACAATCGTATCTGAAGGAAAATCTAAGTTCCTAAATCCTCAGGTTGTTCATATAAATCCAAACATATAAGTACAGTAATATGTTTATATATTTAGTTTACAGTAGTTGCAGAAAAGAAGGCGGGATTGCGACGCCCAGCCGGTAGGGCGCGCGAGTTGCGTGGTCGTTGACTTGCCTGACAATGTTGTTTGGTCATTAAGATACCCTCTGATGCTTTAATTATAATTAAGTTACTGATTACATTCTTTGAATTATAGCAATTTACGTGAGGTCCCTGGGCTACGATCAACGCATGATGTTCAAAACTTGAGGCTGGAATTCATAAATGATTAATTTTTAAAATAAATATCTAATTTTTTAAATTCAATTTGGACCTTTAGAAAGCGCTTATGAATGTCAAAAATTACCAACGGATTGGAAAACAACCCAGTCGAGGCGAGATGGCAAAAAAAAACTGGATCTGGTTTTCTTTTAAAATGTTTTTTAAAGTACAATATAAGTAATAATTAGCAACGTGTATGGGGACAGAACTCTCAAAAAGCGAATCCCATATATATTAGCTTACCCGCAGACATCAGAGAAGAGAGAAAAAAGAACAAAGTGAAGTTTAAAATTAAGATGAAAAATTATTTTATACATACCTTACCATAAAAATAGTGCTGTTTAAGATAATGGTACTCTAAAAAGTACATAATTATATAAGAAATTGTAATGAGAATCAAACTGAGTATTCAGTTTTGTGGGTTAGTACTTTTTTACTAGTTAATTACTTTAAAATGAGAATAAATAAATAAAATAAAAATAAATAAAATTATAAACGGTTTTAGTGGGAGCATAGAGAGGGATGTCACTTCCATGATCATCCATTAAATATAATATAACAAAGGCTGCTGTATTAAATGTTGAAGAGTATAACCTGACCAAACTGGGAGAATAACTTAGGCTCTACACTCATATGACGTTTTGATTAAGCGATTTAATAAAAATAAATTATAATGTTATGTAAAATAAATGCTGTGTAACGGTTACGTTCAAAATTCCTTTTATCAAGATTATATGAATTATATTTATTGCCTACCATACTGTTAAAAAATAAATTTTCAAAATATTTCGGTTGATTACAGTTTGTAAAAAACTTTTAAAAATCACTACATAGTCCTGAGTTAGTTAGTGTTAAATATATTAATAGATCACGCTCGATATTACTTCACGATTTTCCTATACTCGTAAGTTAATTAATAGTAGTTTGTTTTAAGCTTAAGTAGGTATAGATAAGTTGATATAGGTATAACCAATACGTGGTTGGCGAAAGACTTAATACTGAAATTTCTAGAAAGTGATGTACAGACATATTAATCTAGAGCAACGGTATTTTCTATACGCAAAATAATCTGCTCATTGTCGGCTTTGTCTAATTGATCCTAAAACTTTCCAAGAAACGTTGAATTTTCCAACAATTCTCCCATAGGTTACGCACTTCAGATATTATTAAAAGTAAAAAGTCAAGTCATCTTCAGAACACAATATCTATAACTACCAATTACGAAACATGCGAAGTGCCTGACAAAGGACTTTTAAAAAGACTGTTTGACTGTTTGACTATCCCACGACGCGACGTATTGATTAATTTAATTCTTAATAAGTCTATAGTTGTTTATCAAAACATATAGGTTTAAAGTACTATGTTTCATCGTGTCTTCAGATATTCATACAATATTTAATTTCACAACCAACTAAATTGTATTTAAATTATAATATAAAATAACACTACTTGTAATAGAATTAAAATCGTATATCGCTTTTATACTTTACAATATAAGGGACAAATTGTGATTATGACAATCAATGAAATCGACAAAAATCTGTTAATCAACTCGCCTCATTGCGGTACTTTATGTAATTAATTAAAGATTTTCATAAATGCATTTAATGTACAGATTAATAACCGTAAAATACAAGCGCAGACGCGAGCGCCGCTTGTTACCAAATACAAAGCATAATACATAATGATTAAGCTAAATATACATTGAAAAAGTTTTTTGATATTAATCACAATAAATCAATAGATAAAAAAATATATTTTGGACAATAATTTATACTTTATCTCTGACAGAATACCCAGAAAGGGCCCGTCCGCAAACTGCGCCCAGACTCGCGGACATTTGGACAAATTTACATACTTAAGAACACTTAGAAATGAAATTATGTATAAATTAAAAATAAATCAAAAAAAACTTATTTACGTTTTTACAAAATTTTGTTGAATTGTTAATATTATACAGTTATAAATATAATATATATAGTGTAGAAGTAAATATGAAGAGCCAGCGCAAGCGACAATCACAAAAACAACTAGAAAGCCTTTCGAATATTAGTACGAGAGGGTGACGCTTCGGTGTTTACACGTTCCCAATCATTTATTTCTTTAAATTAAATTAATAGGTACAGTTAAAGATTACAGTTTTATATCAAAATACAGTGCCATGGATTGGAGGATATCACGTACTAATGTGGTGGTTAGGGTTAAGGAAACCCTCCTGTTCCATTGCACTGGCTCTGTGGGTGGGGGAGACAGTGGGGGTGTACCAAACTGTCACCTGAATTATCGGAGCCCGGGCGTAGAGCTGGGTAGTTTGCTGAGGCTAAGCGGTGAATTGTGAGTTCGATCCCGCATAGCCCCCAAAAAGGCGACGGATGGTACTCCGCGTGGTTTTTATGAGTAGGAGTCAACAAAATTACAACATTTGCAAAGAGTATCCTTAATATATTAAATATTTACTTCTACAGTTTTCGTTTTCGAATCAAGCAATCTATGTCGGTATTGTAGGTTATTTTTATTTAAATAATTTTTACTATAATAGTTTAATAAACTATTAAGAATTGAATTTGTTTTGATTTTGATTTTGAAATTATCGTACCATAGTAGTATCTGGAAATACAAGTAAAAATAAGAGATTAAAACAAAGTCAAGTCTAAATATGTTCTAAGTCTACGTTCACATGCAACGGTGTACACTGATGGAGGCTTCGTGGGTCGGTCAGTGTAGCACGGCGTCTCGGAGAGCCATGACGCTCGCGCTCTTCGTCATCCGGAGCTTTGCGCTCGTCTGTATCATCAACGCCGCGCGCGCAGGTCCTTTGTCGTCATGCAAATCTCGATCATTGACCCGAACAGGCACGTATCCATGGTGTTATATCAGCTCTCGAGACTTCATATATGACATTTGGCGTAAAATTTCGTACCATGTTTATTAAGTATTTGTTTTACGTCTCTACATATTTCTAATATCAATAGTGAATATTGAGTAATACAAGTGCATTCATTTCAACGAATATTATAGTCAATAAAACAATCGATCGGCGTTAATATAGATACATGGTTTCCTAATAATTACCTTGCTACGTGCCTGTACTCGTGACATATCCGAACGGATCGGCATACATAGTCCATTTTTAATTTTATCGCCTTACTCGGGCATCGGTTCTGATCACTGGAATTATTGTTTCGCGGTAACTGATAAGTATCAGGTATTTTTACTTTGGAGTTCTGTTCAAAATATTTTATGATTATAGTTTTTGTAAATTTGGATATTTTATATAAAGATTGGTAAGTAGTTAAAATTATAACACATTCATTTATAATATCATATCTTTATCCCGTGGGATTAGGCAGAGATTACGTCCTTCCACTTTCTACAATCTTACCTCTTTCGCATCCTCCACTATCATGAGGGCTTTTATACATGCTTGTTGGTAATAGGTGCTTTTTATCTGGCCTTCACTTAACTTGCTTCATTTGGTCAAAAAATATGTACGTTCGCCTAGGCTGACCCTTACTCTCGCGGTGCATGCATAGCATGCATGCATGCGATCCCGTGTTTGCTCCTACTAGGTGGTGGGAGGTACCGGGGGGTTTAGTGGGTAGTGGTCAACGGCGCTTCTCGCCGCGAGTCCCACACTAATCCTGTGTGACAGCCTCTCGCGCTTTCGCGCGAGAGACTGTCACACATCTTCAGACGTGTTTCAACCAGATCTGGAAGGGGGGGTCCCTATCAGATCTGGCTGGATAACTAGTGCGTAAATGCATTCCCCTCGAAAAAAAAAAAAAAAAAAAGGTTGACCCTTACCGACGTGCCCAGTCACCCTCGCCTTGTAAATTCGTTTCATCAATCTTGTGTCGTCCATCCAGTCCACGTGCTCGAACCAACTAAGCAAACCTTTAATTTGATCACTACATCCCCTAGCACACAACAGCGTTCCTCTTATCACACTATTTTATTATATATTTATTATTACACAATCCACATGTTTTACTTATACTTCTCTAAGTTACATTATTATCGAGAAAAACGTAATATATTCATCGCTCAAATACCAAGAAGAATTTAACAATAGTAAAACTATTGGAACAGGCGTAAACGCCTGGTTCGTACTTTCACGGTTGATTAAAACTTTAAATTCAAATTATATTATTTATGTGTATTAATTAAATGGCTTATTATATGATATATTAAAAACTTATTAACATTTGTTTCAAATCTATAAAGCATAGAACGATATTCATTTCGAATAAATTAAAATTTCATTTATATCGAGAACAAAAGTATCAAGAATTTATTGAGTGAGATAATAACTCAGGTGCATCTGAGAATGAACCGACTGCTTTTAAACAATCACAATTATATTACGGGGTTTTTTTTAATGTAATCTCTATTCTACTAATTATTTAATATAAACTCACATCTACGTTGTCATAGTCCCAGAGTTTAATTTCATTAAAAATTTAAATCGAAAAGTTATTGTCACAGAAACTTAATGTATCTTCACAGGCCTTTAATGATGACTTGCATTTTCTTCACTTTTAACGTCTAGTTGTGGTGCGCCCAGCGATTAAACAAGCTATTCAATTGAATTATAGATAATATAGCTAACTATTTAATGAGCCAGAGTTTTCGATGAAGAAAAACATTATGGGGAAACCTTAGCATGATGGTAGGGCAATTTCCAATAATGCCCGCTTGGGTAGCTATCTCCCTTAAGTCTATAAACCTGTTGCCGAATACTAATAGATGTCTTACAGCAGCATTACTTAATAACAAGTTTGTCTAAGCTTAGCGTGAGAGGCCTTTTTTAATCAATGTGAAACGTATACAATATAAAAAATATTAATTAATATTCAAAGAATAAAATGGAGATCCAAGCATTGTTCAGTTTAAACACAGTGCAGTAATTTATTACCATACGAATTTCTTGCTATAAATAAAGTAATTTGTTTAGTGTTTCATATATATAAAATCATTTAAAGTATGAGAATAGTTAAAACTAAGTATAAATATGAACACGTAGAAAACAACCATAAAACTTTCGTAACAAGATTTTATTATTTTAAATACTATTTAGTATGTATACGAGTAATACTAAAAATCTAGTTTCAAGGGCACTAGGTATCGTAAAGTTAGTCTCGAGATACACATCGGAACTGGTCTCAGGTCATTCACCGGTGAATATTGATCATCCATTTTTTATAACGACCGATTTGATTTTAAAACACCTGTTCGAGCAACGGCTATACGGATTCCAAGAAAAAAATCCTCATATTTCAAATAATTCTCATTAATTTTTAGTGTTTTTTTTTTGCAGATATATAAATAAATTATTAAACATTTACCAAATATCGAAAAGAAGTTTAAATTAATTTAGAAATAATTGTTGTAATTAAAAGTCAATTTAATCTTACGATTAGTTTTCATTCGAGAAAGGATTTTCCCCGTGCTTCCAATAAAGAGTTCAACGCGCTTTCAGGTGTCTGCGGTTTGGGTTTACCATCTTTTATTTGCAATTATATTATGACAAACATTCATATGTTAAAGATAACATTTACTTGGTCTGAGCATATGTAAATAAATGAGAAACAATTATTTGGATAACAGAATAATTGTATAAAAGGGTTGTAATTTTTTTCATAAATTCCAATCTTCTATAACAAAATATATAAATACAAATTAAAATAGTGTAAAAAATTATGTAGAATCTTTTAGTGTGAAACATTGATTTACAAATTAAACAGTATTAAAATGAAAATAAAATAAATGGAACATATTCTTCATGTAAAGTTTTACGATTAATAATCGTCGCCAATCACTAGGTTTTCTTTTAATTATACAATAAAATAATATTCCGTCAGCTCAAAATTAAATCTAAATAATGTTCTAATTAAACGTTTGTTCATCTTAAACCTCGAAGAGGCACTCGTGATCATGTAAACATTACCAACGGATCTGAGAAGAGCCGACAACAAACTCGATCAGGTTTATTTGCATTAGTTTTTAATTTTATGGCACTTGCTTTGTAGATTATATGGAGATAATATTTTATAAGAGGAATAAAATAAGTTATGGCGTATTTACAGAGAGAAGTCATAACCAGACATCATTATCATTCCACCGGATCATCCTAATATGGGCTCGTTCATTAATGTGTCGAGTGTCTATAAAAATA
Organism: Samia ricini; assembly: GCA_014132275.2. Lineage (NCBI taxonomy): Eukaryota > Metazoa > Arthropoda > Insecta > Lepidoptera > Saturniidae > Samia > Samia ricini. Next base: position 34,975,818 of record AP028162.1, read on the forward strand.
AGACAATAGGAAACAATGGAAAGCTGGCGTAAACGCCAGATAAGTGCTCAAGGGTTAATCAAAAATTTTCGCAACTTTAGACCCCCTCTCTCCCTTGGTGATACATGATGAGGTTTTTTTTTGGGGGAAATGCATTTACGCACTACCCTTATCTATTGTATTTAAGGGATCGGAGTCCCCCAATACAATAGATAAGGGGGCACGGAGTGACGAGCTCCGTGCCAGTGTGGGACTCATCCGGGCGAGAGTCGCCCGGAAATACCCACTAAAACCCCCCGGGGCCGTCCGCTGCATTTGGGATGGGGGCGATACGGGGTTGCCAGGCATGTCGCCGCGTCGCCCCCTGCAACGAACCCACCGGGCCTCGTCGTGCAATGGCCCAATGGGGATGGGGGAGAATATTCTCAACCCCACCTCTTCGCCCGCCCCCCCTAAGGGAGGCATGACCCGTCGGTCATCACTCCGGGGCAGGATACTTCCTGCCCCCATAAACGGAAAAGACAAGAAAGGGACAGAACGGAGGCGGGCAAAAAGCCACCGGATCATCCTAATATGGGCTCGTTCATTAATGTGTCGAGTGTCTATAAAAATAAGACAATAGGAAACAATGGAAAAGCTGGCGTAAACGCCAGATAAGTGCTCAAGGGTTAATCAAATATTTTCGCAACTTTAGACCCCCTCTCTCCCTTGGTGATACATGATGAGGTTTTAGCTCGACCCCTAACCAAGATGATGTGTATTTTTTTTTAGAATAATATATCGTAAAAAAATTCAGAATATTATTTTGAAATACAGGTATAACCTAATTTAAATCTGATAAATTTTTGATTTCGTTACTTGGCAACAGCTAGTTAAGATCACGCACCGCTTATCGGTTTAGACATCACATGTTTCACAAAAGATACACGTGATAATTCACTGGACGGCTGCCCTTTCCACCTTCCTGTCTCATGTAATTAATGGACAATCCCTAACTTCAAAACAGTACAACCTACTATTTATGTAACGTATATTTCGAGACCATATTATTCATGATAATATTTAGTTGGGTCGGTGTATGATATAGGTTTAAGACGGACCTACTATACAATAGCGTTACAAAGTCTAAGCAGAATTACAAAAGTCCACGCACACGTAGTGTTTTCCATCGTTATGGGAAATGAAAGAAAACTGAAAGCACTTTCTACAACGGCTCTTAAAGTTGTCACGACTTTGTCATGCAAACGTGAATTGTTCCATGAAAACCTTCTATTTACTCATTGGTCTAAATGTTTAAACATTTTCCTCAAAATATACGTTGCTATATTCTTTGTTGTTAGAGAGATTTTCGGAGATTTCATATGTTATACTGATGTGATATTGTTGTAAATTAGAATATAAATGACGCAATCAAAGTCAAGTATACATACTTGAAACGTAAACACCGTATAGTCATTCATAAACTTTTAAAAGGTTTAGTATATCGTCGCATGAATAGTCTATGTTAATGCGAAGATGGTCCGCTATTTCAGAAACAATTCAAACTTTGCGATCGTAAGTAAGCTTTGCCGTTCAATTTTGATCCTAAACGACGCAAGTAAAAGACACACCACATGTTTTTGAAAATATATTTTATATTTATATTGGTAGCCACTAGTGTAAGCGGTGAATGAATTTCCAATGGTGACCATGATTTAAGATTTTTTTTTTTAAATTGATTATTACTATAAATTAAAGGTACTAAATAATTCGCTTATCATACTTTTTATTTGCTCTTTGTGTCCTGTCTTAATTTGAAATTATTATTTTTTAGATGGGATCTGCTGCTAGTAACTTTTATATTGGAACCCGGGTAATCTTCGGAACGGCGTGATCGATTTTGACAAGACATATTTTGGTAGATAGCTGAAGTTACTCCACGTAACTTAGGATTTTCGAAAATAATTAGAGTACCACGAAAAAAATTAAAACTCAAAAAAATTTCAATAAAATCTGTTTCAATGCACAGTTTTACGGCCAAGTGTTTAAATTTGTGAGAAATATTTTTGCTTTATCTTAGTACTAAAAAAATGTAGGAAAATACATAGAGTTCCGTAAAAAAAAAATTAGAACGCAATGAAAACATATGAAACGCGGCGGCGCACAGTCACGAGCACACAGCTAGTTAATTACTAATATTAATGGATCCTGATTGGGTCCATTTCAGTATACGTTTGAAAATTGCATTCAAATGCGTTATTTTTGCGCTATAATATATGCAGAAAAACAACTATTTTTAATAAACAAATTACAATTACATTTTCTGGGTGTAGAACAAAAAAGATTACTTTATAGTGTTCGCTCGGTGGTCGTAGTAATACTAAAATAAATAAATAAAAATTTGTAAAAAAAAAAAACTGTTATCACTTTTTTATCGGAAACGCTAAAATCTTTAACTACTAAAGAAAATCGATTAATTAAGAGAAGTTAAAATTATCTTAAACTGTCTTTACTTAATAAATAAGTTAATAAAATATTTTGTAAATTTATGAATATTTATAACCACTTCTTCTGTAATCTTTATGCAATTTAAGTTAATTTATTGCATTAATTTATCCCAGATACTTATTTCTAACTTGTGGTATCATTAGTCGAGCACAAACGTCGAATGTTTACTCGTCAGCGAATAGAACTGGAATTGTAGATGCCGATGTGAAACAAGTGCCGTTTGTTCCGAGTAAAATGGTTTTGCTTCGCGATGAAAAATGTTCTAAGTGGAATTTTTAACACGGTCCGACTGGGATTAGCGGAATTCTTATATTTTCTTTATAACTACGCAGTTAGATATTTGAAAATCGAGTTAACTGTTCCTTTTTTATTTAAAAGGAGATAATTTACGGTGTTCATGGTATGAAGTATCAAACAGGCACGCGGCCCATCAGACACTAAGTCGTGGTTGTGTGGAAAATTATAAAAAGGATTAGAGTTTAAGAATACTATAATTTCGTGAGTACTGAGTTCTGAACGGGTTGATACTCCGCAATCGCAGCCACTGCCCCCTTGCTATAGAAATATATTTATCAGTGAGATTTTATTTATTAGCTGTGTGCCCACGGCTTCGCCTTTGTTTTATATATTCTTCACTGCGTAATATAGTTTTTAAACAATCATCAGAAAATAATGTGTCACCACCATCTGACCATTGTATCGTATTTTGTTCACAACTGTATTCATTTTTAGGTTTTTACGCGGAACCCTAATTATTTTCCTAAATTGTTTTTATCCTAAGAGAATGCAAAAATATTTTTTTTTACAAATTCAAGAACTCGCCAGTAAAACTAGACTTTTAATAGTTTGTTTTACAATTTCTTGGTTTTAATATATAATTTTCATTAAAATTTAATATAATACGTAACTCTAAGTATTATTTAATTTCTTTGGTTCTAGCATAAAAAAAAGATGTATCTCACAAATTCAAATACCTACAACTAAAACTGTGCATTGAATTAAATTTTATTCATATTTTTAATGAGTTTTAACTTTTTTTACCCTAATAGTTTTTGAGCAATAAAAATAGCCACAGTGACTCGGAGAACATTATAAATATATGTGCTGCAATGTTTCGCAATTAAGTATTCCATCCATCCATCAATTCAACCGACAGACGTCCACTGCTGGACATAGGTCTCCCCTAAAGATCTCCACGACGGTCTTGCGCCACCCGCATCTAGCTGATTCCCGCGACCTTCGCCAGGTCGTCGGTCCACCTTGTGGGGCCTTGTGGCCTACCCACGCTAAATCTTCCGGTGCGTGCTAGCCATTCAAAAACCCGTTGGCCCCATCGGGCATCGGTTCTGGGAGCAATGTGCCCAGCCTACTGCCACTTAAGTTTAGCATTTCTTCGGGAAATATCGGTTACTTTAGTTCTTCTTTAAATCTCCTCATTCTTGATTCGATCACGCAATGAAACTCCAAGCATAACCCTCTTCATTGCCTTTTGAGCAATTTTGAGCTTTTTTATTAGGCCCATTGTGAGCGACCATGTCTCAGTGCCGTATGTCATCACTGGCTACACACACTTGTCGAAGACTTTCGTTTTGAGAAACTGCAGTATTTCGGTCGATAAGATTTTGCAAAGCTTTCCGAACGCAGCTCAGCGGAGTTGGATACGACAATTAACCTCTTTCTCGAAGTTGGATCACATTTTTTGAAAAAGGGGACCACCACACTTCTTTACCAAGCCTGTGGCGTTTTTCTTTGAGAATGACGGAGTTAAAGAGCTTCTGAAGGGCCCCAAGGATCGGTTTTCCACCCGCCTTCAGCAGCTCAGCTGTTATTCCGTCATCCCCTGACGCCTTGTTGTTTTTGAGCTGTTTGAGAGCCATTCGAATTTCGTTCAGACTGACGTCCGGGATATCTTCGGTGAAGTGTCGGGTTAATCTAGCTCTCGGGTCTCGGGCTAGATTTCGACTAGGTTTTCATGTTGATGTGTATAGCTGTCCATAGAACTTCTCGACTACCCTGGAGGATATGGATCTACCTTAAGCTTGGTCAATCGGTTATGCCCAATAGTTAGATCTCTAACGAAAACTTTGGAGCCTCTGTTTCAGTCTATAGCCTCTTTTATACGATCGGTATTATACCGTAGTAGATCGCGTTTAAGAGACTTGGAAAATATGTCTATTGAGCTACCGATATTTATTAGCATCGACTGACGACTACAAGACCATTTCACGTCTTTCCTCTATGAGCCCGAAGGTAAAGTCAGAGAGCTTGCCGGTTCTACATATACGGCAGGTCTTAACATACTTCCGGGCCATTGCACGGACCGGGCCATTGCACGGACCGGGCCATTACACGGACCGGGCTATTGCACGGGCCGGGCCATTGCACGGACGAGGCCTGGTGGGTTCGCTGCAGGGAGCGACGCGGTGCTTGCGAAAGCCACCCCTTGCCCCCTTACCCATTGTATTGGGAGACTTCGGTCTCACTAATACAATGGGTAAGGGTAGTGCGTAAATGCATTTCCCCCCGTCAAAAAGAAAAAAAAAAGAAAAAAAAAAAAACAAAAGTTCTTAACATACTTAGACCTAACCGTACGGTCAGTTTCCACAAGTCCATCATTTTACTCGTCTATTTCGCTCCCTGGGCAATCGTAGCGGTTTTTGAGCTCGGGCTGAAAAGCCTCGGGGTTTTATATTTGGACAGGCAATGGACGAAGCGTAGACTTCATCAGACGGGATCACTCAAGCTTGATATTAAGATTCTATGTGCCTCTGCCCATGCGGTGATCGCTACCAGTTTTTACCGAACTGATCACAGAGCCAACATTGAATATTTGCTTTTTTGTCGACATGATGAAGTCTGTATGTTATGGGTATAGTAAAGCTAGTGGTTGTGACTTTTTTGTACGTCATGTTTAATGGTAACCATAGGCACTTGTAAAACGATATCACGTCAGTGATTGTCGATGATTTCTTATCTCGAAGATCGCCATTTATTGTCGGGTGAGTCAAAGATATTTCGCCAAGCCGATATAAAAAGAGGAACAAGCATTCATTCCATTTCGTAATTATGTAAGTAGGCAGTTAATTATATCGATGTAGTTAGGCTTTAAGATTGGATAGATAAAACCATTTTTTCTTTTATAAGACTAAATACACTGGGGTACTTTACTTGCGTATAATAAATCTCTATTTTTTCTAATACATTTAATGGTTTATGTAAGACACGTGATGGTAATCATTTTTGTGTCCCTTGTGTAATCCAGACAACACCGGGCATGGCTGCTAGTTATACTAAGTTTTACTATACTTAAACCCTGACCATATAATACATTCATGCCTTTAAAAAGTTCTTGAAAATAGTTCAATGGTTCTTGAGTTGTAATAATCCAACAAACGCACAAAGAGAGAGACGTCATTTTGAGGTTTGTCGTTGAAATAAAGAATATGGGTTAATGGTAACTCGTATAATTCAGAAGGGGTGTTGGGACTTTAGTGCTCGCGTTAGTCCAGTCATAGTGACATTGAATACGCTTCGAGTTCTGGAATTAACAAGTTTCCTAACTAAAGGTTTTACTCGTGATAGATGTACCACGGCATGTTGATCTATCAATCTATAGATTCTTATCAGGCCGTTGTCTCCTCAATGAACTGAACTGTACTCTATTCTATTTACTATTAGATGAAGTGAATTTTACCATGCCAACATACAAAAGAAAACATAACAAAATTGAATGAATCAGTTAATATCATGAATGAATACGAATGTATCTGTGGATCAGACTTAAGGCAGACTTAAGATGCCGTTAGATTGAAGCACGATACTTATAGGAGTTGTACAGTACAATAGTGTGGGCGTAGAACATTATTAATATTCATTACATTTATACTAAATTCATTAAATAAATTTAGTATGATAATAACAAAATCTTTTCAAAGTATTTGAATTCTTTAACTTTCGATTTAGAAAAACCGTAATATCTGCTAATATTAAATGTCAACGTAGTCGAAGAAAACACAAACAAGTTCATTAATTGTATCTTGGATAAATGAAAGAAAGACTATATATTAAAACATAAAACATATATATATAAACTCTATAGCTTTTTATGCCACTGATATTTAATGCACTGTTATCGTCCATGTCTCGGTATCACATGTCATAGTCTATATTTCACTTACTAATCGTCGAATAGTGAGAGATCAAATTTATTTATTTAAACTTCTTAGGAATTATATTGATTCTCAGTTTCTTGTCAGTGAAATTAATTTTAGGGTTCCTCGACCAAATGCCAGAAACCACTTACTTTTTAAAATCCCTGTTGCTCGAACGAGGTATGTGAAGAACACATATTTATTTCGTTCGTGCGATATATATAATAAGATGTTTACTAAAATTGATATATTTGCATGCCCCATCAGTTCCTTTAAAAAATTGCTGAAAATAGTTTTAAATTTATAGTTTTTGCCATAATATTTTTTATAGCTTGTAATGATGGAGGTATTAGTGTTGTTATATTTACTTTCATTAATTATAATTTTAGTGGAAACTTGACTGGTTTATGTATT